>SNQJ01S0004467.1:0-77258 GCA_010110895.2 Picea sitchensis
TTTCGGTTAATTAGAAGCAAATAGGATATAAAATGAATAATATAACCTTTAACGTTATTGTTGAAATAGATTACATATATCCTAAAATACGATTGGAATTGTTTGATTTTGTTATAGGATTGGTTAAATATTGTCAAACCCGAGATAGCAAAGGAAATCTCGAAGATGCGAAAGCTATTGGAGGTTGAGGACTTTATGGCACAAAGCAGTTTTGAAGATGATTGAGTTTCTTATATTGTAACTTTATAATAGTAAAGCAATCCTGAGGATCTCTTGATCCTCAAGATAGATTAATTTACCCAGATTATTGTAATATATAAGGGGTAAATGGATCCTGAAAAGAGATAGAAGAATTGCACCCAAGAACTCAGAACTTAGAATTACTCTACGTTAGCAGTTTTTGTAAATGTTGTACCAGCTATGAAATCAATAAAAGCTTTGAGCAGTTTTACCATTTCTACATACTAAATTTCAAATAACAATGCTTCTAAGGACCAAGGGCCCAATCTGAAGGAGCTACTGTTCGACCTGTAATTGTATCAGTTCAATTTATGTTTTGTGATTCGATTCTCTTTTATAGTAGTTAAATGAATGCATAAGTGTGTTGATGATTTTATATCATTTACAAGAGATAGATATTTCCTTAAGCATTAGATGATTGTTGTTCCAATTTCTATTACTGAGATTTGATGCATGACAGTTCCTCATAAGTTCATATGTGATGTTCCTTTCACTTAGTTTACATTTGTTGTTCCTTTCATTTAGTTTACATTTATTGTTCCTTTCACTTAGTTTACATTTGTTGTTCCTTTGCCTTAAGATATTGTTGTTGTTCCTTTCAATAGAAGTACAATTTCTATCTCTTTCGATTAGATTACAGTCATTGTTCCTTTCCATAGATAGGGTAATTCGCTTTTTTTCCTTTCTAGTAATTTTATTCATAATAATAGTCAATTCTGCAAGTCTTTATTTAGATTCAATTATTGCTTTTAAAATTAATTCAATAGATTAATTAGTTCCTTTCCATTGCACAACATTAGATTTCAAATCCTAGAATCTTTAATGAATGTTTGAGGAATTTGATTGTTGATAAACTCATATTTGCTTTAACTACACTATTTTAGCCTCTACGAGCTATCTGCATAGACTTTGTTGATATTCTTGCGATAAAAAATGAATCCTCGGGTTGATAAACTAATTTTAAACTAAGGTTTCTTTTAGAGATCTTTAGACCCCAACATTTTGGCATCATTATCGGGGAATAATTTCAAAGGTAGCATGGATTGTGCCTCTAGAGGACGAGGTATTGAAGACGTAAGGTAAGAACCTACGCAGACAATAAGTAAGATGCTAATTCCAATGCCTACCTCTAGCTGACGCATTAAGATGTGGCATAGGTGTTTTTCTTTCTTGATTTTCTTTTTTGTGTGTATGACTAAGAAGAAAGATCTTGAAAAACCAAAACCCCCACCAAAAATTACCAAAGCCCAGGGCTCAATGCTCCTTGGAAGAAGCACTTTCATAGACGACATCATCCGAAAAGAAAAATATCAAGATTCAGTTGGATCTAAAAAAGGATCTACCCGAATCCCTTAGGTGGTTGTTTCACCAACTGCAACCCATGTTGAGATTCATAGAAAAACTAAAGGGACTGAGCAAAGCTTTCAGAGCACAGATCTTCCACCCCTCAACCCTTTAGAAGAGGGAAACTCTTTTAATATGGAGGAAGGAGAAGGAGAAACCAGCGGGATAGATAAGATAGACCCACCACCTAATCCTGAATATCCTGTGAAAGAAGAAGGCATACCCGAAATCCCAGATAGAGGGAGTGCAATCAAATCCACTAGAGGATCAGATAACCAACCAATTTGAATAAAATATCTGGATCAAGAAATCCATGAAGATTTCTGGCATATTTTCGATCAAATGGCACAACCAAATGCACAACGTCCCTAGACTTCCACATTGGAATATCTGATAGTTGATCCAATCGCCAATGCCCCCATGAAGGCAATTCCCCTACAAAACCTGCCAACCTTTCATGGATTAATATCAGAAGACCCGAACGCATTCTTATTTGAATTTGATTTCGTATGTAGAGGGTACGATTACACCTCTAAACCCCAAAAATTAAAAAAATTCCCCTCCACTTTGAAAGGAGCAGCTCTACGTTGATTTATGGGATTAGGGGGCAGAACTATAAACTCATGGGATGAGATCAAACAGGCCTTCTTGACAAAATATCAGGATTATTGTAGAACTAGAGACTTAAAAGATGAAATCTTTCAAATGAATGCAAAATAAAATTAATCATTAGAAGAGTATGTTGAGAGATTTCAGTATAATTTACAAAGATCATTCTATGGTACATTACCAAGTGAAGTACTTGAGGCAACTCTGATTAAGGGTATGAAAGATGAATGGGTAGAAACATTGAACTTAATGGGGAAGGGTGGCATTTATCAAGAAACTTATGATGACATCATCCTATTGTGCATCAGGTTCTCAAGAGGAAGTTCACAGACCATATCAGGGATGTGTATCCCCCTCACCAGAAATAACAATACTACCAGCGGGAGTGTTATGCGAGCTGAAGTTGGTAATCTCTTATAAAACTTCAAAATAGATAATCTGAGCACTCTGACTACACAATTGGATGTATTGCAGGTCAAACAGAAAAAATAGAAGCAGAACAAATGTTGGTCATATTTTTCCACAGGTGTAGAAGAAAACATGGTCCAAGGGATTTCCCTTTGGATGTGGTTTGGGTTTGCGCTATTAGCGCCAAAGATCACGACACAGAACAATGTCCAACGCTCCCTAGACTAAAAGTTGTCTTTAGAGAAGTGGAAGAATAAACATAGTCGTTATATCTGATGGCTCAACGTCGTCAATGGAAGAGTCGGCCTCCAAATACACTACAGTACCCTTCCTCTTGCTTCTCTGGAAAATATAATCAGTAGCAAGCTCCTAGTAGCGCATGGCAGGGTCAATCGTTTAATAATTAGAACTGGCAGCCCCAACAATACCCATCTGCAAATCCCACTTGGAAAAACCAGCCCGTTGCAAATCCTGCCTAGCAGAATTAGCCAACTGCAATTTCCACTTGGCCTAACTCACAATATCCCACCTCATCCTGGAAAAAATCAAATAACAACATATACCCTTCACAGTGGCCCAACATGACTACCCAAAACCCAAATTTGAATCAGAATTGGCAGCGCCCTATGGGGATAAACAACCAACCCATGGGGATGGCCCCTCAAACTCAGCCTACATTACAAGCACCACTCCAATTGCCCCAGAACCTGCAATCACAATTGAACCCTCAATTACCAGCTCAGCCTCATCCAAATCCAAATAACAGACCGACTCATCTCATCCATATTATGGAGAATGGGGAAGGAGAGACCAGATCGGTAGGGTGAAACGAACTACGATTGAGATCGGGGAACATAATCTCTCTTGAAGAAAATAACGTCTTTCAAGAGTAGGAGAATGAAAAACAACCAACAATAACACCCTCGACTGTGGTAATAACAAAAGAAATCGAGCAGGGGGGAAACACAGTCGAATCAAAAGATCCTAATAAAGATGCAATGCCCTCCCGTCTGTTCCCCGAAAGATTGATGATAGAAAAAATGACCATATATCCCAACTTTGACATTGTAGGGGAACTCAAGAATTTATATATCAAGATTCCACTCCTGCATGCTCTTCAAGACATCCCAATTTACGCAAAAATGATCAAGGAGCTATGTGGGAGAAATCTCGTTAGAAAAATTAAAGATCCATCATCAACAGTCCATGTGGTAGGAGCCTTCTTTGATCTAATTTTAGGTATACAAGAACCGGTCAAATATGCAGATCCGGAGAATCCCATAGTGACAATTCAGATCCAGGGCTATTCTTTTACAAATACACTAGTTGATTTGGGAGAATCCATCAACATCCTGATTGTGGAAACCTACAATACTCTGGGTTTTGACTCCTTCGAACCCACCACAATAATGTTGCAGTTGGCAGATCGATCGGTAGTTCGACTAGTTGGCACATTACATGATATAGCCATCTTTGTCGACTCTTGGGAATATCCGGCGGACTTCCTCATCATCAACCCAAGAAGTGGACTTGAAGGGCATCCATTGATACTGGGTAGGCCATGGCTCACAATAGCAGATGCATACATAGGATGTCAAATGGGTAATATGACAATCACTAGAGGGGGTATCACAAATAATCTCATCTTATATCCTCCTCCCAAGCCAAGCCCAACTTTTGTATATCCCAAATTTCCACCACCACGATACCTAGAAAAGGATTTGCGAGCCCCTCTCATGCTGGAAGAAGCCCTCAGACTTAAAAACTAGCTAGAGGATGACGTAATCAGTGGGTTTATTAATAGTCCTGGCACTGTGAACAACCCAACCTGCTAGATGCTCCAATATGTTCTAGACTATGAAGCACATGGAGATCTGTTGGAAGATTTAATGGAACAACAAATTCCAACTACAGGTGTTCATAACAACAAATACGTCGAGATTTCAGTAGGAAGGTCTCTGAACATCAATGTCAATTTAGATGAACAACAACAACAAAAGATAATACAAGTCCTATTCAAATACCAGCAAGCTTTTTCCTGGGAGTACTCTGATATGAAAGGTATTGATCCACAACTTTGCACACACCACATTTATGTTGAAAAATATGTCCAGACTATCCAACAACCATAGAGAAGATTGAATCCTCACCTTAGAGATATCGTTAAAGAAGAATTACAAAAGTCGTTTGACGTAGATTTTATATATCCCATCTCAGATAGTCGATGGGTTTCCCCATTACTGATCGTCCCAAAGAAAAATGGGAAATGGTGAATCTGTGTTGACTACAGGGAACTTAACAAAGCCACTCAAAAAGACCACTTCCCTTTTCCTTTCATTGATCAGGTTCTGGATTCTTTGGTAGGGAAGAAATTATTTTCTTTCCTAGATGGTTTTAGTGGGTACAATCAGATTCAGATTGCCCCAGAAGATCAATATAAAACTACATTCACATGCCCCTGGGGCACTTTTTCATACAGAGTATTGCCCTTTGGACTTTGTAACGTTCCAACCATTTTTCAAAGGGCCATTCTRAGCATATTCAGTGATCTGATCAGAGCARGACTTGAATTCTATATGGATGATTTCACTCCTTATGGCAATGACTTTGATCAAGCACTGAATAATCTRGAGAAAGTACTAGAACTGTGCATTGCGACTAGGTTATCTTTAAGCCAAKAAAAATGCCACATGATGATGACAAAAGGTGTGGTACTAGGGAATTATATCTCTGCATATGGAATTAGAGTAGATCCAGCAAAAATAGAGCTAATCCTTAATCTACCTACACCACACACACAAACTAAGGTACATAGTTTCCTTGGCGCTTCAGGATACTATCGTAGATTTATGGAAAATTTTGCAAGAACCGTTGCACCTTTACATGCTTTGACTGGTAATGTAGAGTTTCAGTGGTCTGACAAGTGTGATGTGGCATTTGCAGGACTCAAGAAGTTGATCTCGACAACACCGGTGTTGAGGGGACCAAATTGGAAAATACCATTTCACATCTCCACCGATGCATCAAATATTTCCATAGGCACTGTCCTCGGATAGGAAGAAGGCAAGAAACCCTACGCCATTTATTTTATTCGCAAGAATCGTACTCCAGCTGAACTTAATTATACAGTAACAAAAAAATATTTTTTAGCTGTTATACATGCCATCAATAAATTTGGTCATTATATAACAGGCTATCCGGTTATTTTGTATACTGATCATTTTTCTATCTGATATCTAGCTAATAAACCAATTACTAATGGACGGGTCACTCGATAGTTATTACTATTGCAGGAATTTGATATCACCATCAAAGATCAACCCGGGAGAGAAAATCTTGTCGCAGACTTCCTATCCCGCATACCCAAAATAGACGACTCCTTAACAGTTGAAGATCAATTTCCAGACGAGCATCTGTTTTCCATTACTACAAATCCACCTTGGTACGCTGATGTGGAAAATTATCTAGCAGCGGGAAGATTACCAAAACATCTTTCATCAAGGGAAAGAAAACTGATCATCCAACGTAGCGCACGATTCGCCTGGATCAACGGATATCTCTTCCATACAGGAGCTAATCTCCAGATCTGTAGATGCATACGAGATGACGAAATACTAAAAGATGGACATGATGAGCCCCGTGGTGGGAATTTTGTAGATCGTAGGACTAGACACAACATTTTGCAGATGGGCTATTATTGACCCTCAATATTCAGAGACGCGAAGAAATATGTCCAGACCTGTGATAGTTGTCAACGGATGGGAAAACCAGTTCAAGCTGATGAAATGCCTTTGAAAGCACACGTAGTTGCAGAACCATTTGAGATATGGGCACTAGACTTCATTGGCCCCTTCAATCCAAAGTCAAATCAGAAGGCCTATATTCTAGTTGCAACGGACTACATGACTAAATGGGTAGAGGTAGAAGCATTACCAAATGCAACAGAAGAAGTAGTCATCAAATTTATTTTCAAATTATTCATATTCTATGGAATACCAAGAGAGGTAATTACTGATGGGGGGTCACAATTTACAGCTCATATAATCACCACCACCCTAGATAATTATCATATTAAACACATAATTACTTCTCCATACCATCCACAAGAAAATGGGCAAGTAGAAATCACCAATAAAGTCCTGGAGGCAATCCTGACAAAGACTGTCTCAACAAACAGACACAATTGGGATACTAAGCTCCCAAATTCCTTATGGGCTTATCAGACAACATGGCATAAAACCACTGGCTACTCTCCCTATCATTTAGTCTATGGAAAAGATCCCATATTCCCAATCGAGCTTGAAATCAAGACTCTAAGGATGGCCCAGGAAATCGGACTGGATCTTACAGAAGCACATAAACAACACCTTCATCAACTCAACGAATTGGATGAAGCATGCTTGTCTATTGTAGAGCGCACAACTGTTATTCAACAACAGAGAACGACCTGGAACGACAAGCATATCAAGAAAAAATCATTTAAAAAAGGTGATTGGGCGCTCCTCTATGATTCCAGATTTCAGGATTTTCCAGGAAAATTACAGACACGGTGGTTGGGACCATACAAAATAAATGAATTCCATGATAATGGAACAGTCATGTTAAGCACCATCAACGGGTCTGGATCTCCGTTTCGGGTCAATGGACACCGGCTACGACTCTATCATCAACTGCCCTCAAAAGAATCTTTCTACCAAGAAGTAAGTAAGGACCCTACCATTCAAATTTTGGCTGGCTGGGAAGGTAATCCAGCCACCCCAACTCCATAAATGTTGAATTCTGTTGGCACTGTACATATTGTATGTCATTTTTTTTCTATAGATTTTATTTAGTTTTTTTATTATTTTTGATAGTCACTTGAGAAAATAAGAACTAGGGAGGATAACTGTAATGAACTCAATTAGCACTCTTTTCTATTCTGAACTCCTGCTTCATCTAATCACCTAGACCCTATATTTCGAAAAGAAATGAATGTGTCACGTTCAGAAGCAACAATTGGGAAACTGTAATGAAACTCATAACATTAACAAACCATTCACTACTTAATTTTGAAATAAACCAACCCATGAATGAATTTAGTTGATGACTAATCAACCTTGGATTCAAGCAAAACACATTTCCATGTTTCTAAAAATTACCTATTCAAATGGTTAAAAACTTAACAATTGTCATTCCCTTTGCGCGCCCGTTGTTCCTTTGAACGAAACAATTGTCATTCCTTTTTGCGTGCTTGTTGTTCCTTTGAATAAAACAATTGTCGTTCATTTTGCACGCGTGTTGTTCCTTTGAACGGAACAATTGGCGTTCCTTTTGTGCGCCCACTGTTCCTTTGAACGAAACAATTGTCGTTCCTTTTGCACACCCGTTGTTCCTTTGAACGGAACAATTGTTGTTCCCTTTGCGTGCCTGTTGTTCCTTTTGCGTGTCCTTTGTTCCTTTTTGGAACACTTGTTGTTCCTTTTTGCACACCTGCTGTTCTTTTTTCCGTTCCTTCCCTACATTGTTGATAAAATGCCAAACCATTCCTTTGGGGTACAACTTTCACCAAATAATTTTCACCAGCATTAGTTCTAACGATCTATCACTATTTTGTGGACTATCCCCCATACCTTATCAAATTATTTTTTGGATTGCTTTCTTCAAAATATCTTAAACCTTGTTCATAACCTGTAACCACCATAATTCATTTATTTTCCCTTATATATACAAATACACTTGAATGATATCTCTCCTTTATATTATAATAAGGAGTTTGAGGCACACTTTTACTTGGCATCCTTACACTTATTTACGCCATNCGATCTATCACTATTTTGTGGACTATCCCCCATACCTTATCAAATTATTTTTTGGATTGCTTTCTTCAAAATATCTTAAGCCTTGTTCATAACCTGTAACCACCATAATTCATTTATTTTCCCTTATATATACAAATACACTTGAATGATATCTCTCCTTTATATTATAATAAGGAGTTTGAGGCACACTTTTACTTGGCATCCTTACACTTATTTACGCCATCCCTTACTCTTAAGGAGTAGATGAGCCTCCCTTCATACACCTCTTAAAAAAAAAAAAAAGAGCGATAAAATTTCTTTCTTTTCCCACAAAGAATAGGGGGTCTCATCAAGAGCCAACCTACCACAATCATAGGATACTAACCTAAGTGGCATTCCCACTATGGCTACCACACCAGGGCAATGACCTTTGACATTTTATTTTGTCAAAGGACAAGAGGTCTCGTCACGAGATGACTTTTCCACTTCAATTACACTATAGTGAGTGGAATTATCATCATCTGGATACCAAACTAGGATAATGGTCTTTTTTCGAGAAAAGACGACTTAAAAAAAATAAAAAATGATAAGTAATAAAAAATAATTCCACAAAGAATAGGGGGTCACATCACGAGCCAACCTACCGCGATCATAGGATAATAACACAAGTGACATTTCCATTATGGCTACCACACCAGGGCAATGGCCTTTGACATTTTATTTTTTCAAAGGACAAGAGGTCTCATCATGAGCTGGCTTGTTCACTTAAGTTACAATCTAGTGAGTGGAATTATCACCATCTGGCTACCAAACCAGGATAGTGGTATTTTTGGAAAATACGATTCAAATAATTATGAAGGATACAATCTCATCTAAGGGTTAAAAGGCAACCCTGTCGAGGCTATGGATGCCTACTAGCAGCAGTGGCTCTGCCTGTGGTATGGAAGTTTACCTTAAACGTCAAGTTTCTACGTGTCTCTAGATTTCCTTCACTCAATAACGAGGCTATCATTTCGGTTGTATTCAATAAAATGGAAAAGTAACAACATTATGATATGTGGGATATTATTTAAATGAACATATTTAATTTATTCGGCGTATGTATCCTTAAAGCATTATTTTGAGTATAGGTATATTAAATTCAATTCCACGAAAGAGGACTAACGTTTAGTGATTACCGTTAAAATATGATGTTTGAAAATTAATCATTGATCCCCATTGGTGGAGGCAGTACAATCATTACCTCTCAGGATCAATACCTACACTCATTACTTTCCCCTATGCTGACAATCGAGGTCGACCTTTATATTAATGAGGGGAGTGGACACTCGGCATGCTTCTCGATAAGATAGTAATGATTGTAATAAATACCCACATTTGTAAACACTTGTTGTTCTCTGATATTTGTTATTTTCGGTAATTTTTCCTCCAAGATGGTCTAACCAAGTCTACTACCAGGAACGATAGTCATCCACATTTTCTCACAAAAATGGGTGGTAGAGGTGTGCACAGGGAGACACTTTACTACAGTTTACAGACAAAGCAAGAGAAATCCTACACTGTCTGGGGTGGACGGAGTCCTTCAACTATCTGCAAGGATATGACATGAATGTCACACTTGAATTCTTTCAGAATCTGTAGGGAGAAATCTCTATGGTGCAAGGCATACAAATCTTAGTCACCGCGAAAATTTTAGCAAAGGTCATAGGCCTCCCTAACATGGGCATTCACTGGATAGGAAGATACACAACACTAAAGGAAGCTGTGGAAATTTTCATAGACCCTGGGGCAGAATTGGATAAGAAGGGAAAGGGACTTAATCCCAGTACCCTCAGAGAACCATGGAAGGAACTTGCAGGGGTAATTCAATGGTACATCACCTATGATGAACGATACGATGTAATTCGACCTCACCACCTCAAATTGTTGGCAACCTTAAAACAACTGTTAGTACTTAATCTACCTTTATTTCTGAATGCCATATTACATGAGGTTGCCTTAAGAACACAAAAGTACAAGGATCCTGTTATTGTTATCAATCACCATAGATTAGTTAAATTGATAAAAAATAAAGCACTGAGTCAAAATCAATTGACCTGGGATAGTTTGATTGAGGCCAATAGACCTCCACAACTAGAGCAGCCTGAATTATGCCATGAAGACCCACCATAGGAAATTGAAGATAGACAGGTAGAGGAGACTACCGCCCAAAGAGAAATTCCATCTCCTCAAACAGAAGCTGAGACAGACCCTGCCCAAATCATAGAGGCCCAGACCTCACAAACATAGGAATTAACAAAAAAGAGGAAGAGAGAAACAACTTCCCCTAAATCCATCATTAAGACAAGGATAAGAAGAAGACGAATTCAGGAAACAACTGAAGCAATTCAGGGTACAACAAAACAGCCTGAAGAACTTCATAATTCTACAGAACAGTCTCCACAAGAGAATGTTCAAGAAATTGGGCAAGCAGAACAGACCTCACAAAGGAATGATCAAGAAGACACCCAACCGGCATTAGAGCATATGACCAAACAATTTTTGAAGATCTATGAGGTAGAAATAGCTCAGGTTTTGGGAATCTTAGGAACCTCAATTGACAGAGGCACAAATAATCCAGAAAAATGCCCAGAACAAGCCTCCTCTTCAAAACCAACTGAATATTTTCTTGATATTGAAATGTCTTTTCCAGAGGACACATCACAGGAAGAAACTCATTTTGAAATAAGAACCCCTCTTGGACAGACATAACATTTGGAAGGAAAAGAGGAAAAACCATATACTAGCCAGAATGAAGAAGACCTTGAGACCTCTCATAAACAGAAATCAACCAAGAACCATAAGAAAATTAGAAAGTTCAAAAAAAAAAACAAAGTGTTGAAGAAAAAGTTTAAGAAGGTTGAAGTATTAAAGCAGAAGCTGGGTAAACTCAATGAAATTAATAAGGAATTGAGGAAATAGTTAGAACAAATAGAGAAGTCCCACAGAAGAAAGAAAAACAAAAGGGCTAGAGTGCAAGGAAGAAACCCTCTTCCTAAATAAGCAGGCAGTACAAATTCTATAGGGATACAGACAAACCCTGAAGAGATAGTGGTAGAAGAAACAATAGCTCAGAATGAGGAAGTAATTCCTTTAGAAACATAAGAAAACATGACATCTACAGAAACAATTGATGTTGAGGTGTAGACAGATACCACAGTCTTAGAGGAAACAACTCAACTCCTTGAGCAAAATGCTACCATCAGGAAATTAGAGGAAGAATTGATGCAGTCTCAACAAACCCTGATTCAAAACAGAGATGAATTACTGACTATGACAGAGAAACAGGCACTCTAGTCCCAGAAACAAAGTGTTATTGTGGATAGACTGGAAGTAGATCTTACATAGGCCC
This sequence comes from Picea sitchensis, assembly GCA_010110895.2. Taxonomy (NCBI): domain Eukaryota; kingdom Viridiplantae; phylum Streptophyta; class Pinopsida; order Pinales; family Pinaceae; genus Picea; species Picea sitchensis. Next base: position 11,770 of record SNQJ01S0004467.1, read on the forward strand.
AAAAATCATTAACTCAATTCAGGGAGGAGATGGGCGCTATGGAAGAATACCAAGCATCCTAATCTCAAGAACAGGGTGTCACCATTGATAAGATAAAGGAAGAGTTGGGGCGAGCCCAACAGTCATTGGCTTAACACCAAGATGAGATGGTCACTAGGGCTAAACATCAAAAGATTGTTAAACAACTGAAGGACATGATAGCGACAGAGAGTGAGACCTATGCTGAGCTCACCAGAGCCCAAGGGAAGGTAAAAAAGGTACAAACCCAATTGGAAAAATCTTTGGAGCAAATCAAATAAATTTGTGATGTCTACTCTGATGTTATTAATTGCAGATCCCCTGCCACCAATTACACTTTATTCTTGCTGGAATGATATCTTTTATTGAGAGTGAAGGCCATCAGAGAAGGTAAACCTATTTCATTTTCCACTATACCTGAGTTCATTTCATGTTTCAGAGAGCAGGACGAAAAGGTACAATACTTTATGTGTGAGTTAAACTTTCATAATTTCATTCTGGAAGAAGAAAGGAAAGATAACCCTGGCCCATTCATATGTGACATACAGTTTAAGGAATTTATGTCATTTACTCAGAACCAAGTCAGATGGGGTAAATCTCATAAAACCTTCCTAAAGAGGGAAACTGGGCTAGATCTTTGGGTCAGGGGAGAGCCTCCAAAGTCCTTTCCAACCATTATGCGACATAAAACCTTTATGAAAAGAGGGGGGTTCATAGACTCCTTATCCCCTATCCATCTACAATTTATATGTTCAGGTATCACTCGTTTCAGAGATCTTAAGGAAGAATCTCTTGCTGCTTCTAAAATGAGATGAGATGCATCCTCCAGTGAAATAAAGAGTAGGGAACCCTTTGGGTATAGGAATTTCTTTGCAGCTACCTTCAGAATAGAAAGGTATTCTAGATTTCTCCATGAGGAAGGACCTACTTGGATTGGGTTCATATATAATCCCCATATCATTTGGTTTCCTCTAGAAAGTTACGAAAAAGATTATCAAATTAACAAGAAAAGGGAGGATGCTTCTTTTGGAGAACTCAAAAGAAGCAATGGATTCAAGAGGCCTAGTGAACCAACCTTTCCACCTTACAACATTACTGCTTTACATGTAAGATCTCATCTTGCATGAGGACATGCAAGAAGGTAAGATGGGGGGTATGTTAGGTTATGAAAAAGGTATAAATATCTTCCTTTTTCCCACATTTCATAATATCATCTTGGTGGACTTTTCGGTTAATTAGAACCAAATAGGATAGAAAATGAATAATATACCCTTTAACGTTATTGTTGAAATTATATTACATAGATCCTAAAATACGATTGGAATTGTTTGATTTTGTTATAGGATTGGTTAAATATTGTCAAACCCGAGATAGCAATGGAAATCTCGAAGATGCGCAAGCTATTGGAGGTTGAGGACTTTATGGCGCAAGGCAGTTTTGAAGATGATTGAGTTTCTTATATTGTAACTTTATAATAGTAAAGCAATCCTAAGGATATCTCGATCCTCAAGATAGCTTAATTTACCCATATTATTGTAATATATAAGGGGTAAATGGATGCTGAAAAGAGATAGAATAATTGCACCCAAGAACTCATAACTTAGAATTACTCTGCGTTAGCAGTTTTTGTAAATGTTGTACCCGCTATGAAATAAATAAAATCTTTGAGCGGTTTTACCATTTCTACATACTGAATTTCAAATAGTAGTGCGTCTAAGGACCAAGGGCCCAGTCTGAAGGAGCTACTGTTCGACCTGTAATTGTATCAGTTCAATTTATGTTTTGTGATTCGATTCTCTTTTACAGTAGTTAAATGAATGCATAAGTGTGTTGATTATTTTATATATTTTCAAGAGATAGATATTTCCTTAAGCATTAGATGATTGTTGTTCCAATTTCTATTACTGATATTTGATGCGTGACAGTTCCTCATAAGTTCATATGCGTTGTTCCTTTCACTTAGTTTACATTTGATGTTCTTTTCATTTAGTTTACATTTGTTTGTCTCTTTTGATTAGATTACAGTCGTTGTTCCTTTCCATAGATAGGGTAATTCCCCTTTTTTTCTTTCCAGTAATTTGATTCATAATAATAGTCAATTCTGCAAGTCTTTATTTAGATTCAATTATTGCTTTTAAAATGAATTCAATAGATTAATTAGTTCCTTTCCATTGCACAGCATTAGATTTCAAATCCTAGAATCTTTAATGAATGTTTGAGGAACTTGATTGTTGATAAACTCATATTTTCTTTAACTACACGATTTTAGCCTCTACGAGCTATCTGCATAGACTTTGCTAATATTCTTGAGCTAAAAGACGAATCTTCAGGTTGAAAAATTAATGTTAAACTAAGGTTGTTTTTAGACATCTTTAAACCCCAACAACCATTATTCAAATAACCAATATGAATCCTATGCCTTACTTCCAGGTTTGATTATGGAAAAGGTTAAAGGAAATTTTTACCTCACATTAGTAAGAGATTCTAAATTGATAAATAAGCATGCAAGACATAACTATTTATTGAAGAATATTCATCTTCGAGCCATCCTTTGCAGAACCCAGATAGAAATTTAGTACTTCCCTGCAATAGAATTCTTTCATGTATTGAGATAAAACAACTAGGAGGCTAATAGGTAGGATAACCTAGCCATTAGACATCAAGAAGGATCCATCTTCATCAATGGATCTCAATCTACCAAAATAATTCCATGAGATGCCAAATATGCATAAAAGTTTTGAAAAGGAGAGGCCACTTGTTATCACCCCCCATGAGAGGGTTAGGTCCTAAATATATTTATTTTTTTTGAATAAATACTTTAACAAAAGGGGGAATCCACCCCCCCCTTTAGAGAACCCCATCTTCCATTCACTTTCATCCAATCATTCATTTACAAGGGGAGTCATCATGTTTTCATCCCATTCTTGTGGGTGCATGTACGCGATGAATCCCATGATCCTATCTTATTATCCTCCACTGGGATCAGTATTTTCCCCATCCACATTCCCTCCCTCCTCTGCAATGTGGAAATATTATGGATGTCATTTTTTTTAACTAGTCCCTTGTAATGATTTTCGAAGGTGGAGAAAAAATGGAAATGATCTATTCTATGCGTGTGGAATTTATTTCCATGGGTGGTGAAGGTGTGAAGGTGACAATGATCATGTGTGTGGATCTATTTACCTTATACATGGATTTTTTGTTACTCTATATTCTATGTTTGGGTGAGGGAATTCAACTCTATTCTCTCATTTTGTTTGTTTCTTCTCTAGTTCGGTTCAGGTGTCAGGCAATGGTGGCCAAGGATAAGGGGAATTGTATTAGAAGAGTGGTGCAGCTGGAAGTGGATATGGAAGACTCCTGAAACACTATTATCTCCCTGCATATTCATTTCAATGGCCTCTCGTCTCATATGCTCATAGTTTTAGAAGAATCTGTCTCCTAGAGGAAAACCATTCGGTAGATACAAGAGAATACACATATCTCAAACAATAACGGAATGAATTTCATGATAGGCCACAACAAGACATGATCCTTCCACTAGAAAATGACACACCAAGGAATTCAGATGAAGCCTCCTCTTCGAAAACAACCCCTACTTAGTTGGATTTGAATGCCTTAGCACCTGGAACAAAGTAATGGTACCAATTTGGTCCTGCCTCAAAAATGTTTTTCCTAAATGTTTCATTTTTGCATGTATATATTGGGTATCTTTTATGGATTTTATTCAGGAAATATCTACAAATTTACGTATTAGGGGGGAAATGTAAATATAATAGATACAACTATAATGTCCCTTCAACATGGAATTTTTGATAGACTAGTGGAAAATTTTGAATCTTATGTACTTCACAAAACAAATTTAAGGTCAAATTTTTATTATTAAAAATCCCCCCCCTCTCTTCGTAAAAAAAAGAAGTATCTTACACCAGTTGTATGACCTAATTGTTGATTTTACCCTACTCTAACACCTAGGTATCTTTTTATCTAGTGGTTTCCTTCATGTCAAACAAATTAGCAACTCACAAAACAACATACATTTGTTGAAATAATCAACTCAAATAAATATAGTGGAAGAAATACTAGGAACAAAAAATATCAAACACAATAAACAAAGATATTCTACACATCAACTAAGCTTATCATTCAAATAACTTCAAATATTACAAGGGTTACCTTACTAGAAAAATGGTTGACAAAGATATATAGAAAACTTTAGACAACACATGCAAAACCCTAGAAACTCTTGTCATGTTGTATGATCCTGAACTTGCACATTTCTTGAGATGTACACACCTTTCCTTAAGTAAACCCGCATATACACACCTGTCTCCATGGAAACCTACATACATGTGGTCAGATATTGTACGAAAAAATCCATATGGATCAACCCTACTGCTCCAACTCCAATCTACTAAAACCCACTTGTGGCTACCTCTGTTCTATATTCACCCTAACCGGGTCTATAGATGGAATGTTGGACAACTAAAGGGGGTGAATGAGTTATTCTGGGTGCTTAAACAATAATGCTTATTTAAAAACTCTTCTGAGGGAACTCAATGATGATCCTAATAATGTAGAGAGATAAACAAAGGCACATTCTGCATCAGTCACAAACATGTGTTTCTGAAACAAATATTTTCCTGAGGAAACCGATATAGGGTAAAACCTCTTTTTATTTATATGATAAGTAATAGTTACATTCTTTACATTATCATTGTACGATATAAGCCACCAACTCATAATGAAGCTACAACCTCTTTTTTGCAAGATGCAACTGCTTTAGAGCACCAACTCTCTATTTTCTCTAGCACACCCACTAGAAGGCTTGAAACTCCTGGTTTCTCTAGCACCAACTAGAAGAGCACCAACTCCACAGGTTTCTCTAGCACCAACTAGAAGGAGCACCAACTCCACAGTGTTTCCCGGCCTGCTTGGATGGAGCACAGCTTCCAATCATCACGAGGCACCAACGTATATGAGAGGAACAAGAATTCTCCCTTGCACCACCCTGCCACCTGGTTTTACGTGAGTGCACCCGGATGGAAGCTACAACTCCCATTGTTCAAGAACCCACTTGAACCTATGAGGTTAGCAGTCCTCCTAGCACCTCCAACCTCCACGAAATATAAATCTTTGCTCTCGCAGAGCTTATTACGTTGATATGATGTTCAACAATGGCTTGCCAAACTCATCATTGTTACCAGCTGGCGTTTACGTTGCTCTGTCTGTCTCATCGCCTTTCTACACACATTATTTGCGTTGTCTGTTCTTCTTCCTACAACGCATGCACCGGTTGCACCATGTCCGACTCTTTGCCTTAGTTCCTCTTAAATGAAATTCAGTTCTTCACTCTCCTCCTTCTTCACACATGAATCACCTTCACCAGCAACGTAGCCACTGCAATCTCCAACGACAACAACAACCCTTCTCTTATCTGTACCGTATATATATAGTTTTTGTGCATCTTGTGCATACAATATTCTCCATTCCTCTGCATGCTCATGCCATGCCAATCTCATATCACATCTTAACAGGGTCTTTCTGGCGTGATCATCATCAGCGACTCTTCAACTTCTGCAGTTCGGGCCAGGTGTCTATCATCACTGGAGTGTTAAGGCGGATTACTTAGTTTCTCTGTTAGTTGATACTCTTCGTCTTCTTTGTTACAATCAAGCTCATCCTTTCTATTTCAGTTACAGGATTCAACGCTCATCCCTCTTTCAATTTCCTCCACGAACAGTCATTGTTCCACTTGCAGATCACTTGATATTCTTCACCTCCTTTTTCAATCACCTTGAAGTGTCTTTGTGTCCTCTGGTAGAAACCATCAAAGTTTTCTAGGATTTACACTATGAGGATCAATATTATCATTTCGATCATGCTCATGTTCACCTGAACCATTGGATTGATTCCATGGATCTTGCATTCATTTCAGCAATTCGACATTCCTGTGGTCGTGCTAAGTGTCTCAAAGCACTTCATTCAGCGATCTCAGAAGTTTCGTCTGAACTTACGGATTTAAGCTTCTTCCCCAATATGGCCATGGTCATAACCAAGCGCCTATACAAAAAAGCGCTTTCGCGATTTCGTATTTTGTGAATCTGGAGATGAGGCATCTCGTGACTTTCAAGTCATGATCTCACGAAGCCCGAAATGGATCTTAAAGGCGTTTGAATCCTTATTTCTCATGGCTGATGGGGAACGTGACCTGACCTTAATAGAAACTTCGGTGATTTCTCATTTCGTGAGTCTGTAGATGAGACATCTCGATTGCATAAGGCGCTTTCGCGATTTTGCATTTCGTGAGTCTAGAGATGAGACATCTCGATTCTCCAAGTCGCGATCCCCGATACCCCGAAATGGTGTGGGATCAACGGTCCTGATCAACACTTGATCTGACGGTTCAGATCATTTCGTGATTTCGCATATCATGATTTCGACATTCCTATGGTGAATGTTTTCTTTTCTCTCTATGTCGCGATTCACGAAACTACGATATGGAGTAATTCTACTGACGTCACATGTGTTAAATAACTGCCATGTGTCACCCTGATTCGTGACTTACATGTGCTTGGAATGTTGAATCAATCTGACACTTGTCATTACCTAGTTGTGCCACGTGTTCCTAGCTGACGTGGTTTGCATACGTGAGTCGGATCGATGGTCCAGATGTGATCTTGATTTGACGGCTCAGATTACGTCGCGATTTTGCATATTGCGAAATCGACATTCTTGTTTCATTGTTTCTTTGACATCTCCAACATGCGATCCTCGAAACTCCGACATTGACTGGAATCAACAGTCCAGATCAAAGCTTGATCTGACGGCTCAGATTACATCGCGATTTCACATATCGCGATATCGAGATTCCTGATGTTAATAATCTTTGACATGTTCAACTCGCACTCCTCGAAACTCCGACATGGACTGGGATCAACGGTCCAGATTCAACCTCGATCTGACGGCTCAGATTAAGTCGCGATTTCTCATATCACGATTACGCCCGCTTCTCCTTGTTATACTTTAAAAGGTGTGCAGGTTCTCCTTGATCCAACGATGGTCGGGTCCTGCGCTTGGATCTAATGTCTGAGATCTTTTCAGTGCTCTTCTTGTCTATATTTTGATCTGACAACCCTCGTTCTTTCAGGAATTTTGAATGAGATCCAACGATCATAAATGCTTCTCGGGCCTTCGATCATTTTATCAATGTTGTGTTGCTTTCGATCATTCGATCTTCCTGGACTTATCTTCTATTTGCCTAGTGATCATCGTTGTTGTACTCAAGCCATCATCACTGTTGTACTTGCCATCAATGACAAGCATGCACTGCCTGTAAAACATGCCAACATGGAAGTCATTCTCCACTTATCCAAGATCTCCTTGAATCACAGTCCTTTGTGATCCAATCCTCCTAAGCAAAATTCCTTCGCTTTTATAATATTGATTTAATACCTAACCCTAATCTCCAAAGTGATTTGACGGTCAAAATTAATTCTCACCTCAATTGAGATCAATGGATATTTTTTAATTCAGTAATTATAATTAAATCATTTCTTTAAATAAAAATCAACTCACTAATAAAAGAACTTTACTTTAATAATTCCTTTAATTAAAGTAGAGTCTCAAGGTATGAAGACTTTGGATGTGTTATCATCACCATAACAATTTTATTTTGATGGAATCCAAGTCTCGGATTTAGAGAGGGGCTAGATCAGTGTGGAGATGCGATAAATTTGGAGGATAGGGTCACACCTATCGGAGAAGGGCCAAATATAGAGGAGACGCAGAAGTTGATGGGGCTTGGCGGGACATAGATCTTAAACAACCCATATCGACGGTCAGGAGACGTATCGGACGAGGAAAAAGAACGAATGTTAATTACTTGAGAGAAGGTCGAGGGAAATATCGTGGTTTCATCTCACAGACACATGGCACCACCAGAGGCACATTGGGGCGAAAAGCGATCTACCCAAAACTGCTTTGCATCGCCCCTGATATCGAAAAGTGCATATAAAAGGAGGGCCCCGATCATTATTTTATGATATTTCAAATCATTCGAACGTTTGAAAATTGGCACAAACGCTCCATTCGAAAATAAAGCATAACAGTGAACCAGACTCGTGCATTATCCGCTAATTCATAGGTATTTTTCATCATGGCCATGAATCCTATCATTTTATCCATAACAAAGCAAGACCCAACCTCTAAAGAAGAATCTCTGATTAACAGAGACTCTAATATATTTGACACAGAAATAACCATCTCACCCATTTCCATATCTAGAGCCAATTTTCTAGACAATGTTGGGAAACGAATACCCTCCTCAAAGTAGCCCGAGCTTCCATAACCCCTTACGCCATTGAAGTCGCATTCCCTTTTCCAGAATTCATAAGATGGTGTGCAAAATAATACTCTGAGGAAGAAAAGGTCATTTTGAATAGGTTAGGGCCAGAGGTCCTGTGTAGAGTAGATAGCCCATCAATTCGACATGCCCTCAGTACACCAGAGTCTTCCCCCGCAACGTCGAATCCCTTCTAGGAAGAGAAACTAATCACAATCTATAGAGAATGTCCCCCCGGGGTGAAAACCCTATTTTTGCAGACCATTGTTACACCTGAACATCATTTTGAGAGTCTATCGTTTCCCATGAATGTAAGTGTCGTGATTATTGAGGTCCAGTGGGCCTGTTCCATACTCAGTCAAATTTTAGGATTGGATAATGATAAGTTTGTAGTAGAGGTCATGTTGGGTTTTTTGTTGACCTTTTTTCAGTTAGAGTCTAGTCAATCAGTCTGTATCAGTTTTTAAGATTTCATCCCTGATAATATGCACAAACAGCTGGTAAATTTCAAATCACTCAGACAATTCATGTATTACACGCACTTTCTTAGAATGTTCCTAGAAACAAATAAGACAAAATTTCCTGAAGTTGCATTCATTTTTACTGATTGAAAAAGGATCACAATGATTATTTTTATAAATAATATCATGTCTAGGGTTTATAGCCTAATATTCAACACCGGCATGCCAAGGGTTTTGGAAGAAATGAAAAATTATCTACAACCCAATCTAGAGAATAGAGTAGGATATTGGGTGTTGTTCATGCAATCTACTGTGATTTGGGTATATGGTTATCAAGAGGGACCTTACCTTTTTCCTGTTTTCTTGACTCCCAGATTTTTTTCCCTGGAGTACATCAGGAAAAGAATCATCTTAGAAACGGAACATTTTCCGAAGATGCACAAAGCATCTAACTTGAATTTTCCTTTCATAATTGGACCCTTTGTGGTAAAGACTAGATCATGTTTGCCTCAGATCCAGGCCAAGCTCAATGAATTTGGATTTGCACAGTTACAAGGGAGGAAATATGATCTACATCAGGTCATATCTAAGAGAATACTGATGAGCAAACAAGGCCCCTATGAGCATGAGCATGTTGAAGGATTTGATAAACTGGAAAATATGGAAACCTGTGCAGATATGGAAGTCACTTTGCAGCCTAATCAGACACAACAAATAGAGTCAATCCCGCAGCATATCCAGACACAAAAATCTTCTCCAAAGTTTATTATCAAAGCTCCCAAGATGAGTGTTTATACCTAGAGGAGTAGTTCGGAGGCCCTGGGCGCTAGTGGTCAGCAAAATGTTCCCAAGAAAATGAAAATCACACAGTCCCCCCAAATAGTAAACCTGGAGGAGGAAGAACCTAAAGAGAAAGTGAACATGGATATCATGGAGAGTAGGACCAAAAATGAAGAAGCTAATACAGAGAGCATGCCAGAGGGTGAAAGTAGCTCAATATATTTCAGCATCAAGAAACATGTCTTTAATAAGGCACCTGGAGTGGTCTACCAATCCAAAGAAGATCTAGCAAATCAATACACTGTGAAAGGAAATCTGGCCATGAGTGAAATAAGAGATTTTTTACCTAAAGTAGAGAGGATCTCCCAACACAAGTCTTCCCTGTTTTCAGTTAGGGATGTAGAAAGGAAGACATTTAACATAGCGATGGCAGATGAGGATAAGGTGTCTAAAATCAAGCTGCATTATGAAAATATGGGTTCCCCAGATAAGGTAAAATTCCATAGAAATGCCAGTGAGATGTTATATTCGGACTACCTGGGTATGAGTTTGAGGGTTTCAAGACTAACAAATCATGCACTTAAATTAGATGGAGAGTTGAAGCAGGAAAAAGGATCTAGCAAAGCCTGGCAGACCCAGATCAAAAGATTGGAATTTGAAGGCCCTCAAGGGGTAAAAGTTTCCTTAGATGAGAAAGAGAAGATGATCCAAAGCTTGAAATAGAAGCTGAAGATGTCTGCCACATAACATCCAGAGACAACAGAGTTGGATGCTCTAGATCAAGAAAAGGAGACATTCAAACTGGAAGCATTAAATTACAAACCCAAAGTATTGCAGTTGGAAAAGGAAAAAGAGAATTGTTCACAAGGACAAGCAGTAAGATCAGATATGGTTGATATTGTACCTTCTACTGCAGAAACTAGATCAAGTGTTGATGGATTGGTTCAAGCTATGTCCCAAGTAATCTTGAAGACAGGATAAATCAAGAGCCTTAAGGGAATCATATAAAAGTTGCAACAAGAGATGAAAATGAAGGATGAAAAGATGGCTCGAGTTCAAAAGTAAAATCAAGATTTGAAGGAAAGGGTAAGAAAGTTGAAGACGCGGTTGAAAGATAAAGTACTTTTGCAAGGAGCTAAACATGTAATATGGGATTCTATTGTTGTTGAAGCTGCTAAGTTCAGAGTGTATTTGAATTTTATAAATGACAACGACAACATGGCTATCACTGCCCAAAGCAAGTGTACTGTTGTAAATGAGACACTGGCGAAAAAGCCCTCAGAATGGGCCCAAAACACTATAAATCTGTTGAATTTCGTTCTCACTGTCGATCTTCAGACCATTGGGGTAAAAGACATGACTACACTAATCATTTGGGCCAGGAGGATCATCGCTAAGCACAATTTTCTCAATTCAGTTCAAACCAAAGATGTACAGATGGAACAAAGTATACAAGAGTTTAAGGATACATTTGAACAATTGTTTATCAAGCGCCTCCCACCATTTTGGGATGGCAAAGGGAAATTATACGATCAAGAGGAATACAATTCTCTCCTCACTCAGTGCATAATGGATCATTCCAAATTTGAAGGCCTAGAAGAGAACTTGAAGGGACCAAGTTTGGTGGAATATTTGGCCACAGACATTGAGATTTTAAATCAATTTAAGACAGTAAATATTGGGCTTCCAATTATGACTTATGCTACTTGCATTGACTCGGATATTCTGATAAAATAAATGATGGATTATGAGATTCCTTCTGACTCACAGCGGAAGCATATTGTGCAGATGGGTAAGACAAAATGCAATTTTCTAGGGACCAACAAATAGCCTCCAGATGTCACCAGATTTGCGGATTCGACAGGAGATCGGAGCCAGACAGATGGCGAAGAGGAAGTCAAGTAGTCAATGAAATCCGTCCTTAGTTTTTGAAACTTTTTTGCTTAATCATTGTAAATTGGTTCGCCTACCGAAACTGTTGGCTTGTAATTACTGTAGTCAGTTTTAGAAACTAAAACACTTCAGTTTCATCCATTGTAATCGAATTCTATAAGTACTAGAAACTCTGAATGAATCAATGTTTTCAGAAGTGAAATGGAACCTTTTTGTTTGTTCTGAACTCTATTGTAATTTTCTGGAGCTGAATTGAATTCTTATGCATAAGATTTTGAAGTCTCTATGAAAATATTCTAATGGCGATGATATGAGTTTTGTCTCCTTTCATTGTATGTATTTCCTGTGTTCTTTATTTCCATTTACACTTTCTTCTGTTTAAATTGGAGAGTTAAAGGCCCATAATTCATCTTATGATTCTCTTGGCTTAAGAAATTTAAACTGTGTGTGTTTCTTCTTAACTAATTCAGAATTCATTTCAGTAATGCTTTGATGCAGTTATTTTTTTTATCCTTCTTCCTACACTCTGCTTAAATACAATTTATAAATCTGATTCATTGCCTCATTTAGCCTTTATCCTCTAGAGAGTTCTATTGGCTAGTCATTGTTTTCATTCACTTTTAGAATTTTGACTCCATAGCCCTAAGTGTCCCTCACCTTCCTAGCCAACAAATTTATAAAAAACCCCAAAACAAACCAAATCTAGCCACTGATTTCCAAATAAATATCAAGTGACACGAGAGAGCCCTCTCTTATTTGAGCAGGCTAGTGCCTAGCTCTAAAGTAGGTTGAAACAGTTACCTCTGTCGTTTGTCTATTCATCCAGAAAAAATTTACAGAGTGATAACAGGATGACTTCCACACATCTAGACACTTAGACCCATTCGAAAGTACATGTCTGATGCTACAAACATTAACACTCCCTCTTAGCGAGGAAGGAATTATGCACCACTCCAATTTTATTCCTGAAGAACACAAACTTCCCTTTAACAAAGGGTTTGGTTAGAATGTCTGCAACTTTCTTATCTATGGAAACATACTAAGGCTTCACTACTACTTTCTAGATCTTCTCTTGAATCAAGTGATATATGATTTCAATATGCTTGTACTTTTCATGGAATGTTGGATTCTTCGATATTTTGATGCAACTATAATTGTCATAGTATATCATCGTAGGCACCAACTTCTAATCAAATAAATATGTAATAAATTTGTGAGGTGAAATGGATTCACAACTAGCCATACTTTCTTCCATATACTTCTCCTTTGTTGAAATCAATGCTACAGAAGTATACGTCCTGTTGAACCATGTAATCAATGTTGATCCTAAGTTGAATCAACACCCCAAAGTTCTCTTCAGGGATGATTTTAAGGATGAAAATTTATTTTAAAATGTAGAAACCTTGGAAAATATTACTAATCCTTCATATTCCAACTATAAATGATTGGCGATATTTTTGTAAAAATATTCAAATTAAGGATTTTATATAGTTTTTATAAAATTTTGGCGTTTTTTAAGGTAAAATAATTTTATCCTATAGAATTTGGATGAATCATTTTTAAAATAGTGAATCTGAGTTTTGGAAAAACCATGGAAAATTAGCCCATGAGCGAAATTTAGCCCCTAAAATCATCCCTAGTTCTCTTTCTATTTAATGTACTCCCTACCTAATCTAATTTAGAATATCCTTGCATCCTCACTCCATCACCTCTAATATACCTCAATCCGTACTCTATTGTACCTCTTAAGTACCTGAGAACATGTTTTATTGTTATCCAATGCACTTTCCTTGGCTCCACTATGAAGTGACTCAAGGTGTTCAAAGAAAAATATATATCTAACTTGGCGTTGACTAAATAAATCAAGGACCCTATCAACTGCCTATATATCCTAGGATCCACCAAGTCTAATTTTAAGTGACAACCTTCTTCAGATTGGTTACCATAGATGTAGCCATTGGTCTATAGTAATCCATATTGAATATCCTTAATATATCAACTACATACTTCCCTTAACCACAGAAGATATCTCCCAATATCTTACATACCTCTAACCGCAAGAAATAATGCATCAAGACAATGAACTTCATCTTGAACTCAATAGATAAATATTATTTTCACCCTGCTATAATCTCCTCTGCACTTGTGAGAAATAAATCATCCATGTACAACACCATTATGAGTGGATAAGACCCAAAAAGTATGAAGTACAAGTTAGGATCCACCTCACTCTTGGTAAATCCCATACTTTGCAAGTATTTGTCAATACTGGAATACCATGCCCTGGGTGCCTGTTTGAGTCCGTACAAGGATTTCTTAACCCTGCACACATGAGACTCCCTCCCATCTATCTTAAAAAACTGTGGTTTATATATATATATACTTCCTCCTCAATGATCTCGTTGAGGAAATTTTTCTTTATATCCATCTAGTAAATCCTCTACCTCATAACTGAAGCAATATAAATAACAACTTGAATAGAAGCATACTTTGTAAATAGATTGAATGTCTCCTTGTAGTCCACTCCCTCTCTATAGGAGAACCCTCTCTCCATGAACCTAATATTGAACTTCTCGATGATATCATCTACAACATGCTTGATATTATAGAGCCTCCTGGAACTCAAAACTTACTTTCCCTCTAGTCTCAAAACTATGTCCCAAACATCATTCCTTATAATATAGGTGTACTCCTCCACCATGGAATCCCACAAAACCTATTGATCTATTGCTTTCTCAAAAATGGAAGGCTCAACATCAATTATTCTACTCATAAGCGCCATATAGTTTGGAAACTTCCTCGGAGGTCTACGCTCCTTGACTGCACTCCTAGTACCCTCATCGACATCCCTTAATGCTTTTAATAGTCACTTCGGTCTCCTAAAGGAACTGGAAGGGGATAAATCCTCCTCCCCACCTAAAGTTTGACTCCTTGAAATGGAGGTTGCTAATTGTTTCTTATCTTTTGGAGCTTGTTTCTCCTCATCCTTTGTCAATGTTGATGACTCTTGATATCTCCTAGATGCCAAGTTCTCCTTGAACTTAACATCTATGATCACAACTATCTTTTGCTACACTGATATGAATATCCTATAATTATTTTAGGTCTTGTTGTACCCCACAAATTTAACCTTATATCCTAAAGGGTCCAACTTCATCCTCTTCTCCACAAGAACATGTATTTACACTAGACAACCAAATATCCTAAAATTTCCTATCTCTGGATTCACCCATAAGAATAACTACTCTAGAGTCTTGTCCCCCAATATCCTGTGAGGACTCTTGTTCTACACATAAAATATCTTGTTACATGCCTCTACCCAAACAAACATACACAACTCCTAGTCATGTATCATAGACCTAGAAAAACTGATGATGGGTTGGTTCTTTCTCTTTGCAACCCCATTCTACTAAGGGTTGTATGATATTGTCAACTCCTTGTTGATCCCTACCTCCTTTCATAAATCCTTGAATTCAATGGAGGTTTACCTTCCCCATTATCTAACCTCAAGTCCTTGATATTATTTCCTATTTGGTTCTCCACCTAAGCCCTGAACTCCTGAAATCGAATAAAGAAGATCTAGGTTTTCCTGGAAAATTCATCAATGTTTTCTTGGAAAAGTGATCAATGAATATCACATAGTATGAAAATCCCTCCATTGATTCTACTAACATCATCCCACTCACATATGAATGTGTAATATCTAAGATCCTCATGTACCTACTTTTACTTCTTGGAAAATAAACCTTGGAATTCTTTCCAAGTGCACACCTTCTGCACAGTCTCTGCTACTCAATATTTAAATCTAGAATACATGTAACAATCCCCCTCAGAATCAGAAATTAACTATAGTGTAGGTGTCCCAACCTACTATTCCATAGCTCACACAGGATGTCACTATCATGTACCAACACCTGAACAAAATTTCCCTACAACCTATATAAATTTCCCTCTATAACCCCAACAACCACTATTGTGTATCGGCTAGATTTATCTTGAAATATGATTACTTTGCCTTTTTGAAAAGTAAAAGAAAAATGGACCTCCTGAGACTGAGAGTAAATTCTTCTTGAGTCTTGGTATATAAAGCACATCCTAGGCATCAAACAAACCTCTTGACTCAAGATGGAACAAAATTGTTTTCTCTCCCTTCACTGCATACTTGGCATCATGACCAAGCTCTACATGAAATCTTGAGTCCCTCTCTGTCAAAATTATAAATATCTCATGTGGTTCTTCCATATGACAAGATGCACCATTTTCCAAGTAACACACACTATTGATAGTTTTTCTAGTAGAAGTGCAAGAAACTAGTGAGAAATCCTTCTCAAACTCCCTTGCAAACTCATTTAGTTGTCTCTTTGTTGATGCTATTATCAACATATTTCCTCTTCCCTTATTCTTCTTTGGACACTAAGATGCATAATGTCCATTCTTATGACATGACAAGAACTTGATTTTAATCAATTTCTTCTTCTTCCCTAGATGTGATGTTCCTCCATAATTGTTACCCTTCTTATTGGAAGTCATTCCTTTTCCCTTACTTTTTTTATTGACAAGGGTCAGGTTCTCATCACCACTTCCTTGTTTCTTGATTTTAGACCCCTCCCAGGTCTCTTCCTAGATGCAATCATTCCAAAGTATCTTCCAATCTAGGAGTTTTTCTTGAGTGCATACACCCTTGACAAATGGTTCCCAAGACTCAGGAAAGCCTTTTAATTCCACATTCACGAGATCTATGTCATACAATTTCTCTCCTATGGCTACAAGATGATCACATACCTAAGTGATCCTCATGAAATAGCTGGTAACATTGTCAACTATAGACATATGCATGGATTTGAGTCTATTTCTTAAGACCATATTCTAATTCATGTTAGTGCTATGGAATAAATTATTCTACCTTGGCATCAAACATCTCTTTGGTCATCTTCTTCTTGGATAAGTTAGGAATTAGACTATCCTTCACTTAATCCAACATAACCCACTCAACTTTGATCTCTTTAGTCTCATGATCTTCCAAAGCTACCGTATCTATCGGTGGAACAACTGCTTTGTCCACTAACTCCCAAAGGTCATAGTCCTTCAACACCAAAGTAAATCTTATTTTCCAACATAGGAAGTTGGATGCTCCATCCAATCTGTCTTCAACTCTCATACTTGTCGATGTCATCCCTTAGACATGATAAATTTCCTTGGAAATAACTTGCTTCTGAAAATGCCCTCATATTGCTTGTATGATCTTGTATGCACATGTCACTTCTGTAACCTGCATATGTACATGAATTTTCTTACTACAAGTCATGTATACACGACTATCTCCAATGAAACCTGCATATGTAAGTGATTGTTCCTTTTTCACCCTACATACAAATCTATATTACTGCAAAGCCCTAGTTCTTCCTTATTACTATTGTTTCCCTGAAATCTAACCCTTGATTTATGGCTTCCATCTATGGATGTGGTAACACTCCTTATATATATGATAGATTTGATATCAACTACTGTGGATATGAGATTTGGCCTCCTCTCAGAGCGACTACTCCGATACCATGTTGATTTTACCCTACTTTGGCACCTAGGTATCTTGTTATCTAGTGATTTCCTTGCTATAAATCAAATGAACAGTGCACAAAACAAAATACATTTGTTGGAATAATCAAATCAAATTAATATAGTGGAAGAAACACTAGAAACAAAAAATCTCAAACACAATACACAAATATATTCTACCCATCAACTAATATTATCATTCAAATAAATTAAAAGCTTACAAGGGCTCCCTTGCTAGGAAAACAACCCATAGAGAAATAAATAAAACTTAAGACAACACCTACAAAAGCCTAGCAACTCCTGGTCTATTGTACTATCTCGATCTTTCACATTTATTGAGATGCGCATTCCTTTCCTTAAGTAAACCCATGTATACACACTTGTCTCCACTAAAACCCACATACAAGGGCTCAAATACTTCACAAAAAACTTTGTACGAATCATCCCTACTATTGTGGCTCCAATCTAGTGAAACCCACTTATAACTACCTCTATTCTCTCTTCTCCCTGACTTGATCTCTATATGGAATTCCTTCTCCACCTATCTAGGATCTCCTTGAATTAGATTCCTTCATGGTCCAATCCTCTTGAGAAAAATTCCTTCTTTGATCTATACCGTATGTCTCCTCCTTCACCCTTTCCATGCTTTTATAACATTGTGTTATGACCTAACCCTAATCTCCAAAGTGATTGATGATTGAGATTACTTCTCACCTCACTTGATATTAATGTATATTATTCAATTCACTAAAATGAATTCTCCACTGAAACCCACATACATGGGCTCAAATACTTTACATAAAACTCTTTACGGCTCAACCCTACTATTGCAGCTCCAATCTAGTGAAGCCCACTTAAATCTACATATGTTCGCTCTTCTCCCTAATCTGATCTCTAGATGGAAGTCCTTATCCACCTATCCAAGATCTCCTTGAATCAGAGTCCTTCGTGATCCAATCCTCTTTTTCATGTATCAACTATATCATATGTCTCCTCCTTCACCCTTGCCATGTTTTTATAACATTGAGTTATGAACTAACCCTAATATCCAAAGATATTGACGATTGATATTACTTCTCACGTCATTTGAGAAGAATGGCTATTATTTAATTCACTAATTCTAATTAAATAATTTATTCAAATAAAACTCAACTCACTAATAGAATCACTTTACTTTAATAATTCCTTTAATTAAAGGAAAGTCTCAAGGTATGAAGAATTTGGATGACTTCCACACATATAGACACTTACCTCTGTAGAAGTACCTATCAGATGCAACAAACATGAACAATAAAAATAAAAACAATGAGGAGTCACGAAGAACTTGAAAGAACTTGGGAATACTTTGCTCGAGAAGACGAAACAGAAATATCTTTGAGATGAAGAAGACAACCCTAAACTTTAAAAAGAAGGAATCATACAAAGCTCTATTAACAAGAAGTAAAAGTAAGAAACATGAGATTCACCAAGAGACCCAAGGTTGAAAATATGAAGCCAATAGTGTAATTATCATGGGTGACCGACAAGAAAAAAGAAATGAAATTCGAAGTGAACAAAGAGAAAGACTCGAAATACAAAGAAACCCAAGGAGACCTAGATCCACCCCACTCAATTTACGAGAAGAATAACATCGATTACCAACTTTTCCTCAAGGAATTTTACCTGTCTTTTTAGGTGATGGGATTATGGATCCTAAAAAGTACATGGGTCATTTCCTTAGTATTTGTGATATTCATTTGATTGAACATTATGATGTAATGGTCGACAATCATCATGCTTTATGAGGTTTTATGCAAACTTTGATAGGCCTAGCCTAGGAATGGTATCTTTCCATCCCAACTCAATCAATTGGTTACTTTTATGTTATAGAAGATATGTTCATGAAAAATAATGAACAACCTATTGCATATCATACTCTACTTACTCAATTCACCCAAAGCCATCTTCAAAAGGGTGAAACGAACATGGATTTTAACTTAGAATTTTTCAAGACATTAAATCAAATCCCAGATGGGAAATGCCCAAATGATACTGTTATATTTGGATGTTACAGTAATTTCACGCCATCAAATGTGAACTATGAATTAAGAGTTGCACAAATAAATACATTAATTAAAGAAATCCAAAAAGAAACAGAAATGGAAGAATACATGTTAGAAACTATTGTTTCCCCCGAGATTATTCTTGGACAAGTGTAAAGAAAAATGACAAGTCTATCAATATCACATCAGGGACCATCCACCTATATAATTTCTAAAGTTCAAGCAAGGGGGATGAATTATTCAAGGCTTACCCACTAATGTGAGAAATGATCTTGGTGTTGCTCAAGAAACTAGACAAAAAATAGAAATTGCTTAGATGAGCAGGACTATTCGACAAATGTAGAGAGAGATAACTTGACTCAAGAGGAATGAAAATATCATTCCACCACATCAGAATATGAGAGATACATTATCTGATAAGTGAGGAAGAAATTATAGAGATAAAAGATTTGAATATCACAGACCAAGAGCACCCAGAGTCCCAAATCCAAATGTTGTTGTGCTAGAAGAAATTATAGAAGAAGAAAATTTTGATCCTTTTGATCAAGAAACAATAAATGATCAAGACAAGGTCTTAGAATCAGTCCAAATGAAATAATTTTCATCACCTTTTCATATTTTTTATTAACTAGATGATTATGAATATTCACAAGACAATGTTGTTCAAACTAGAACTAAAGAAAATAAATTCAAGACAAGGGAACAACCAAGAAAAAAAAAAGAAAAAAGGCCACATTCTAGACCAACAAAACAACTCATTATTAATCAGATGAAGACTTCATTGCAAATGAATTGTAATTTATTTGATGAGTTAACTTCAAATTACCTTTCCATTTATGGAGGTAGTTAAGATACCCCAACAAAAAAAATATATTTTAAGGATATTGGATGATACGAATTCAAGAATAGAGGAAGTTGTGCTAAACACAAGACAAGAACAAAATATCACATCAATAAGACCAAGAGGCAAGGTACCACAACTTTATATATCCTTAGAGAATCATGAATTTACACTATAAAATTGTTTGGTGTATAGTGGATCCACTAAAAATATCATTCCATTATAAGTAATGGAAGCTCTTGGAATGGAATGTACAAAGTACTATGAAACCGGTGAAAGTATATATGCCATTGATTCTAGAAAATTTCTAGCTTATGGAGAAATTAAATATTTGTGTGCACGGATAAGTGCATCACCCCTCATTACAACAATATTTACTATCATAGTAGTTGACCTACCTCCAACTTACAGTGTTTTCCTAGGAAGATATTGATGCCCATTGATTGAAGGATACATAAGGAATGATGGTAGTTGCATGACGCTCCCAAAAAAAGATGGAACAATGATCAAAATTCCTCAAACACATAGAAAACAAATATCATTCAAGAAAAAGGAATCTGGAATGATGCAGAACAATGTAGATGTTGGAATCAAGAATTATGATATTTTCATCACAGATCAACTAAATTCACCTAAGCAAAATGAAGAAAGTTATTTTCAAGGTTTCTAGAAAATGTTATTTGACGGTGCCTACTCTAAGCCTAGAACTAGAGTTGGTATTGCTTTCAAAAGTCCCCAATATTTCATTTACCCATGTGCAATGAGACTAGAGTTCCCTTGTACCAATATGAATCAGAGTATGAAGCATCGATCCAAGTATTGACACTAGCCCTTCAAATGAAAATAAAATATCTATTTGTGATTGGTGATTCAGGACTGGTTATCGATAACCTCAAAAGAAGATATAGAATAAAAAAGGAAATAATGAAGCATTATCCAAGGAGAGTTTGGGAAATTATAGAATATTTTAATTCTTCCAATATCTCTTTTGTTTCTCGTGAAAAGAACCAAAATTATAATTCATTGACGGTGGCATCATCCCTTTTTAGTGTAGATGATTCTCAAAATAAGAATACTTTTCATGTCAAAACAATGTTTTGACCTTCAATACCTGATAATCAAGAGTATTGGCAAGTTTTTGAAAATGATGAGCACATTGCAAGGTTTCTAATAGACCATGACTCAACATTATCTGATGTTTAAGAAGAAATCCAAAATAGTTAAAAGGAAACGCATGATCATAATGTTTTTATTCTTCCAAAAAATTATGTCATTCTAGAATCTCTTTTCACAAGACATGATGAAACAAAAACCATGGAGCCATTAAAGGAAACTTCTATTAGAAATGTTTAAGAGACACATAAATCATCATTAGTGCACTTGATTCTCCAAAATACATAAATCTTGTAACCAGTCGTACCACTGAAGAGATAGAACAATACACTCTTCTATTCAAAGAGTTTAGCACATTTTTGCTTGGAGTTGTGATGATTTAAAGGAGTAAGAAAAATATGTCTTCCAACATGTTATACCACTCAAGAGGGATCAAAACCTTTTAAGAAAAAATAAGAATGACAATTCCCAAATTGAAGCCCTTAGTCAAAATGGAGTTGGATTTAAAAAAAAAAACTAGTATAATTGTTCCAATTAGACACTTAAAATGACTTTCAAATCCACTAGTAGTTAGAAAATATAATGGAGAAATTCATATTTTGTTTATTTTAGAGATCTCAACCAAGGAAGTATCAATGATAACTACCCACTCCAAAACATGGAGATGTTATTGCAACATGTCATTGGTTCTACACTGATGTATATGCTTGATGGATTTTTTGGATACAATCAAGTCCTTGTGGATGAATAAGACATATAAAAGACTACATTTATTACACCATGGGGAACATATTCTTATTCCTATATTCCATTTGGACTAAATAGTGCAGGTGAAAATTTTCAAAGAGTAATGGACCATGATTTTAAAGATCTAATTGAAAATTTATGGTAGATTATCAAGACAATTTGACTGTGTTGATGTTAGTGGTAGCATCAGACAGGGATTTATGCACAAGTCTATGTGTATAGACATGTGGAAATCATCCAAATACTTCTAATTTTTAATTTATTTTAATTAAAGGAATTATTAAAGTAAAATGATTTTATTAATTAATTATGTAATTAGTTGATTGAGTTATTTAAGAAACATGCTAAAAGTACTTAGCATGCATCATGTAATCTAAATCTCAAGTGAGTGCAAGAAATAATATCAACTGTAGATCACTTTGGAGATTAGAAATATATTGTAACTCATGATTATAAAATAAATTATAGGATAAGGAGGAAGACACAATTCAAATAGATAACAAAGAAGGAATTTTGCTAGTGTGGAGTCATTCAAGTGTGTAGAAGTAAAGAAGGAATTTTGCTGACACTTGACAGGAGTTGTGTTGAGAGAGTTGACACACAGAGTATTGAATCACAAAGGACCATGTTTCAAGATCTTGTATAGGTGAAGAATTAGTCTCATATAGAGGTCATAAGGTAAAGGAGAAGAGAGAACAAAGGCATACGCAGGTGGGTTTCAGCAAAAGAAAAAGAAAAAAAAAAGAGTTAGACCGTACGGAGCTTGTCGTATGAAATTTCAATACATATTCACAGGTCATAATGGATAGATCCATGGACATTTGCGGGTCACAGTGTATACAATCACGGATATCCATGGGTCAAAGAAGGGAAAGTTGTGGATTTCTAGAAAAGCATGCCATAATTGGTTGTACAATAGGTCAAACCTTTCCAGCTTAGTTTGTAGTTGTATTTCTCTCAGTGGGAAATTACACCTATTACGAGAGACCTTCTTTTAGCATAATCAAATCATTCTCATCACTGGTTTTTGCTCTAGGTTTCTTCAAGGGGTATTTAACCAAAAATTATGGTGTTCATGTGTGCTTGATTTGGTTTTGTAGTTTATGATTCTGCTACATGATATTGAGTTGAATATTTTAGTAGTGTATTATTTTTTTGTGAGATACTAATATGATTGTAGTAATGAAATCACTAGATAACAAAGTACCTAGGTGTTGGAGTAAGAATTTCAACACGATATCAAAGAACATTCTCTAAAGGGAAGCCATATCAGTCCAGGGGTAGTTTTCTAGCAGCATGTTATTTCCAAGGCAGTTTATCAGGTCTTAGAGATGGCATCAACACCATTGAGAGTTGAAGACATATTGTATGGAGCATCCAACTTCCTATCTTGGAAAGAAAGAGTTACTTTGGTGTTGAAGGAGTATGACCTTTGGGAGTTAGTGGATAAAGAAGTTACTCCACTGACATATATGACATGTTTAGATAATCAAAACAAGAAGGAGTTCAAAGGAGAAATAATCCTCCTAGATTATGTGAAGGATCATCTAATCCCTCACCTAAACAAGAAGAAGATGACCAAATAAATTTTTAATTTCTTGGTAAGTTTATTCTAGAGAAAGAACATGAATAGGAAGATGATGTTAAGGAATAAAATGAGATAGATTCATATGTCTAGATAAGATAATGTTACCAACTATCTAATGAGGATCACACAGGTGCATGATCAACTTGTAGCCACAAGGGAGAAAACAGAGGAAACAAAGCTCATGAACGTGGCATTGAATGGTCTTTCCAAGTCATGGGAACCATTTTTCAAAGTATTTTGTTCTTGAGAGAATATCCCATATTGCTAGATACTTTGGGATGATTTCATCCAAGAAGAGACTCAGAAGGAGTCTAAGAGTGGCAAGAAGGAAGATGAAGAGGAGGAGAACCTATCCCTTGTTAGTAATACAAGGAAGGGAAACAGAAAAGGTTCTAGCAAGTAAGGTAACAATGAGGAGTCAACCTCATAGCTAGGAAATAAGGACTTGAGTGAAATCAAGTGCTTCACATGCCACAAGTTTGGGCACTATGTATCACAGTGTTTGGAGAAGAAGAGGCAAGAGAAGACGCAAACAATAGCATTAGAAGAGATGCAACTAGATGAGTTTGCAACAAAGTTTGAGAAGGAATTCTCAATGTTCACATGCCTCTCTACAAGCACCTACTCAAAGAGTGGTTGGTGCTTGGATAGTGGTGCTTCTCATCACATGACGAGGACACATGAGTTGTTCACCGCTTGGTCAGAGATAAAATCAAATATTCATGTGGATCTTTCTTGCCAAGTGTGGTGTAGAAGGATTTGGGAAAATCAGGTTCCATCTCGTGTCAGAAGGTTTTTTGCAGGTGGAATATGGGTTATATGTACCATAATTAAAAAAGACCTTTATCTCAGTTTTATTTTTGGAGGACATGGGTTTTGCAGTTACTTTTTAGAGAGGGAAATTACTCATATGTTCAGAGGGAGCTAKCCCTTACCCAACAGTGAGAATTGGTKTCAGAGAGGATAGGTTATATAGGTTGTAGGGCCAATCTATAAGAGGATACAAGGGGATATTGGATCATGGATCAATGTCAGTGAAAGAGGAAGAGGAGCAGGAGGATTTGAAGGGTGAACAGTCAAAGAATGAGCAAAGTTCAYAGACTTCTAGTGTGGGTAGTGAACCTTCATAGGGGAAGAGGGAGTTATCCCTTTCCATTTCTKTCAGGAGACCGAGTTGGTATGACATGAAATTGATGGATGGTTAGGAGAAGGAAKCTTTTAGGATCACATTGAGGGAGAGTATACCTTCAAAAAAGTTTTCAAACTTTGAGGCACTGATATGTAGCATCATCGATTTCGATACTTTGAGTATTCAAGAAACAACTGACCAGCAGGGTTGGACCAATTCTAGTATGCAGGATGATGTATGTGGCATTGTGCCAGAGTCGGAGGCAGAACTAGTTCCAGGTATCTCTTCGGGAAATACCTTCCTCACTAAGAGGGAGTGTTTATGTTAGTGGTAGAATCAGACAAGTATTTCCATATAGGTCTATGTGTCTAGACATGTGGAAAAATTCCAAATCCTTTACTCTTGAATTTACTTTAATTAAAGTAATTATTAAAGTAAATTTCTTTTATTAATTAATTATGTAATTAGTTAATTCAGTTATTTAAGAAACATGCTAAAAGTTCTTAGCATGCAACATGTAATCTAAATCTCAAGTGAGTGTGAGAAGTAATCTCAACCATAGATCAGTTTGGATATTAGAAATAGATTGCAACTCATGATTATAAAAGCAAGGCTAGGAGAAGTAGGAATACATATTTCACAAAGATAACAAAGAAGGACTTTTTCTAGTGTGGAGTCATTCGAGTGTGTATAAGAAAAGAAGAACTTTTGTTGACACTTGAAAAGAGTTGTGCTGAGAGAGTCAACCCATAGAGTATTGGATCATGAAGGACTATGGTTCAAGATCTTGGACAGGTGAAGAAGGATGTTAATCTCGATATCATACAGGTCAAGGAGAAGATAAAACATATGCATACACATGTGAGTTTCGGCAGAAGGAAGACATAGGAAAGAGTCAGATCATATGGAGCTTGTCATACGAAATTTCTGTACATATCCACAAGTCACAATGGAGACAACAATGGACATTTGTGGATCATAGTGGAGACAGTCATAGATATTTGTGGGTCACAAAAGGGTAAGTCACATATTTTTATAAAAGCATGTCAGAACTGGACGTACATCAGGTCAAACCTTTCCAGGTTAGTCTATAGTTGTATTTCTCTTAGTGGGCCATTATCCTTGTTTGGGAGCCTTGATTTTAGCATAATAAAATCATTCTTAGCACTGGTTTTCCCTCCAAGGTTTTTCCAGGGGTATTTACCCAAAAATTCTATTGTTCATGTGTGCTTGATTTGGTTTCCTAGTTTATGCTTTTGTTGCATGATATTGAGTTGAATTTTTCAGTAATGTATTATTTTTTTGTGATCTTCTAATCTAATTGCAGTAAGGAAATCACTAGATAACAAAGTACCTTGGTGCTAGAGTAAGAATTTAAACATACTGTTCATTCAAAACTAAGGTAAAGATATTTCAAACATCTTAGACAAGTATTTGGACGATTTAGGATGTATGGCATATCTTTCAATATGAAAAGTTAAATTGTTTGTTTTATATATCAGAAGGAAAGCTTCTGGGTCATATTGTGAACAAAGAAGGAATATACTTTGATCCAGAAAGGTTTAAGGAAATGCATGACCTAAATCCTCCTACATCTTGAAAAAGAGTACAATAGTTTTTTGGAAAGAAAAACTTTGTACGAATATTTGTTCCATATTATGCGACAATTGTTAAGACAATAAACAAGTTACTAAAGAAGGATAATAATTTTGAATGGACATCATAAATTCAAAATGATTTTACAGTAATCAAACATGAAATCACTATTGCCCTTGTCCTTATTAGTCTCAATTTTGATAAATATTTTATATTATATTAATTTTCTTTAGAGGAAATCATTGCCTCCATCCCCACCTAAAAAAATGAGAAAGGAGACTAACTTACAATTGGTTTCATGAGAAAAATCCTACATGATTATGAATTAAACTATTGTATGATTGAAAAGCAATCTCTTTCCTTGGTCAAGGAAATAGCCCATTTAAAGACCTATATCTTATCATATCGCATCGTTTCTTATGTTCCAGACTCATTAGTCAAGATATTGCTCAATCAACAACTCAGAGAAGGTAGATGGGAAAATTGATTAGAAAATCTTCAAGAGTACGGTTTAGATATTAAACCTATGAAATATTTCAAGGGGAGAGGACTATGTAAATTCATGGTTGAAATTGAAGCTGTAAATATTTCTCCTCCCAATACAATTGATGTTGTCATACATAGTTCAAGTCTAGAAACATATGAATGGTATAAGGACATAATACTCTATTTGAGTTGTCGTGAATTTCCTCTTGGAATGTCTTCTAAAGAAAGAATATCTTTGAAGATGAAAACTAATTGATATGTATTAGTTTCAAGATTTCTTTTCCAAAGAAACTTTGATGGAATTATATTAATATGTTTAGATAACTTAAAGTCCAAGGAAATACTGCAAGAATTTCATAATGGAGTTTGTGGTGGACATTTTCTTCCAACTTTAACTAAACATCGAATCATTCGGGCTAGTTATTATTGGCCAACTATGTTCAAAGACACTTATACAATGATTTTAAAATGCCTCCCATGACAAAATATTTTATGGAAKATGAAGAGAGAAACAATGCCACTAGAGTCTATAACAGTAGAGTAACAATTTTCACAATGGGTATGGATGTGATTGGCCCAATAAATCCAAAATCTAGTAAAGGACATGCTTATATTATCACMRCAATTGACTATTTTACTAAGTGGCAAGAATTTGTTGCTTTAAGGAACGTTAATTAGGAACAATTGACCCTTTTCTTAAAAGAGAACATTCTATCCAAATTTGGTGTCCTAGAAAAATTCATAACATGCAATGGTTCAATCTTCATCATGTCCATGTTTACAATTTTTTGTGGAGAATATGGCATCATCATGGGACAATCATCCAACTATTACCCACAAGGAAATGGTCTATCTAAATCAATAAACAAAATATTAAAACATATTCTCAAGAAGACAATTGTAGCAAACCATAAAAATTGGCACAAGAAGTTGATTGATGAACTCTAGGAAATCCACCTTAATCCAAAAGATATCATTGGACATTCCCCATACACCTTGGTATATGGAAGAGAAGCAAGGCTACCATTACATTTGGAACTAAATGCCCTGGTCCTTACCATAAACAATGAAGATATAGAAGAACTTTCACCTTTGTAGAAAAGATACCGTGAACTTTTACAACTTGGAGAACAAAGAGTACAAGCAATAATAACTACAATCAAAAGAGAACAATTTTTCAAAATACCTTTTGACAAGAGAACTACCAAAATAGATTTTCAAAAATACCAACAGGTTCTGCTATGGAACAAAGTGAAGGAGAAACCATATTTTCATACATATTTTGAATCTCTCTGAGTTTGTCCATACCAGATAGAAAATCTCATTGGTTTCAATTCTTATCTATCGAGAGATATGAAAGGAACAATTCAATAACTACCCATGAATGGGAAATAAATCAATAATTTCTTTCGTTAATCCCCAAATCTTAACATGTACATAGTCTTTGAAATTTGTACTCCTCTATATATTGTTTATCAAATTGTGTCTTCTTCCCTCAGCCCTTTTTCCTTTCTAAAGATTTCTATTTTTTACTCCATTTTCCCCAATGGACAAGGATTTATGGATTCTCAACAACCCACATGGGGTTATTGTCCCACAGTTGGAGTTGGATGTTGATCTACATTCATTGATCAACATTAGTCTATAAAGATCCATCCTTATTATTTTTCTTTTCTTCTTGTGTCTATTGTATATTATATACTTAACCCTTTTTTTCCCTTTGAAATACAGGTTCTGGACCAAGCTACCACCCTTTTTTCACTTTTAAATATGCATTCTAGAGAAAGCTACCACCAAGTCCACAGGTTTGCAAACTGCAAGACTATACTTAGTTAATTTTCCTACTTGATGATCCCAACACTTAGTAATTTTTCTTTATTGCGGAATTCCCATTGTGGGAGACCAAGTCACTTCTCACCCCAAAAATACATAAGTCTCGCAACCCACAACACTCAAAAATACCTTTCCTATTTTTACATCATTCATAACACACCTTTTACCTTTTTCATACTTAGCTAATTTCCTCAATGCGGATCTAGGGCCCCCCTTTGATTTCATTCTCCTTTTCCCTAGACCCATAGTCTCACATCCCACATTTTTGCATTCTCTAGAATGACTTAATCATTTGCACAACTCACAAAATCCACACTTTTGGTATTTATTATATTTCATCGATGTAGATTCGAAAGTCCCTCTTATCTCTCTCTTTCATTCCCCATACCCTGTAGTCCTGCATCCCACATTCCTGTATTCATCATAATACACTTTCCATTCCTCATTTCACATCTTCATACTTCGTCATTTTTCATCTTCCCCGATACCATATTACTATTCCCAATGAAATTTACTTCCCAACACCACATCAGTCGCCACTTGTGTGAATCTAATATCGTTATTAAGTAGCATGAATTTCATAAAATCTTTGCCATAAATCCAAAATCAAACCGTGAAACTGGAAAATTTGAACTAAGAGCCACATCAGTTGTTAATCAAGGCAATACATGGTAAAAAATAAATAAACAATTAAGCGCCCTGCTATAAAATACTATATTGACAAGATTTCCACCTATTCATAAAAGAGGGAATCTGTTTAAAGGCATGTCAAATAAAAGGACATAATTGTATTGTGGTGGTATTTTCAAAAACCTTGGATGTGAAGGCCACCAATTTCAGTGGTCACGGGAATATAAGTGGTATTTGTCTCTCCCACCTACATAAAATGAATTGAGTAAAGTTCGCAGCTAAGGTATTGCATTGTTTGGGTGTGTACTAGAGGCTTCTAATATTAGAGAACTAGTCCTTTGGTGTGCTGATAAGTTTGATACATAGTGAAGAATCTTCCAAATACAAGGAAATTCGTTGATTTCTTTGTCCCCTTCAGTGTTTAGGAGGATGTTGTGAATTCTTGACCCCACTATGTTATTCAAGAATGAATAGGTGGATGAGTTTCTTAAAGAACATGGAGGAGGAATATAGATTCTCAAAAGTTTCCTTACAAGGCCGAGAATTGATATCAATTATTCTCAGGTTGAGGTATGCTCTTTGAAGTAACCATATAAAGATTTTTCTTGGATTTTTTCCAAAATAATTGGACAAGAGTCCATGACCTTAGTGCCAAAATGTATTATTTATATTCTCCATCATGTTATTCATGAAAATTTCATGGTTGATTGGGCTCACATCATCTCAAAAAATATTTCGTTTCAGTTGGGGAGCTTGAGAAAAACTAAGAAATTCTACATGACTTCATATTTGATTTTTTTTATAGTCTATTGTCATATATTTGAGTATTTTCCTAGAGAAATAAATATTGACCTCAAGAAAGAACACACTTCTTTTTGGTAATCGGTACTGTGGAGGCATAAGACCCCATATAATTTTCACAAAGTCCAAAATGGTTTTCTGTCTTCTTTTAAGAAGATTATTCATGGTCCTGTCATGTCAAATCTATCACTGGAACTGCATCCTTTCTATCTAAGAAATGAGTTTTTGAAGATTTGGAAGAATTTAGTTTTTTGAGAGTATATGGATTCCATGGGAAACCCTTGTTATTACCATTTTATGTTTTTGACGGACTTTTCATCATGGAAGTTTGTAGACAATACAAGTATTGGGCACACTTTTCAATGAGAAAAGGAAAAATAAATGTATCCCATTACCATGGAGAGTTGGAGCGATATGTGTCAAGCATATCTCTCATTTAGATGAATATGTCATTCAATTGGACCATCTCAATTTGAAGGATGCCCAAGCCATCAAGGGTTTTGATCCAAAATATTTGTTTTCTACACACATGTGTGTAGTAGGGTATGCTTCGTATTTTAGTAAGTTTGAGCAATTTGAAGGAGGGGGAGATAACCAAAATATCCCTGAAGCATCTGTTGAATATACCCTAAATGATATTGAATAATTGGCTAACACAAATCAGTGTTATAAGGAAAGGGGTAGAGAGACAACCAATAAAAACCCCAATTCACCTATTGTATCATAGAAAAGTATCTCAACAAAGACCAAACCTCAAAGTAGAGGACAAGAACAAAAATTTCATCCACTAGAAACTTAGATGATGGTGGAGACAAGGACCCTACTAAGAAGACAATTGAAAAATCTCATATTGTTCATACTTCCACAACAAGAAAAAGAGAAATTCAAAAGAATGGGAAATAATTACTTGAAATTGAAGGAAGTCCCAAAGCTATGGAATTTGATGATGTGATAGAGGAGTTGAGTTGGGAAAAACATAGATTGATTAAAATTAGGGTTATTGTTGAAGAACTAGTTTTTCAAGAGCCAGAAATGTTCGAAGATGAGTCTATCACTTTAAACCATGTGGCCTACCATAAAAGTTCTAAAACATTGTTAATTGAAAAGGTAAACTTGACAAATAAAAAGGTTGTAGAGAAGTGGAAATCATAGATCGATTTTAATGGGGTTCCACCCTAAAAAATCGCACAATTTCATGATGCAAACAAAGAATCCTTGAAGGAGTCCATTTTTTATATAGAAAAAGAAATTTTGGTTTTAAAAGAAAGAATAAAGGAATTAGAAAATTTTGTTATTCCAAAACTTTTATTTTTCAAGCCCATCACTGCAATACAGCCAACGTGTAGTTGTGAATATGTCCCAGAGACTAGTTCCAGATTAAAAGGTTCTTCTAGCTTACTAGTAGTTTTAAAAAAATACATTGGTGACAATATTAATAAAAGAATAGCATTAATCCTTGAGATATGGGAATTAGCACAAAGCTTAGCTACTTTCTCAACAATGATTTTTCACTTCAAAGAGTATCTCCATAAAGATTTGGAAAACAATGAAGGATTATATAAGGAAGCAATGGGAAAGGTTCTTCTAGCTTACTAGTAGTTTTAAGAAAATACATTAGTGACAATATTAATGTAACATCCCGCCCCGGGCGCATTATACAAAACTTATTCTTTGAGGAAACTTGCCCGCAAGTGATTTGGATTTTAATGATGATAAAACTTTTTCCTTAATTATGATGCGTCAAGTTATATAACATGATGTTTTACTACATTGATGTAGACAGTTTGTCAATTCGGGCCATGGAGTGTGCTGTGGTTTCGGACTCGTATGGCGCCGGTGACGTGAACTCCCTTTGACTCCCAGTTGAGTCGTGGAGGGTATTTGAGTCGTTTACTTGCGATGATGGTGCTTTGGCTTTGAAGGATGTACTATTGATTATATGATATGTTGTCGATATGATCCGACATGATGGTCGATGATGCAGGCCGACGATATCTATTTAATCGGACTCACATATGGAGTAGAGGCTACACACGAGATCCGTGATTTAGAGTGGATGCAAGAGTCTCGGCCACGTTCTTACTAGCACTCTTGTCGTTGCTTGAATTGTGGGTTAACGATTACCTGGTTCGAGATCCACGATGCCATGAGGGCAGATCATGAAGGCCACTCATGATGATTCTATAAGCAATAAGAAGTGGGACCTTATTCCCTTATAGCCCTTAGTCTCCTTATACAAGATTCACACCATGAGGCCCACCTGTGGGTTTTTGAGTCTACCAATCACAAGCTGCTGAGTGGCACTTTGGAGCACATCGTATCCTCGGCGGGCACGTCAAGCAAAGAATTACAAGTCAGTGGCACTTTGGAGCACGTGGAAAGGCCTCGGCGGCACGTCAGACGATCGAAGCAATCATACAGTGGCACCCTTTGAGCACGTGATGCGCCCCAAGGGCACGCCGCTTGATGATGATGATGAGACCGCCTAGACGCACTCATGACCTTTAGCATTACGATGATTTTTAAAATGACCCCCTAATTAATTTGTTCCCTGCTCAAATCAAACCTAGAATAAAACATCCCTAAGATAAATTCCATCGGGTCTTAAGAAGATCCTCCAAAAATAAACCTAGGGGTATAAACTAACACCCACCTAGGGAGCTACTAAAGACTTCTAAAAAAGTGAAGAGGGTAAAAGTAATGAGGGGTAAATTTTAAGCAAAACCCATGGTGTTTAATTTATAAAGGATACTTAAATTTTTTAAAGAGGGGAGTATTAAAACAAGGGTTTTAAATAAATGAATAAATAATTCATAAATAAAAACAGTTTCCATATTAAAAAGAATTCAAAGCGAATTTATCATTCGAGGATTTAACAAAAATTTATTGCAATAATAATAGATAAAATGGAAAGAGAGAATAAAAGAAGAGAAAGAAAAATAAAAATAAAAATAAAATAAGGAAACCGGAATAAGGAAACAAAAAAAATGGAAAAGTAGAAGATAGGAAAAAGCAAAGAGGATTCAACATTTAAGTAACTACTAAATTCTTCAGAAGCACCATTTTAGAAAAGTAAATAAAAGTCGAGGGGATCTAGGAACCCTAGAGAGATTTAAGGAGCGATTTATGGGGTGTGAGGGAATTTAGATTTTAATTAATAAACGTAAATTAATTATTGGAGAACCCTGGTGGAGGAGCGACACTTGGACCATGGAGATTGTTCAAGAGGATTCATTATTGAAAAATTCACTCAATTACCACTCAAGAAAGTAGGTGAGTCCCATTTCATTAATTAAAAAGAAAGGGAAAGGAAGGATGAAGGGGAACGCTAATGAACGCTATCAATTGTGGTTTGATCGGATTTTCTCGTGGAGGAGTTGCGTAATCTCACCTTGTGGGGAGTGGTAGCTCACCGGAGGCGAGCCGAGACGCCATTCCGCTTCTCGCCTGCGGTGGCCCTCGGCGCTCTGGGGCTATGGGGAAGCAGAGTACCCCTAGCTGCCATCGAGGTACCCCAGAGCCCGTTGTGGCCTAAGCCGAGCGGACAAGGCAAGGAGCCGGTCGTCAGTCCTATAAGCTTAAAGGCCACCAGATGGTTTAATCGGGTTAAGTAGAACGATTTATATCGGGATAAATAAATGATAATGATGTCGTGAACTCCATCGACCCCAAAACGCTCTACTCGCATCTCAGACCGCGGGCGAATCTCAATAATGAAGTTTTAATAGTGAAATTTAATAATGTTATTATACACTTTATATTACTACTCGGATCAGAGTAAACACTTCGTCGTAAAATGGTGGACTGTGTTTTGTGTTACTGAAAATAAAACTCTGTCGGAAATATCGTTCAAGTAATTAGTTATGGTGAGATTGTTTGGCCTTTTGTCTTAAATAATTGTTCTGAATAACTAGTTCTGGTCATTGATGTTACCTCTGGCGATCCATTTTATTTTCTTGCAATTGTTTCGCCGGGTAAATTCATTTACTCTTGGTCAGTCGTTTTACATTCTGGATATTTGATTAACCTGGCCATTCGTCCCCCCCTCTTTTGTTTTCCATCCGGAGATCGCGGTAACCTTCTCAGATATGGTTGGGGCAATTTAGATCCTCGGTCAAAGGTAAATAAATCCGTATGAGCAAATGTTGTTGAGCCGCTTTTGGTACCGCTCACCAACGCTGCCATCATGTTTGGGCGCTTTTTGCCAATCGGGTGGTCATGCTTTTATTATTTCCGTAAAAGGCCAGTTCTCCGAACCTCGCTTAATCTTATTGATCCTCAAGGATTCAACATCGCCAAAACGTGATGCCCTCAAGGCCTTATTTATGTGTTAGTCTTCCCGTTAAACCTCGTCTGAAACACGCTTACCCACATGACTTTAGTGTGGTCAGCAATAGCCCCAGAACTGAAAGTGTTGGTTATCGCTTGCTGCTTAGCGGTTGTACATCGATTACTCCTCGCATCCATCCGCTGCCAGATTGCGGATATGCCTCGTCATCCATCCGCTGACATTGACCTCAATGTTCTCTTCATACGACCAACTCATTCTGGATTATTCCCGGAAATGATCAGTTTGCACTTTTCGCTTTAGACTGGATCATTCACACCTGCGGAGGGGTAAGTTCATTTTACACACCTTATAAGGTCGAAGCACTTTTCATGGAAAATAAAAAATAAAAGAATGATTAAACCGGGCGATCATATGCTTCTCCTTCTAATTTGTGTCACGAAATTAATGACCCACCACCAAATAAGGCTTCGCCATCCAAGAAATTCCATATCAACGCCCCTCAATTAAATGGATACCGCTCTGCACGCTGACAATTGACATTCAATTTGGGCCTTTTAATTTATTTGACCGGAAATTTTACTTGCTAAAGATCGCCTCTAACACGGTGCATGAATGGTGATCATTCATCGATTTACCTGTACAGTTAAATATTATCGGAAATTCCCAACACTCCATTTCTCCTTTCTTCTTTTAAATCCTTCTTTAATTAAATATTTTTATGTGGTAAGTCACTTATTTTGAAACAGTGCTCAAACAACAATTCCCTATTGCTAAATCAATGATCGATTAAATCTTGGAACATGCTCTTGGACTTATATGCAGCGTGGGTCAATTATGGTCACTCTCTATTTTGGTTGTTTATACATTGTATATTGTTTATCCCTGATACTAAACGCAGGGATGCATTTCATGTGAGCATGTGGAATTATGACATTTATGCCTCTGATGTTTAGTTTACCTTTTCCTCGATTATTGTCCCTTCAGGAGTCAACGTACTTGTCAGCATTATTCAGATTATTCAGCTTTATTCAGACTTTATTATCGTTTTTCTAAATCTATCAATTTATAACTAAAGCCATTTAAGCATTGCCTCTTCACGAATTCGATACCTAATGAAACCATTGAATATTGATATGGCTATATAATTATATAAAAGATCCCACTCAAGATGTCCTTGAATGGATGATAAGATTATTTGGTTGTAGGTAGTTCAAACGTAATGTCCTTGGAAAGGAATAAAAGATAAAATAATGATATGGGTATTATTCAAACTGATGTCATGTGATATGGATAGCTATTACCAGTCCTTGCTTTGCCAAGTATTATAAGAGGGTCAAAAAAAAGGGAATATATGTGTATTGTAATTCAACTTTGATTTCTATAATCGTGATGCTATTTCCTTATAAGAGCTTCTTAAAATAAATTGCTATCCTTATTTATTTCTATTTCACCTATTGATAGGTGTCACATCCACTAATGCCCCTTTAACTTTGTCTTTTAATTTTATTATTTAGATGGCCATTTTACTTCATGAAGGATGATGTTTAATTTTTTGATTAATATTACCTAAATGTGATGTCCTTTAATGCATAACTATTGGAACTTAAGGAATGATCAAATCTTATAAGGTCATTATGGATCCAATTTCGGTAGCATATAGAAGGTAGTTTAAATTGCCAACTCATGGTTCGAGGTATGACATCAACGATAGATGGTTAATGTTCATGATAGAGTTATTGTAACTTTTAAATATTGTTAATAACATAATGTATTAATAGTTCAATTACACTAACCTAATTTCCAAGGAGTAATTCGGGTGGATGATCTTTATATATCAGGAACTTAGTTCGTCGAACTCCGTCACAAGACCTTCCGTAAGGGGTTTCATCGTACTTTTATTATGTCATATTGATTTCATTTAATTGGTTGCTTGATCCGCTTTGTGCCTGGGAAGTAGACACCTCCATGTTCTTAGGAATGTACCGCCACTCGACCTTAAATGGTTAAAGACGATGGGAAACCCGGCTTGAGCGTTGACTCTGTGTATTGGAGGTCCTAACTCGCAGGTGGTAGGATGGGCTGGAGGTCACCAGTGATTTATCACCGCTTTACTTTGTCGTGTGATCATGATTTATGCTTGTGGTTACGTGTACTGCGTCCTGGTCATCTTCTTATATTCACCCGAGTTGCGTCGTATTCATCGTCGAGCGACGACGCAGAGTCGAATAGGCTGTTGTTGTTTCCTTGTACATACACACACACACACTTCAAAAAAAAATTTGTACCTATCTCTAGAATGGTTGTCGTAACGAGGGGGTTGTTACATGTGGTATCAGAGTCGATTCAACCCATGACCTATGATCACTACAACTTCCATTGATGGATTACCTATTTATAAAATGTCACTATTTAGAATTTATTGTATTTTTGTTGGTAATCATGGTTAGAGGAATTCGCGGAGGTAGATGATAGGGTGTTAGGGGAGGAGTTGTGATGCCTCTAGTAGAATCCATGTTTGAGGGGTCTAACCCCTAGGGAGTCGAGCAGGTTCTTGGGCAGGAAAATATATCAGTTGGTCATGTTGTGGGGATGATGAGATCCTCCAGCACATGTCCGAGGCTCTAACCAGCCGTTTGGACAGAGACAAGACCAGGGCACCGACACCCGCAGAGGTTCCACCGCGCACCTACTGGCATCGGGTAAAGATTCACCGCGAACTCGGCAGCGTGAAATTTCCAGTTCGGTGCCCCTGATGATGCCTACCGGGCCGAGGCATGGTTGAGAATATGGCGATGTAAGTTTCACTCTCGCACCATTATACCTCCAACATGAAGGTCCGCGTGGCGGTATTTCAACTGAAGGGGAACAGTCTTTTATGGTAGAATATGCTCCTGCCTCAACTAAACATGTTTGTCGAAGATGTGTCATGGGAATGTTTGAGGAATGGTTCCGATAGAGGTATCTATCCGAGGAATTCATCGAGCGCCATCTCAATGATTTCAACGCATGCATTGTGGAGGTCGCGACAAAGGCCCGAAAGTAATGCAGGTGACGCTTTTATAGAGTCATCCCAGATGTCTTCAAGATCCCAACACCGAAGCCTAAGGTAAACAAGTTCGCTCTTTGTTTTAACGATGCCCTAATGGCAAAGGTATGATTCTAATGCCCCCAAACTCGTAACGACATGTCAGCTTCCGCAAAGGCACTCCATACAGAGAGCTTTAGCGTACGGGTCCGGACCAAGACTCCATCGACC
The DNA here is from genome assembly GCA_010110895.2 of Picea sitchensis. NCBI lineage: Eukaryota > Viridiplantae > Streptophyta > Pinopsida > Pinales > Pinaceae > Picea > Picea sitchensis. The sequence goes on from SNQJ01S0004467.1 coordinate 49,172, forward strand.
GCCAGGTGGTTCACTGGTGCACCACAAGATCGACATTAATCGACATATGCTGGGATATCGTGGTTTCCGTAGGGGATCCACGCCATTCACGCCGACGCATCAGCCACCAAGAATGGGATACACTTACCGAGAACGCGCCAGTTAGCAGCATTGCCTCGGCAAAGAAGCAGCTTAGACCTGCTCAGCCAGTAACAAACTGTGGTTTCAGACGCAGGGCGGCCATCTTCTACTTTGGGCAACGTGGACTACCGGGCCAAGGTGTTGGACGGTGGGGAGCTACACGCACTAGCTGACAATCCCATGGAGAGGCCGAGCATCCCCCGGACTGACCACCATGGGAGATATGGGCAAGGGCATCCATCTGGATTCATGCAACAAGGAATAACCGCCAGAAAGAACAAATACGCTGGTCGACGCATGGTGTAATATCACGCTTAACTGCACTTCTTGGGTTGTTTTGATAGACCCGTGAGCTACCGAGTTTTATTTCGTGCACAATAAAGATTAAGGTACGTATCAGACGAAGTTTAGCTTCAGAGATGGCTTCGGAGCCAAAGTCGTATAGTTCGGAGGAGTTGTTACCGTGGCCCTTTAACCTCAGAGTTCACACGAGGGTCAACCTGTATGTCACGATCTTAGGGTCTTATGACCCCGTGATTGGCATGGATTGGTTGAATCAAGATGAGGCGATACTCAACCGCAAGACGGTTCCGCTTTGAGCTTTAGTCGGCGATGGAGGATGAGACAAAGATAGTAGGACGAACTGAGTATCCCCGAGGTTCGCCTCTTCCTTACAAGCATTTTAAGAGTATGCTAAGGGTGCAAGCTTTGGCGCATCCTTTGCGCTTCAACGAAAAGGAGTAGTTAAGGTCTGAACACCTTCCGGCAGGAAGGAGTTTGGCGGACATGTTTCAGGAGCTATTCGAGCCTTAAAGAGAATTGGAGTTTACTATAGATCAAACCGGATCAACTGGAGAAGCGAACGCCTTTATCGTGATGTCGCACTCCAGGCCGTGCGAGCTAAAATGCAAATCAAGGAGTTACCGGACTTGGGACTCATACGCCCTAGTGTGTCACCATGGGGTGCACCATTTCATCTCTAAGAAGCGACGATCGCGGAGGCTTTAGATTGACTATCGCCAACCCAACGCGGCTAATGATCAAGAATCGCACTTCACCTGCGTAATTGACGATCCGCTGATCGTGATGAAGGGTGCGATTTGTTCTCCAAGATCGATTTGCAATCAAAATACCATTGTGGATCAAGGAGGATGACGTCTTTAAGACCGCTTTTAAGACGAAGATTTGGACATTACGAATTTTCTGTTTTACCTTTTGGACTAACAAAACGCCTGTGGGTGGCCCATGAGTTTGGTGAATGGAGTGTTCCATGAGTACTTAGACAAGTTCGCCCAAGTATTCATTGATGATATTTTGATCTACTCCGCATCGGGCGTAAGGAGCGCTTGACGAATTTACTTTTGGTGTTACAAAGCATTTGGCGGTGAGCACAAATTATATAGTCACCGCTTTATCAATCCAGATTCAATACTCTTAGGGCATGTCATCTCCTGCCAAGGTATCAGCCGCGGGATCCACCTGGTGCTGAGGCTATTATGGAATGGCTCACACACCAATTCACCGGCCAGCTTTATGGTTGGTTTAATGATACTCAACACCTGGCTTGTCAAGGATTTCTAAGATAGCCGTCCGGGACAGCCTTGTTGCGTAAGAAAAACAAGAAGTTTGTTTGACAAAGAAATGCTACATTTTAGAGGCTTAAAGAGTTGCTGACAACAAATAGCCGATACTAAAGGTCCCCGACATGGACGTGAGATCTCGTATGTAAATCGACGATCCAAGGAAGGTTTAAAGGAGTCTTCATGCAAGACTGACGAAAGATCGCTATTACTTCGAGAAAACCGAAAGAAGGTATGAGGAGAACTACGTGACGCACGAATTTGGATTTATTAGCCATTGTTTATGCCTTAAAGGTATGGAGACAATTCACCGGTTGACGGAAATTTGAATTAAAAACTTATCATTGTGGATTACAACAGATTTTCACGCAAAGCTTAATTCAACGCCACAACGCTGGTCTGAATTATTTAGCCGGCAGTAATGACTTTGAGATTACTTTACATAAAGGGGAACAAAGGAACCGTGCGATGTTTTGAGTTGGAGCCGCGATCCTTCGTCACTTCTTGTGATCAATCCACGGAGAAGATTCTCACTTTACAAATGCGACGATGACCGGTACAAAGAAGTCGAGATTTTATTTGACAAAACACTATGATGGTACCCACGATTTGGGGGATTTACCTTTGACGACGATGGTTATTTGAGATTTAGAGGTCGGATTTATTTAATCGCCAAACAACTAGTTGATATGTTGATCCTGTTTAGGCTCAGCGAGCGCCATATGGTCACCAGAGTCACTTAAGATGAGGGCGTAACTTAAGCCCCTGTTTTCCGGGAGAGGAATGAAGGCCGCATTATAGTCAACTTTGTGGCTAGATGTCTCGAAAATTGTGCAAAGGCTGAATGATAGACACCTGCTAGGTTACTACAACTACGTTATCTCAATCAAAACAAGCCATTTCGATGGATTTTATTGTTGATCACACCGGACATGAGGAGATACGACTCGATTTTGTAGTAGTAGACACTGACCTAAGAGTGCTCATTTTATTCCAGCTAAGGTGACGGCATATCGTGCCCCGACATAGCGAGTTTTCCGCGAGATTGTGAGGTCAGATGGCGGCCTAATAAGATTATATCCGACGAGGATCTGTTTCATCGGATGATTTGGACGAAGCTCAAGAGGCCTTGGGAATTAACCAACTTTAGTATTAAGGACACCCGTAGACCGACTGACAGACAACGAATGAACTAAGCCTTGGAAGATATGTTGGCGATGTATCGCGATGGACCAACAAAACATTGGCGGTGAATTTTGCCTCTAGTATTCCGCTATGTCATCATACTGTGAGCAACTACTAAGATGGTATACTTTGAGTTTCTTTTCGCGACCGCCTGGACGCCCCTTGAGTTGGGATCTACTTTGAGATGAACCCCAAAATCAGGCTTATCCAAGAGATGCAAGAGCGTATGCAAACTATAAGACAAAGGATGAAGGAAGCACAATATTGGAAGAAGAGCTATGATGATGTGCATCACATTGACCACAACTATGAAGTTAGCGATCAAGTTTTATTGCAGGTGAAACCAAAAAAGAGTTCGATCAAGTTTGGAAAAGGAGCTAAAATCTCTCCTAGGTTCATTTCTGACCTTCAGATCGTGGAGAAGAAGGGCCCGTACCATCGACTAGCCTTGCCCGATTCTTCGAGGCTGCAGTGCACCCATGTTTTCATGCACGGCTTTGAGGCCATGGCGATCCTACACGCGATTGACATGAGTTCCCTCGCAGTGCTCTGGACGAGGGAGCCACCTACCGAAACCGGGTCCAAGATTCTGCATCAATCGCTTGACAAGACGTCGAATCCAGACCAGTCAAGGTCCAGCTGGGATGTAGCTTATAGTCCGCGACTCTACGAATTCGAGGACGACATATGATATGCCGCTAGCCCCACTTTTGCTCTGATAGATAGACTTAAGGATACCGTACTTATGATATTGCGGTACATTTATTTCGACATTTATACCGAGAAACTTCTGATCTAAGTTTAGACTAAGAGGGGTATGTAACATCCCTCTCCGCACATTATACCAAACTTATTCTTGAGTGACACTTGCTCGCAAGTGATCCTCGATTTTAATGGGATAAAACTTTTCTCTCATTATGATGCATTAAGTTATGACATGATGTTTTACTACCTTGATGAAGCCGCTAATCCCGCCCATTGAGTGTGCGGTGGTTTCTGGACTCGAGGATGCCGAGGCATTTGTGAACTCCCCAGACCGGCTGACCGGGATGGGTATTTGAGCTGTTTCATTTGCGATGATATGTTTCATTTTGATGGATGTACCATTGATTATGCTGATATGCTTCGTTGACATGATCCCATTATGATGGTTGATGATGCAGCCGACGAGCAGCTTGCCGACGGACTCACATATGGAGTAGGAGGGGGCTACACACGAGATCCGTAGAGATTAGGGACGCTGTTCCGCCATAATGTACTTACTAGCACTCCTCGCTACTGGCTCGAACTGTAGGTTACGGATTACCTAGTTCGAGAGGATCCACGATGCTACGAGGGCAGACTACGATAGCCACTCATGATGATTCTATAAGCAATACGGGCCTTATTCCTTAGAGCCCTTAGTCTCCCACAAGATTCACCGGGCGGAGTGTTGACCTGTGGGTTTTGAGTCTACTAATCCATTGGCTACCAGTGGCACCTCGAGCACGTGGTGCATCCCGGCGGCACGCCAGCAAAGAATTACAAGTCGGGCCGAAAGTGGCACCTCGTTGAGCACGTGGAAGCGCCCCAAGGGCACGCCGTATCTAATCGAAGCAATCAAGGCGAGTGGCACCCTTGAGCACGAAAAGGCCCCGGCGGCACGCTTGATGATGATGATGAGACCGCCTAGACGACCACGAGACCTTAGCACATGATGATTCTTAAAACGACACCCCCCCCCAATTAATTTGTCTCCCCGTTCAAATCAAACCTAGAATAAACATCCCTAAGATAAATTTGATTGGCCCTAAGAAAGATCCTCCAAAATAAAACCTAGGGCATAAACCAACACCCACCTAGGAGTTGATTAAAGACTTCTAAAAAGTGAAGAGGGTAAAAGTAATGAGGGGGTAAATTTAAGCAAACTCATGGTGTTTAATTTATAAAGGAGACTTAAATTTTTAAAGAGGGGAGTATTAAAACAAGCATTTAAATAATTAAATAATTAAAAAAAAAAAAAAAAAAAAAAAAAAAAAAATGTTGTCTATAATAAAAGAATTTAAAGCCAATTTATCATTTGGTGATTTAACAAAAAATTATTATAATAATAATAGATAAAAAATGGAAAAAGAGAGAATAAAAGAAGAGAAAGAAAATAAAAATAAAAAATAAAATAAGGAAAACTCTGGAATAAGGAAACAAAAAAATGGAAAGTGTAAGACATAGGGAAAAATCAAAAGGGGATTCAACATTTAAGCAACTACTAAATTTCAAGCACCATTTTAGGAAAGAAAATAAAAGCAAGGTGAGGGATCTAGGAACCCTAGGAGAGATTTAAGGAGCTTATCTTGGGGTAGTGAGGGAATTTAGATTTTAATTAATAAACAAATTAATTATTGGAGAATCCTAGGATGAGCGACACTCTGGACGACGGGGATTGTCTAAGAGGATTTGTCATTAAAAAATTAATTAATTACCAATTAAGAAAGTAGGTGAGTCTCATTTGGCCATAAAAAAGAAAGGGAAAGGAAGGGATGGGGAGACGGCTAGCTTAACGCTAATTAATCGGGTGGTTTGACCTGATTTTCTCGCGGAGGAGTTGGGTGTAATCCCCGCCTTTGTGGGGAGGGTAGCTCACCATGGAGGCGAACCGAGACGGCTATGTTTGGTTCTTGTGTGGCCCCTATGCTATCTGGGGCTTAAGGGGGAAGCAGAGTACCCCTAGCTGTCATCGGGAGGCACCCTGAGCTCCGTTGTGGCTCTGCACGGAGCGGACAAGGCAAGGAGCGGTCGTCAGTCCGAGGAAAGAGAAAGGCTACGATGGTTTAATTGGTTAAGTAGAACGCATTTTATATTGACAAATAAATGATAATGATGTCAGAATCCCCATTGATCAAGGTGGAATTAAGTCAGCCAGACCAGACCGCGCGACCCAATAATGAAGCTAATAGTGAAATTTAATAATGCCAAGTATATTAATTCTTTTATATTACCGGACTGTATAAAACACTTTACCGTAAATGTAGGGACTCTGTTTCAGTGTTACCGAAAATAAACTCATTTCAAGAATATCGCTCAAGTAATTAGCTATGGTGAGATTGTTCGCCTTTGTCTTCTGTACAATTGTTTCAATAACTTTCGCTCTCGCCATTGATGTTATCATGCATCCATTTTACTTTCTTGCAAATTGTTTCACCGGTGAATTCCTCTCGCTTTACCCTCGGGTTAGTCGCTTTACTTTCTCGCTATTGATTAACCCGCCATTCTGGCCCCTCCCTTGTTTTCCATCCTGAGATCGCAACCTTCAGCATTATGTTTTGGGCGTTTTAGATCCTCGTGTCAAAGGTAAATGAACGGTGTGATACAAATGTTGTTGAGCGTTTTTTGCAGCTGTTCACTGAACGTTTTCATCATGTTTGGGCATTTTGCCACGGTGCTGGGGCGTTTTTATTATTTCCTGTGTGCGTCGTCCTCTGAACCTGCATTTCTAATCTTGCTGATCTGCGATTCAACATCGCTCAAAACGTGATGCCCTGCGTCTTATTTATGTGTTAGTCTTCCTGTTAAACATGTCTGAAACCCGCTACTCCATGACTTTAGTGGTCGCGGCCCTAGAATTGAGAGGTTGGGTTATCATTATAAGCAAGGGCCGTATTCATCGATATTCTCCGTGTGACCCATTCCACGCCAGAGAGACCGGGTGGAGGTGCATCTCCCGGCCATCCATCCGCTGGATATGACCCTACTGTTCTTCTCATGCAATGGATCTAACTCATTCTGGATTATTCCCAGGGACTGGTCGGTGATTTTCATTTTGTGACTGATTGTCTGGCTTTCACCGCGGAGGTGTTCCAATTTACAATACCTTTATAAGGTTGAGTTAATTTTTCATGGAAAATAAAAAAATAAAAAGAATGCATTAAACTCGGCGGATCATATGCTTCTCCTTCGCAAAATCTGTAAGTAACGTTCGCCTGCTGAAATTAATGACCCACCAATCATGCTGTCATCCAGTAAATTCCATATCAACGTCCTCAATTAAATGGGTATCTGTTCTGAGTCAGTGACAGTTGACAATTCGAATTTGGGCTTTTAACTTTGACCGTGAAATTTTCTTTTGCTTGCTAAAGATCGCCCCCTTTAACACGATGAATATGGTCATTCATCGATATACCCGACAGCAGTTGATGGCTGGGCAATTCCCATTACTTCCTTCTCCTTTCTTCTTTTAAATCTTTCTTTAATTAAATATTTTATGTGGTAAGTCACTTATTTTTGAAACAGTGCTCATATAGTAATTTCCTATTGCTAATTCAATGATCGATTAAATCCTGGAACGTGCTCTTGGACTTATATGCAGCGTGGGTCAATTATGGTCACTTTCTATTTTGGTTGTTTATATATTGTATATTTTTTTATCTCTGATACTAACCGTGTGATGCATTTCATGTGAGCATGTGGAATTATGACAATTATACCTCTGACGATTAGTTTACATTTTCCTCGAATACTGTCCCTTCCAGAGTCAACGTTCTTGTTAGCATTATTCAGATTTTAACCCAAAGGGGGAGTCGACTTTATTATCGTTTTTTCTAAATCTGTCAATTTATAACTAAATCCATTTAAGCATTTCCTCTTCACAAATTCGATACCTAACGAAACCAGTGAATATTGATATGGCTATATAATTATATAAAGGATCCCACTCATGATGTCCTTGACTGGATTATAAGATTATTTGGTTGTAGGTAGTTCAAACGTAATGTCCTTGGAAAAGAATAAAACATAAAAATATAATGATATGGATATTATTAAACTGATGTCATGTGATATGGTTAGTTGTCACTGTCCTTTAAGTTTTGGTTATATTATAAGAGGGTTTCCCAAAAAAAAAGGGAATATATTTATGTGTGTATTGTAACCTACACGACTACTCTAATCGGATGTTGCCTCCATATAAGAGCTCTTGTAAAAATAAATTCATATCCTTATTTATTACATATTTCACCTATTGATAGGTGTCACATCCACTAATGCCCCTTTAACTTTGTCTTTTAATTTTATTATTTAGATGGCCATTTTACTTCATGAAGGATGATGTTTAATTTTTGATTAATATTACCTAAAGGGGATGTCTTTTAATGCATAACTATTGGAACTTAAGGAATGATCTAATCTTATAAGGTCATTATGGATCTAGTGTCGGTAGTATATAGAAAAAGTAGGATAAATTGCCAACTGATGGTTCGGGGTATGACATCAACATTAGATGGTTAATGTTCATGTCAAAGTTATTTGCAACTTTTAAATATTGTTAATAAAATACACGTATTAATAGCCTCAGAATTACATAACCTAATTTCCCAAGTGAGTAATTCGGGGTGGATGATCTTTATATATTGTGAACTTGGGAAATTTGGTTATGTAATGGCGCCCCTTACGGAAGGTGCGCCATCGTACTTTTTATTATGTCATATTGATTTCATTTAATTGGTTGCTTGATCTGTTTGTGTCTGTGGAAGTGACACCTCCATGTTCCCTGTAATGTTCTCAGACCTTAAAATGGTTAAAAGACGATGGGAAACTCGCTTGAGCTGCTTATGTGTCTTGAAGTCCTAACCTGTATAGGATGGGCGAGGTCAATCAGATTTATCAGCTTTTATCATTGCGGTGATCCGTGATTTATGCATGTGTTTACGTATCGTGTGTCCTGGTCACATTCTTATGTTCATCCTAGTTGGGTCAAGATCGCTAATGTGTATGCTTAATCGGTAGATCAGAAGCTGTCTCCTTGTACATACACACACACACACTTCCAAAAAAAAAAAATTGCACCTATCTCTAGAATGGTTGTCGTAACGAGGCGGATCGTTACAATTAATAAAAGAATAGCATTAATCCTTGAGATATGGGAATTAGCACAAAGCTTAGCTACTTTCTCAACAATGATTTTTCACTTCAAAGAGTATCTCCATAAAGATTTGGAAAACAATGAAGGATTATATAAGGAAGCAATGGGAAAATTCATGATAGAGGTTTCAAGTTTAAGCGAGATACACATAAGAGATCAAAACTTTCCCTCTAAGGTTCACATGAAACAAATCAATGCTTGTTGGATAAAGATAATTAACTATTTAAGAGGGTTGTTTCTTGAGTGTGATTTCATTAACATTAAAATGAGTGACATATTCTTGAAACTTGTTGATTTGACTAAGGAGTTATATGGCCCACATTTAATAACAAATACAATACTTTTATCAAGGGAGAAACTACAAGAACAATTGGAAGCTTTAAAAGTTTCTTGGGTTAATGAAATTAGTGACTCGATTGAGTTCTTTGAAGACTCAATAGAAACTTGGCTAGTTTGGTATGTGAATAAGAACAAAGACATTGAGTACACACTCCATTAATTAATCCTTGATTTAAGATAACTAGAAAACGAGTTATTTGAAACTAAGAACAAACATTTAATAGTGGTTGCTCGAATGAGGATGTACATTGAACAATGGTTAACAAATGCCTTAGTTAAAATAACTGAAACAAATCAACAAGAAGTCGTTAAATCAATTATGACACCTCCAAAACAACAACTTACAAAATACACCACAACAAGAAAATAATGGTTCGGAATTTCCATCATAGTAAGTTGAGTAGTCACATTGTTCTTTCTTTTACCATTTTTTCTTCCTCAATCAATAGTCATTTTTCCTTTTCTATTCCTAGAATATGTAAAAACCAAAGGATGACCCCTGACTATTTTATTTTGTCTTCTAGGTATCTCTTCATTTTATGGTCCGTGAGAGCCCCATCCTAGTCCTTTTTGAAGGAAAAACACAATTTACTTTTATTGAAAACTCAAACATTATTGTTTATTTTTACAAAGACATCTATTATTTTTTGAGGTTCACATAGAACTATTCGAGACATAACATTACTGATCTCTTAGACTTTAAGTTCTAATCATGATATTTCAAATGTGTGTCTATAAAAATATTTTTTCATTTAAATGGAATGGCCATTTAAAGATCTTTTCCATATGCAGTCCTTATTTTCCTTCCTTGTACTGAATATTGTGGACTCTTACTTTGATGAATGTTGTGATGAAAATGTTGTTCTATGATACCATAGACTCTTTTGGTTTACAATCTTGTAATTGTGTAAATATTTACTTTCTATAAGATACATGGTCCTTTCTTAGGTACTCTTTGTATGTGAATATTTATTTCAAGAATAAGCTTGGTTCTCTCTCATGCATTGTTTATGTTCCTCCATGTTATTTAAGAATAGAGGAGTGCCACCTCTTTAAAAACATAGAGGGATTTATCCTCGTGATATTGTCTTGAAAGACTATAAGGTAGTCTTTTAGATCAATACTATCATTATAGTATAATATATATGATTTCATAGATAAATTAGCATATCATAGCAATGCTTTCTTCATAAATAATACACATTCTTTCAAAACCATGGTTCATGCTACCTCTCAAGATTTATTATGTTGGCTCCAATCCATAATTTGTTTGTTGTGAGTCTTATATGTCATGCCAAAGCATGGATATAATCAAAGGTTTCTTGTTGTTTCATTAATTATAAAATAACTGAAGTAAAACCACATAGCTACTTACAATTTGTTCAATTAGCTCCTGACATTCCAAAATATACTCACAACTCATACGTAATTCAATGTCAATCAAATGTTTTGGTGGCTCTTCTTTCTATGTTATTACCTATCAGAAAACATGTATGATGATTATTAATAAATTAAAATATATACATCACAACAAATATGAAATCTTATGTAAGACAAAAACATGAAATATTCACAAACTTTGTAATCAACATTTTTCTGTCGTATTGTCCTTGAATGGGTTCCACTTTGCTAAATAACAAAACAATTGAAAATTATTATCTCATCTAACAATTAAACTCTATGTACGTAGAAATAAAATCAATGTATGCATATATTTGATGTGTGGTGTTGTGGAGATAGTTTCTCTTATAATATAATTATGTTCATTTCTTTGACCATCTTCTTATACATATTTTTCGACATTCCTACTAACATGTTTAACATTGATATCATAATCTTTATAAAAATAAAAATAAAAATACATATACCATGAACCAAAACCCTATTAAAAATAACCTATATATTTTAAAATCCTATCTCTCATTATTATGTTGAATTTCATCATCAAATCATCCCATGTGATTCTTTGAATATCTATTAGTAATGGGTTGGATTAGACGCATATTGATTACCATGTACCATGATTCATTGAATGTATAATTGAATCAAAGACTGAATCAAATATTGTCCATAAAGCCACCAAGTGCATATCTTTCCAACTTTATTCCAAACTATGCAAGATCTATGTCACTAAAGTTAGGGGCTAGATCAATAATAAATGAACAATTGWTATTYCATCATTGGCCCAAACATACATAAAGTCGAGCAAAGAAAACCCAAAAAGAACATCACTAAAATTACATAGAGTAATATTCCCTTTCTTTCTAGTTGRAGCAATATTTCTAATTACATAGATTTAATTTCTAAAATCAACTTTTGAAATTGGGAAAAAGATTATTCAAAATCATTATTGTTTATATACTTGGCCTTTTGGAATTGGGTGAAAGATTACATGGTATCATTATTACTTGGTATCGTGCAATTGATGGTCGATAGTCTGGGGGTAATTGATGGTTGATAGTCTGGGGGTGATGGAATACAGCGAGGAAAAATGGCATATTTTTTTTTAAAAATGCTTTTTTTTCTTATAATTATTAATATGATTTTTATTTTTATGATGTGATACTTTTAATTATTAATATAATTTTATTTTTATGATGTTATATATAATTATATTTTTAAATAAAATTAAAATTATTATTATTATATTTTTAATTTTATATAAAATATTATATTAAATCAATATATTTTAATATTATCATTATGATAAATTACAATCATGATAAACAAAATAAATATTGTAATTTCTTCAATATTGGGTTTTATGATACAATTTTATTTTTATGATGTTATATATAATTATATTTTTAAATAAAATTAAAATCATTATTATTATATTTTTAATTTTATATAAAATATTATATTAAATCAATATATTTTAATATTATCATTATGATAAATTACAATCATGATAAACAAAATAAATATTGTAATTTCTTCAATATTGGATTTTATAATGTATTTTTTTTTTCTTTTTACAATACACTTTATATCTGTAGATTTTATTAGTCAAATCTTTAGGTAGAGAGAAGTTTCCTTGTCTCAACAAATGAGAAGGTCACATGCATGAATTCTATAAATCATACACTCATATCTACACATTTATAACTATAGATGTTGACACGTGTGAAAACAATCATGAGTTAATATAGTAGCTTCCATAAGTTCTTTGATGTATATTGAGCTAATTATATCTAGATTGTAACAATTCATAAGAAATACACGAATTCCCTCTCTAATGTAAACCTCTACATATCTATAAATACAGAGGATAGCATGTAAAAAAGACAATTTGGGGAAGATATGCACTGATGATTGGTTGATAATTTTTTGAAATACCTTTTTTCAATCAATAAAATATATTTTTCAGATCAAGCTATTGCGTGGACATAATCTTTCAATCTATGTAATTTGTTTGTAGCAACTTATTCCAGAAAAGGAAGGGCCCACTCATATGGTAGAATCGATGTTTTTAGTTCATTAGTTCTCTTTTCATTACTGTCTAGTTTTATTCCCAATCATTGAATTGTGTGTTAGATTTTATTTATATTTTCTAATATATACTTAACATAATTACCGAATTACATTTCAAATCAATTAAAATAGAGTACCTACTATAGGAAAGTTCAACCAGTCACAACATATATCTATAGTCTCCAATTACAACATTTCTCGAATATAGTAGATTGTAAGATTGTAATTCAAGAATTGGATATGCATTAACTACAGGAAAGTTCAACAACAAATCACAACATATATCTATAGCCTCCAATTACAACTTTTATCCAATTACAACATCCAATTCAAGAATTGGACATGTTAACTTGCCATTCTTGTTTTATTCTTTGATTAAAATTCCATTCTTTGTTTTGTGACTTAGAATAATTTAGTTTTTTTCTTTAATTAGATTAAAATTGTGTGCATTTGCAACTAAGATAGGCTACATATTTAGTAATTAGATACTACAAGTAATTTAATTTTACATATACAATGCATTACTATTTTATAAGTACATACAAACTTTGAGTTGATGATTAAATGAGCAGAGATTACCTTCACCATAAAGGTAGTATATAAATTGAATGTCAAATAGTTTTATTTTGAATATAATTACATTACAATTTGGTATCAAAGTTTTAACTTTGATATTTGGGCAATAGATAGGGAAATATGGTCATGATAGAATGAAACAAAATGAACATCTGACCAATGAATACTTAGATGAAAGGTCGAAAATGTTTATTGAGGACATGATAAGGGAACATAAGGAAACAATGAGGTGAATACTTCCACATCTGAATTAAGAAAAAAATGGGACCATAACCCTCCATTGAATAAAAAAATTTCCTTGCATAACAAATTGGATGAATTTGGGGATAATGATGTGATGTCATAAGAAAAAAATGGGACCATAACCCTCCATTGAATAAAAAAATTCCTTGCATAACAATTTGGATGAATTTGGGGATGATGATGTGATGTTATTTAAAAAAAGTTAAATCACACCTCATGCACCGTACTTATATATTTTGTAGAGAAACACTTATTTTAAATCTTTATTAGCTTGAACTACTAATTACTTACCAAGTGTCATGACTTAGTATAATTGGTTTCCAACATAGATTATTTCTATTAAGCCATCCAATGTACTTTGCTCAATAGCCAACTTATGTAATACTTTTGTTTAGCTAAAACATGTGAGATAGTGAGGTGGTTAAGATTATTGCCAACTTCCATGGATTAACTAACATCTATTTGATCAACCAACACTAAATGTCAAGCAAACGAGATGGCTGGAGTTTTTCAGATCAAACATGTTAGCACTCAGTAATTTCTTTGGGCTGTATCAAAGAAATCCTCGAGGTAATTGTTTCAACCAACTTTAGATTGTATTATGACCTATACAACCGGATAGGGCTCTCTCATATGTCTAATGACTGGTAATAACTCAAATATTTCATCAATAAATGCACAGAGGTAAGATTCTGCAATATGACAAGTGTATTTTTGTTTTTAAAGGGATGGTAAGACAAGCAAGAGAGAAAGTACCATTGGGCAATGGAGTCAAATTCTGAAAATGAGAGAAAAAAATGACTTAGTGACTGAACTTGAGAGGACAAAGTCTAAATAAGCAATAGTCTTTCAGTTAAAATTTGTTGTGTGTGGCAGGAGAAAAACACATGAAGCAACTCGAAGCACCGGTGAGTATGAATTCGGAGTTAACTTAGAAGAAACACAGTTTGTCTAAATGGAACGAATCTACAGCACTGCGCAGTGAATTCTAGATTCAAAATTATGTTATGATTTGGACTGAAATTTACATATATGAAAATAAGAGCACAAGAAATCACATACGCAAAGAAAGAATATAATACATCATACTGTCACCATTAGAATCTTTTCGTCAATGCTTCAGGGCATTTGCATTAAGTTTCAATCGAATTCGAAATCTACATTCAATAATCAATGTCTACACTATTTTTCCAAGCAACCCCTTTTACATGAAAATGATATGCATATATAGAAAACTAATGTCACCCTTGGATTCTAGGGTCGAACTACTCTCTCCTAGAATCATGGATCTGATTTCTTTGAAAGAAAACAATAACTTTAACGAATTTACTAAAAATAGAAAACCCGACTTTGCCAATTCATAATCGTAACCGAAATATTATTTACAATCATTTTTCATGATCAAAATTTGACCATATGGTTGTGATAAGTCATCATGTGCATTGACGGACACTCTATCACCCTTGCACAACAATTCTGCTATGCAACAATAACCTACAACGAAAACACAGCGGATTGTGCAACAAACTGGGAAAATGTGTGTTAAAGATGACATCATATCTCACTAATAAAAAACTATTTTCTAAACTTAGAGAGGTTTTATTATTTAATCTCGTTATAAATAAATAAAATCTCTCATTTTCTTTAAATTCATCTCGCTTTGGACATAATACATTTCTCAAAAACATGTCTTGGACAGGAAATCATGAAAACTGAGAAATATGGCTCAAATATTCCTTCGAATCTCCCAAAATATGAAACGTTTTTCAAATCTGAGAGAGGTTTTTCTTATTTGGTTTGTCCTCAATAAACCAAATTCACGAATTTTCAAAATGCCTCTCTAGTTGGTCAGAAAGTGATCTTGAATTTGACCACTAAACCAGTCATTTGTGCAGCGCAACCTATAACCTATGCTCAGGAAACTCCTTTGCGTGACAAAATCCTTTGCACGACATAATCCTTTGCATGATGAAATCCATTGTGCAATGACATTCTTTGCACGACAACATCCTATGCGTGACAACATCGACTGCGTGACGAAATCCACTGCGCGATAACATCCTTTGTGAAACAATATCCTATGTGCAACAACATCCACGTTGTGACAACCCACTATGTGATGAAATCCACTGCGCAACGAAATCCATTGCACAAAAAAATGCTTTGCGCAGTGAAGTGCTTCGCGCAACGCGTAGAAAATTTTGCAGCGCACAATTGCAAATGGAAATGGAAATAATAAATGATAAGATTCATTTTGAAACTGACCCTTGGAGATGTTAGATGATGCGAGGCATAAAAAAAATATGGGTGCTAATAGGCATGACTTTTCAAATTGTTGACAAACCTCTGACCTTAGCTATGAAAATCACGGTTCTAACAGTTGGCTCTAATGGGGATGTTAACCTCCTTGTGAGGTAGAAAAGAATAGTAGACTAGGCGTCTATCCATTGGGTTGCTCCCAATATCAACTTTCCAACTATAACTTGTAACCTGCATCTGCTGAAAACCCAAAGCTGTATATGCTCCAAACTGAAATCTAAAACTAAGCTGAAAATGAAAACTACAGATTGCTAAAAGAAATCCTCGTAGTACCAAGCTTATTCGCACTCCTACCTACCCTAACTGCTGAAAAATATGCCAATCAAGTGAAATAAAAATGTCAATGCAACCATGCAAGAACTTTATCCACTTTTTTCTTTCTTTGCACATGCTTGCTCCAAATCTTGTTTACTAATAAGTCATTAAAAAATTTATCTATAAATTCAATTCTCAAAAAATTAAAAGCATTGGGACTGTTTGCCACCTCCAATAAAACTGCAAATGGATCCTCCAGAACATACATAAAATAGCATTCACGTTTCACCCCATTCACTACATCCTTGTTTTCATGTAATTCAACCTGTTGATTACCACAAAAAGGATGAAAAATATGTTGAGACTGTTGGAAATAACAATCTTTTGAATAAGAAGATAGTGTTGGATGAAATGAACCCCCTAGTGGCAAGCAATCCATATCTAACACTGATGTTGATTGACCATCATATTTATTTCCAAGMTGGTAGTTGATCACAGGCTGTAAATTTGAACTGAAATGACCTTCCATGTAATCAACAATAGGGTCATTAAAAGTATGAGAAGGTTGTTGGTCCTCCTCACTGATAAAAATTTTCTCATGTAAAACAATGTCACTGTGAATGCCGTCAGACTTCACTACTTCCTATGTTATCTCATGATTAACTTTCAACAATCCAAAGGAAGAAAAACATAATGGAAGATAGTTTTCATTTGCAAGTCTGCTTCGTTCATCATATTCAACATCGTGCCTAGAGGATTTCTGATTTGAAACATTATAAACATTTTACTTCAACAATTTGAAAGACACAAAACACAATGGCAAGGTTATTTCACCTAATTCAAAACTTTCTTCATTTTCTTCACTACTGTCA
This sequence comes from Picea sitchensis, assembly GCA_010110895.2. Lineage (NCBI taxonomy): Eukaryota > Viridiplantae > Streptophyta > Pinopsida > Pinales > Pinaceae > Picea > Picea sitchensis. Next base: position 66,028 of record SNQJ01S0004467.1, read on the forward strand.
TATGCACATTTTTCAATTTCTTTGGATTGCTGAACATACTCATTTTCAGATTCATCTTCAACCAATGGCTACAATTTTGAACTGACAAGACCTTCTACATAACATGTAACAAGACCTTCTACATAACAAGTAACAAGGTCACCAAACACATGAGAATATTGTTGTAATTTCTTGTCCAATTGTTCCAGTGAATCAGTGTGATTTGGCATCAACACACATTCCTTTGCTTCAGTGATGATCTTATAGTTTTCTTTCAAAAATTTAAATGAAGAAAAGCATAAAGGTAAATAATTTCCTTTAGATGATTCAATGCTTTCTTCTTTGTAACTGTGATATGTAGGTTGATTTATCTCATTACACTATTGAAAAGGAACATTTTCTGATAGAGAACATGTAGTTGGTTGTTCTAGGAAGTCAACACCATAATCATAATCATATTCATAATATATAGGAAAATCAGTAACAATTGCAATGTCATCTAACGAGAAAAATCTTGGGACATCAACCTGCTCTTCAACAAGCTGATTTACAAATTCATTTTCTTGACTGTCTACAAAAGAATACATAAAACAATCATCCCCATGCTTATGATGAGATGGATGAGAAGATAAATTAGCACCTTCTTTTTCAATAAGTGGAATATAATCCTTTGTAAAATCATCAACACTTAAATCTTTAAGAGGACATATGATATTATTAACCCTTTTCTCAAGATTCAAATCAATTGTTTTTCGTTCATATTCAYTGTCATGTTCTTTAGCATCCAACTCCTCATTTCAAATCTGTTTACATGCTTGAATATTGTTTTGAATMTTTTAAGCATCATTAAACATTTGTTGTAAGGACTTAGATCTTCTATCCATCAGAAGGAAAGATAAATCTGGATGAAAGGTTGTTGCATTATGGAGCATGGCAATAACTTCAGTGGGTTGAATTTYGTTAGGCAGTTTATAATAAAGACTAGAAAACCTCCTATTGAAATTTGAAATGGTTTCATCTTTCATTCTTCTCATGTCATAAAACTCTAAAAGTAGTATATCCCATGACTTTCCCTCACCCCAAAATCTACAGAAAGCTTCCCTCAATTCATCCCACAAGATAATCGAATGAGGCTGCAAATGTATGAACCATGCTTTGGCATCTCCTTGTAAGAATTGAGAAAATTCCCTCATAGACACATCATCATGTTAGATCTCAAAAAGTTCTATAAAATGATCAAAGACCTGAATATGTTTTTCAGCTGACTTTCCATCAAGATCTCCATCGAATTGAGGAAGGTACTTATAATTTTTCATAGGAAAGTCATGAAGGATGGAAGGATATATAAGAGGATTGTATCTTTCTTGAATCTTGGAGGGTGTAGGATTAAGAACATAAGGTGCAAGCTAAGTTTTGGTTTCATTAAGCTCGCAAGAATGATCATGAACATCATATAGATCAGAGGAAGGAGCTTGGTGAATATTGGTTATACAAGAAGGAGGTATACCTACAGTTTTCCATGGAGGATATACAAGGGTAGATATTTGGGCTTCATTTGAATGCAGAAAGTGAAGAAATATTCTTTTGAAAAACTCACGAAAGGACAAGAAGATATTGATAAAATATAAATGTACTTCTTGGACTAAAATTAAGTTCTAGCACCTAAATTTTTCATACTCCCCTTCCATAACTCTTTCAACAGGTCTCATTCTCCAATGGAGTCTTTGAAACATATTTGAAGCTTGATTGGTTTCGCCATGAAAAATTTAGCTCTAGATTCTTCTGCCAGTGGAATCACCTTCAACTGATTTTCTGATATGTGGAGTCTCTAGAGAAGAAATACAACCAATATGTGCCTAAGTATATGCTTCTCTCAGACCTCAGAACTCAACCATGTCGTTCGTTCCCATGAAAAATTTTCAATTTCGTCCCCGGCAACGACGCCAAAATGTTAGCACTCGGTAATTTATTTGGGTTGTATCAAAAAAATCCCTGAGGTAACTATTTCAAACAACTTTATATTGTATTCTAACCTATACAACCAGAGAGGGCTCTCTCATATGTCTAATGACTGGTAATAACTCAAATATTTCATGAATAAATGCACAAAGGTCTGATTCTGCAATAGGACAAGTGTATTTTTGTTTTAAAAGGGATGGTAGGACAAGCAAGAGAGAAAGTACCATTAGGCAATGGAGTCGAATTCTAAAAACGAGAGAAACAAATGACTTATTGATTGAACTCGAGAGGATAAAGGACAAATAAGAAACAATCTTTCAGTTAAAAATCATTGTATGTGGCGGGAGAAAAACACATGAAGCAACTTCGAGCACTGTTGAGGATGAATTCATAGTTAACTTAGAAGAAACACAGTTTGTCTAAACAGCATGAATCTAGAGCACTGCGCAGTGAATTCTAGATTCGAAATCATGTTCTGATTTAGACATAAATTTATAGATATGAATATAAGATCACAAGAAAGCACATATGCAAAGAAAAAATACAATACATCAGACTTCCACTGTTAGAATATTTTTGTCAAAGCTTCAGGACCTTTGCATTAAGTTTCAATCGAATTTGAAAGCTACACTCAATAGTCATTGTCTACACTGTTTTTCCAACCAACCCCTTTTACATGAAAATGATCCCCATATATAGAAAAATAATCTCACCCTTGGCCGCTGGGGTCGAACTACTCTCTCCTAGAATCATGGATCCGATTTATTTGAAAGAGAACAACAACTTCAACAGATTTACTAAAAATAGAAAACCCGACTTTGCCAAATCATAATCATAACCAAAATATTATTTACAATCATTGATCATGATCAAAATTCGACCATATGGTTGTGATAAGTCATCATCTACATTGTTGGACACTCTGTCACCCCTGCACAACAAGTATTCTATGCAATAATAACCTACAGAAAAAACACAACGGATTGCGCAACACACTAGGAAAATAAGCATTAAATATAACATCATATCTCACTAATAAAAAAACATTTTTTGAAATGAAGAGATATTTTTGTATTTAAGCTTGTTATAAAGAAAAAATCTCTCGGTTTCTTGAAAGTCATCTCCCCCTATTTGGAATATGTGTCACAAAACATGTCTTGGACAGGAAATCATGAAAACTGAAAAATAGGGCTCAAATATTCCTTTGAATATCCCCATGAAACGTTTTTCAAATATGAGAGAGGTTTTTCTTATTTGGTTTTTCCTCAACACAAACCTCTCGGGTATTTTCAAAATTCTTCTCCATTTAGTCAGAGAGTGATCTTGAATTTGACCACTAAAGCGACAACATCCACTGCGCAACGAAATAAACTATGCGATGACATCCTTCACACAAAAGCATCCTATGCACGACAACATCCACTGCATGATGAAATCCTCTGCGCAACAACATCCTATGCACGACAACATACATTGTGTGATATCCCACTACGCAATGAAATCCACTGCGCGACGATATCCACTATGTGATGAAATCCATTGCACGATGAAATCCATTTCACGACAGAATCCTTTCCACGGTGAAGTTCTCTGCGCAACGCGTAGCAAATTTTGCAGCACGCAGTTGCAAATGGAAATGGAAATAATAAATGATAATATTCCTTTTGAAAATGACCCTTGGAGATGTTAGATGATGCCAAGCATAAAAACAATATGGGTTCTAACAGACATGACTTTGAAAATTGTTGAAAAACCTATAACCTTAGCTATGAAAATCATGGTGCTAACAAAACACATCAAAGTAATAGACAATATAGTGGTTGATGCATCTAGTAGAAGGGTGCATGAAATGTGCATTATAACCATTATCATGTACATCACATATTTGAAGATAAAAATTTTAGAGGCTATAACAACTGACACACATTATGTGCAAGTCAAGGAAAACTTGTAGAGGGGTAGCTTGCAAAAAAAATATAAAGAGTTCCAACTACAGGAGGATGGAATCCTCTTGTTTAGAAACAAAGTTTATGTTTCCAAATGTTTTAAATCAAGGAGCTTGGTGTTAAGAGAGATGCATGGTGTGCCATACACTTGACATCTAGGATACTAGAATACCATCACAAATATAAGAGGGAAGTAGTTTTGTCCATGCACGAAGAGGGATGTAGAAGATTATTTATCCATATGCATGGAATGCAAAAAGGTAAAGATTGAGCACAAACACCCAATAGGTTTCTACAACCATTGCTCATTCTTGAATGGAAATGGAATGTGGTTATTACTGATTTCATTACCAAGTTTCCTAGGACAACAAGGAAACATGATCCTATTATGGTGGTAGTGGACAAGCTAACAAATACTCGACGTTTCATTCCAGTAAAAATAACTCATAAGACAACCAATATTGCAAAAATCTATATGAAAGAAGTCGCTACGATCCATGGGGTGCCTAAGGCAATAATATCAGATAGAGATCCCAAATTCATATCTAATTTATGAACAAGTTTGTTTAATGGATTTGGGACTAATATGAATTTCAGTATAACATATAACCGAGATTTGGATGGGGAAACAAAATGGATTAGCTGAATAATCGAGGATATGTTAAGCCCTAAATAGTGGAACATTACCCATTAATTGGGGCATATTACATTAGTAATTTTATTTTATTTATGTCGGATTGGGTCCATTAGTTGTAATTGTACCTCCTAGTCTCCTATATATACCAAGGAGAAATTTTCATTTGGAATAATCTTGTATTTGGACATTTATGTCGTGTATAAGGAGGTTTCCCCCTCGAAGAGGCTTATTATCTGAAATTGTCTCTTTTTCAAGGCGTTGAGTACTTATTCTGAGATTTTTATATGCTATATTGATATTTGGTTCTTAACAGGATATGATTGTTAGCATCTTATTGGTATACAATCATGAATTCGTATAACACCACCTAATGTATTTAACATTTAACGAAATAGTTTTTATCTTAAGTGTGTCTCTATATTCCTATTTTTCCTCCTCCTACCTTATGTTCTGAGATATGAGAGAGATTGAGGTGGTTTCATTATTGTATTATATATTTTTATAATTAAAATGAATACAAAGTGACATTATGTCTTGAGGCCTTTTCCACCAAAGCTCTTATCTTATCCTGTGTGTTACAATTCTTCAATAGCTAGCAGAGCTCTTATGAAGTTAAGGCCCAATAGCTTAACCATGGTGGTAGTTTTCCATGGGAAGTGAGGTGCAACGAGAGAATATAGAGAAAGAGGAACATGCAAATTCACGATGCATGGATCTACACATATCTACACAGATAATTCTCATTTTGCATATCAAGGACAAATTCTCTCTATAAGCCTCTAATTTTGCAAATGAAGGACATATTGTCTCTATAAGCCCTCACGGTCGGATTGATGAAAATGAGGCCCCTAATTATGAACGTAATGGCACGGGCCCCTTTTGGATCATGTGTACCCTTGGAAACATAATTGACATTCATCTCACTATAGTAACATACAAGATTGAGGAAGTGTAGTTTCATTAAAGAGGGATTTGAAGTCGACGAGATTTGATCCAGCGACCTAAAGGAGGAATCATACCACTACAAGGGAAAGAGAACATTGGTGTGAGTTGAGAAACACATTGATGACCCAGAAGGAGACAGATCGCATCATCAACGACAATCACTGAGGTTATGTGTATAATATCGAAGTCATAAAAGCATGTAAATCATGTCAAATTTGTTGAATTATTTAATTTTATTAACCTGATTTCTCCCAATGATTTCTAGACCCTGGTTGCATAAAGATCAAGAGAAAAAGTAAGTTTGTTTTTGAATTGTTAGCAACTATTTCAGGTGATGGGTGAAAATGGAAAATACACATTGTGATGGGTGAAAATGGTTGTTGCACATTGTAGGAGCATGCAGATTTATGGTCATAGTTTCATTTCCTTCCTTGCATTTCACATCAATGGCCTTCCACTCACTCAGGATCTTTATTGGCACAAGGGCAGACCCAGGGTTTAGCTCCAAGAGCGCACCAACAAGCCCTAACTACTAGCCCTTTCGGCAACACCTACAAGGAATATGCAGTCTCACCCAAAGTAGCTATGGGGGGGTTGCAGGACATAGATGTCGATAACCAAAGGGAATACCAAGTGGATCTAATACAAGAGAAATACAACATTTATATATCACTTACCAGTCTATATATAATTTGCACAACTATCTATTAGATCTAACACGATAATGCAAATAGCAGTATATCAAATGACAAAGAACAGAGCATTAATCACACACACAACACAAGATATACGTGGTTCACCCTCTCTCTAGGGCTACGTCCATAGAACTGTGCTTTATAATATATTAAGATGAAGCATATAGTTATTGTTTGTGCTCTTAGCTAGCAGATCTTCTTTCTTCTCCTCTTTGTCTCTCCCCTTCCTTTGCACCCAGTGGCAGGACTGGTCTTCACGCACAACTGAAGATCTTACAATACCATAAGGCTCTAAACTCATCACTTCTCTCTCACACAATAATACTCACTCGATCACACTAGAGCAATGAATCCTCAATCAAATTTAGTACCAAACCATCCCAGGTCCTTCAGACCTCTATTTATACATTACAATAGCTCACCAACAACCTTAGGTCGAGACCTAAGTGTTAAAACCCTAGATACAAAAAACCTAGGTGTATAAAACCCTAGGGCAACTTGACCCACGTTTTTAGGGCTTCGCCAGCCTGTCTTTCCTTCCTTCTCACACGGTTCTCCAAAGCATCCAATGGTAGCTTTTTTTTCTTGTTGACTTTCCCATGATCCATCTTCCTTGTTTATCTGTCATCCTCGATCTCCGCGTCCAACGTCTTGCTTTCTCTTACTTCGCTTCATATTTTCTTCTCTTTTGCTCACTTCAACCCAGTAACAGTCATTGTGTCTTCCATGTAGTTCACATTTTTCCTTTTCTTCCTTGATCTTCGCTTGCTTCCATAACCAAGGGCCAACATGCCCCCAACACTCACCTTTGACTCATCTCGAGGACCTTCAGATATGATACCTCTTCTTTTCTTCGTCTTCAGACTGCGCATGGTTGCCTTTACTTCCAACTCTAGTCCTCCATTCCTTCCTTGTGTAGACTGTATTTTCTATGTCTGGTACTCAGTTTCAACTGCACCTAGTACCTAGACCCTTTTCCTCATGCTTTTACTGAGAGCTTTGAGGTAGTTGGTTTTCATAGTACAACTTCAGCTGACTCCTGTTCACCAAACTTTCCTTCCATTCTCCATTCAAAGTATTCAACTGTGCAGCTCCGCCTTTGTTAACATAGGTGACCTCATATGGCCCAAGCCAATGGATTCTGAACTTCCCAAGATGCATCATAAAATTTTTGTCATATACCAGTACCAAATCACCTTGCTTAAATACCTTCTTCTTGATATGTTTGTCATGGTAGGCCTTCTCTCTTTCCTTTTGTACTTGTTGATGGAATTTTGCAATGAATTTATCTTCTTCAATTTCGACCAATTGCGCAAGCCTCTCTCGAACAACACCAGTGTCATCCATATCTGTAAAGGAAATGATTCTTAGGCTTGGTACCAAATATTCCATTGGGACAACGGCTTCAAGACCATACCCCAGTTTGAATGGAATCTGCATTGTCATCTTCTTTCAAGTGGTTCTATAGGCCCATAATACCGTTGGTACTCTTAAATCCCAGTCATCCCTGTTCACACTACAAATATTCGTTAGCTCTATCTCCAAGATCTTGTTGAATGCTTCAACTATCTCATTCACCTATGGATGGTAAGGTGTTCTCTTCTGAGGATGAACTATAAATTCCTCAGACAAGGCTTCAATTGTTTTATTAATGAAATGTGTGCCTTGATCGCTCATAAGGATCTTTGTGCATCCAAACCTGGTTATGATGTCATCAAATATGAAGCGCAAAGTTGTAGTGGAAATATAGTCCTTAACTACTCTTGCTTCGGCCCATCTGGTCAAGTACTCTATCACAGTGATTATGTACCTTGCTCCTGTGTGCTTCCCTGGTGGGTTAATAGGTCCCACGAAGTCAATGGCCCATTTCTCAAATGCTTGTAGGGTAATTTGTGGTGCTAACAGAATTTCATCTCATATAGAAAGTTTCCCAACTCTTTGGCATACATCCCAAGCTCTGTAATAGTCCTTAGCATCTCTGTGTAAGGTAGTCCACCAAAGGCCAGCTTGAAGAACCTTATGCGTAGTTTCCTTCCCTACGTAGTGTCCTCCTGCAATGCCTTCATGAGCTTCAGAGAGGATCAATGGTCGTTTTTCTTCCATAACACACCTTTTTGGTATCTCAGTAGGTCCCATATTGTATAGTTGTCCAGCTATAAGTGAAAAGTCTGCAGCGTGCACTACTAGTTGTTTCTTATAGGTGATTGTATATTCACTAGGTTCCATTCCTATTGACAGAAACTGGACTATTTCTACAAAGTGGTCATTAATATTTCTAATGGTTAGAAATTGTGCATCTGACAATCTATCCTCCAAACTAGTAAGCTCTTCTCCATGTTCTAACCTCGACAAATGGTCAGGACCTTTGTTCATTCTTCCTAGCTTAACCATGATCTCAAAATCATATTCCTGAAATAGTAGAAGCCATCTACATATTCTCCCCCCCAACACTGGCTTGTCGACTAGGTATTTTAGCATAGAGTGATTAGTGAACATTTTTAAGTGTCCTCCCAGCATGTAATGGCAGAAATTATGCAGTGCATACACCATGGCTAACCCTTGTCTCTCAATGGTGGTGTAATTAATCTATGTTGTGGATAGTTTCCTTCCAGCACAGGCTAATGGGTGGTCAATTTATTTTGTTCCTGGTTGTGATAACACAAATCCTAATGCAATAGAATATACATAGACATGCACATGAAATTCCTTGCTCCAATCTGGGAAAACCATAATCGACACAATAACCATTTTTTGTTTTAGTGTGTCGAAGCTTTGTTGGCATTCTTATGTCCAGTGAAATTGACAGTCTTTCTTCAAAATATTCCCCATGGGTGTTGTAATCTGGGCATAGCCTTTAATGAACTTCCTATAATATCCAATGTGTCCCAGCACAATGCGAAGCTGTTTGACTGAAGTAGGAGGGGGTAGATCAACTATGATGGAAATTTTAGATAGATCTACCAACAATCCCTGCTTGCATACCATATGTCCTAACAACACTCCAAATGGTGAAAAGAAAATGCACTTCTTCAGGTTTAAGGAAATCTGAAACTGCCTCACTTGTCCAACATTAGCCTTAAACACTCGATATGATTTTTCAATAAACTAAAGACAGTCCAATCATCAAAGTATGTTTCTAGAAACTTATGTAGAAACTCCTTGAATTCTTTGACCATCACCTTCGAAAAGATGATTGGGGCATTCTTCAGTCCAAACAAAATTACTATATATTGGTAGGATACCCATTTTGTGGCAAAGGTGGTCTTATGGTGATCTTCCTTGGCAATATGGATCTGATGATATCCTGAAAATCCATCTGTAAAAGAATATAACTCCTGGCCTCCTACATTATCTAACACTTCGTCAGTGAATGGCATATGCAAGGGGTCATGAAAACATGAATCGTTCATATTCCTAAGATCTACACAGATAATGATCTCTCCCATCTTCTTGTCTTGTACCACCATAGGGCTAATCCATTTTGATTCCTTGACCGGTTCTATAATCCCTACATCCATCATTCTATCGATCTCAATCTTCACTTTCTCTTTATATTTAGGGTTCAATATGTAGGGTCTCTATTTGACTGGTCTTGCATTTGGTTTCAAAGGGATCCTCATCTCTCCCATAGTCCCTTTAATTCCCTTCATATCAGTGAACTTGATTGGAAACAAGTCCTCATACTCATGGAGCAATTATGTGATCTTGTAAATAGTGGCAGCATCCCAATAATCTCCAACATTTGCAAGATTCAGTGTTTATTCAATTCCAATATTGACTTTCTTGATCTTGATAGGTTGTCCAATAAATGGTAGCTCAACTCCTGGTACTTCCACATCTCTTTTCCCTTCTGTTTCTTTGATGTTCACCTTCCTAGGATCATCATCTTCATCAGTATTGATGTTGTAACAACCTTGCAGTTTTTGGAGAGGCGCAGTCCATTCATCCTCTTCTTGTTCCAAAGGGAGGCTATGTGCCTTCTCGAACACTTTATGTCTTATGACCTATAATGCTTGATCTAATGTAGGATATTGGCTTTCGAATAAAAAGGTAGTGAAATTTTTTTGAGTCGTACCTTCCCAATCTACAGTGATGAGGTACAACTATGCTTGAAGGTACTAGTTGATAGGGTTTGTGTCCAATGTGCTAATGAATTTGTGCACCCACTTTTCTAGAGGAATGTTTCTCCATGCTTCCTCGCAACTTTGCACATGGTCCTTCGAGCAACTCCAACCTGTGTATCTAACTTCGCAGCCTTCTACTTGCACCGAGAACCATGATGTCATCAAACTATGACATTGTACCCATTCTGTAATGTTGTTTTTGTGTGTCCCCCACCATCTTGTTGGTGTGTCTTTCAAGGCCTCATCCATTTCCAACAATCATTGTTGTGTTGGTACACTTTCTTCAAAGTCCGACAAGAAGGTTTCTAAATGATTCATACCATCAAAGGTGGGTAATTTACTTATTGTTGTGCCAATCTAGCGTACTTCCCTAGTTAATCTAGCACATCTCCTTGTAGATACTTCGTACATTTTGTTCTGCCCGTTCTCCAGTGCTTTTTATGAATCTGATGAACATGCGTTGTCACTTCGCCAGCTCAAATTTCCATCCACTGGAGGATTAATGTAGTCTTTCTATTTGCCTATTAATTTGTATATGTTTTCTAGTTCATATGCGCGGTCTTCTTCTCTGATGGGCTCTGTGTATCACTGAACTTCATTGGGATCTAAAGGTGCAATGAACCTAAGTCCATATCCTTCAAACATCATTCCTCTTTTCTTTAAATTGACCACAATGGAATTATTGAAAGCCCAATCAATTCCTAACAACACAGGGTAAGGACAACTATCATCAACTATTTCAATTACATCAAAGTCTACAAATGTCCTCACTCCATCGATGTCCACAGGTACATGTTCCAATCTTACAAACGGGTTGACATCTTGCTAATTATCCATACTAATTCTGATAGGGGAATATATCAACTTATCTTTTCCCATCAGTGCCCAGGTTTTCTTCGTCATGACATTGACGTCCAACCCTAAGTCGAGGACCACATAGTATGTA
>SNQJ01S0004467.1:95142-110245 GCA_010110895.2 Picea sitchensis
ATTTCGCGTGTGCCAAGTGCAAGCAGTACACAAAAAAGACCCTCTGAATAGAAGCCAATGAGGAAAAATGTTGGCAAAGTCGAGGAAACCACCAATAAGGATAATGGCATCCAAGACAATGCACGAGTCTTAATGTGTGAATATATGTCTTGTCGTCGAACACAAGGGAAACAACCCAGTCAATGACCAATGATGAAATGTCAATTGATGGGTTCAAGGTTACCTACCAATGAGGAAAGTAGGAACAAGGTGTGTAATAGGACTACAACATCATTTGATTCTGAGAAAAGTTGAGGGTATGGACGACATACAAATTCAATATTTATGAGGAATGGATGACACAGGTTGATAGAGATCCTTTGAACAAGATCATGAGACATATGGAAGACTCTGTAAGCATAGAATCAATGATGATACCATGAGATGCAAGAGACATCAATCAAACTCTCCATAGGGACTGGAAGAGTAACCAGTCGGGGGAGTAAATTATTTGTAACGAGCTCATCTTGTTAAGGCCATGCTAAACCCAAAATTATGATGACAAGTGGAATCAATAACTTTATGCTCTGTTCAAAGGAAACATGAATGCTACCAATATAGGATAATAATCCCTTCCCGCTCGTCTTTTTTTTGTTTTTTCATAAACAGTGAATTCTATGATACAGAGGAGGAAACGAGTGTCACAAGTAAGAGGAACTAGTTCCAGCAGTTGAACATACCTATGCTCAATGCAAGGAGGTGCATGTAGGAAATGGACACTCGGGGGAATGTTCCCCCCTAGGTATAGGGTGTCAAATTTTGAAGGATATAAATGAGGCTCTCCTTGGTTGAGGATGCAAAATTGTTGAGGCAAAGGGTTTATAACACAAAGCGAGAACAAGCTATAGGATCAATACTACAAGCAAGGCCATGAGATGCAATCAAAACTTAATGCCAAAAAATTTCCTTTTTCATGATCTTACTCTACTTGGTTTGAAAAAGGGATAAACTTGTACCAAATAGACGTCTTTTCAAATCCAATTTACGAGTGTGAAAGAGACAAGTTCATTCGGCGATATTTTTTCTTTTTGAAAATGAGTCTAAAAAGAGCTTAACTAAGACTCACGACCTTTAAAGTCCAATTTAACGAGTGTGAAAGGGATAAATTCACTCRGCAATATTTTTTCATTTTTTAGATGAGTCGAAAAAGAGCTTAAATCAGACTTGTTTGGGAGTTTCTAGGTRGCATGTCATGGGGGAGGCCAAGGATCCCATGTTGGACTTATGTCAGTATCTTACGAATAGCTGACAAAATATTGGGAAAACCCAAAGCTCTCCAAGTCGAGGAGGATAAAGTGATAGCATAGGTTATGGTCTCTGTGATATATYAGATAATGTCTCTTACTTGAAAGGACATAGGYGGAGGCATGGATACCCCACAAGACCATCCCAATCAAAGGGAACTTCTCGAGGACTTGGAGGCAGAGTACTCGGGGAGATAAAACTCTCTCATGTTCAGAAGGAGAAGTATCATAAATGATAATGACATGGTTKAAGGATGCATCACCCTCCAAAAGGAGAGTTGGATTGACTAGAGGTTGCACTGGTATGACGACTTCTTCAACTCTAGGTTGAATAGGATGCATGATAATAGGGACATGAGACACATCACCCTAAAAAATGGCGGTGTGGTTAGGAGAATATTGCAGTGGCATTACTGTCGTGTCAATCAAGGGAGAAATAGGGTGTGGGGAAATCACAGATGCCTCAGAACCTGAAGAGCCCTTAGGTGATCCCCACGTTTCTTGTATCCTAGTAGTAACAGGACACAAAAGAGTAAGGTGATTTACTTCACAAGTCCTGCAAAGGAATTTAGGCTTACGTCTGAGACGTCTAGGCTTCTTGATCGTATGAATGCCCCCATCATCATTCACAATGGCTGGTGACATGCCCTCAACGTGAATGGTAGAGGTGACAGAATCATCTCCCATATGATGTATAGAGGTTGGATATGTGACAATGATATGACTCATGGAAACTAAAGTGATGGCCCCAGCATGACTAGCAGTGACTGGTTGTAGGTTTTCAACATGACTTGCAGAGGTCATTGACCAGTCTCCAACATGAATAGAAGTGGTTGGTGATATAGTTCCATTATGACCAAAAGTGACTGGCCTATTGGTGGTGGGTTGTGGTATTTGATACCAAGGTCCCGGGAAAGATTGACTATGAAACATTGCAGGCCAGGAAGGGTCCTGGTTTACACCTTGTCCTTGTCCGGAAGGATAGTATCCTCCTCCTAAATTATCTATAGAGGTTTCTATGGGAATCATCACTGAATCAGATGTCTACAAAGATACAAAAGTATGATAAGTATTGTTCGGGTGAAGATATATGTTTCTCCCATGTGAAGGGGGTCCGTGAAGAGGGTATCCCGAACCGTAAAACTAACTCTCTCCATATGAAAGGCCTAGGGATATATGGGAACACACCATGGGGAATGTGTTCGTAGGAACTAGCATGGCATATGAAGGATACACATATGGAGTGTAATAAGTAGAATAACCACCCATTTGAGTAATGGCTCCTGAAAAAACATAGCTAGTACTGGATTCGTAAGAGGGGAGGTTCCAACCTCCCACAGTTAGAGTTGGTTGAGGGCATGACTCATATCGAATGAAGATGTAGATGGCGGGGTCATGGTGCGCCCTGATCCAATGCTAGGATTCATATAAGTGGGCTAGGGAGAGGACGAAAAGGGTGAAGGCACATTCGACATATCAATAGAAAAATGATTAGAGACCCAAGGCATGGACTGAGTGTCATAATTCTTCATACCATTGTGCAAATATGACGGATTCGTTCCCATGAAATGAGTGAATGTCATAGGGGAGGTAGCGGTAAATGAAGGAGACAAAGGAAATCCACTATCCATGATAATGAGAACTCATTATAAAATCCTAAGGTCAACTAATAATCAAAGAGCACACCAAAAATAATCAAACGTCCAACATGCACACAAATAGGATAAAGTGGTTGAAAGGGGCCTCCCTCCCTAAAGTAGGTATGCCTCTCCCAAGAGGGGCCTAAGACTCTTTGCTAAAGATCAAAGGTAACATAATCAGTTATAAGGGCCCTTGTGGGATTAATAACCAGTCAGTCAGATCCCCTCGGAGAGGTAATCCTCCATAAAGGTTGTTTGTTTTTTGACCCTTATCTAACCCAGGGGTACCTGCATAATAACCCCTACAAGTAACCTATGTGGCAACTAGTCAAGAAAATAAGCAACCATTGTATAACTGATTCACATGTGAGCAGTAGTAAGTCAGGTCCACCATATGGAAAGAGTAGAAAATCCTGAAACCATGAAAGCACCACCTCTCATGGAGGTAAGGGCACTAGAAAGATCCCCAAATATGAATAGATCCCCAGAAATATCTCTGATGCTAAAAAGGTATTGGGGGGATATCCCTTCAACCAACCTCACACGACCTCATGATCAACTCCAATGTAAGCAAAGCCTTTTGATATTACCGATTATACAATGGATTTCTTCACTCCCTTAGTCAGACGCATATGTTGATTTAATAGCCTTGGAGAAGTTTACTAACAAAATCCTATTCCAAGGCACTAAATCCTAAGCTAGTTTGTGCACCCTATAAAATAAAATCGTTACTAATCAATTTTAAATTATAGTGTTAGTTTTAATGGTCGTCCTTACTCAAAAAGGTGTGGTCATGAAACTAGTGATGTTATGACTCAACGAGTAAATTAAATGAATATGAAAATAATGCAAAGTCCTAACTTCAATTTCCAATGAATGATATGCTTCTTAAAATGCAATTTTCAATTCAATTATGCAATCCTGAATAAAAATGCAATATTTATTTGCATGCACTAAGATAAATGACAAAGACTCAAAAGATCAAAATGCCAATCAATGCAAAATGCCTAATATTTTTGTATTTTCAATATAAGAAAAATGAAAATGCATGGACTGAACAACAGCTTGATAAATAAAGACCCTACTGTTTATAGAAAGAGACAACTCAAGTAGGATACCAAGGAGAGAAACACCCAACCCAATGTGCAAGGACAATCAAAATGAGAATATGATGAGAAAGGCACCACCCAAAAATTCAACCACGGACAGGCTTCCTATCATTCCACATACACTTAACAGTCACTACAGAGACCCAATAGGACTTAAAAATAATAAAAACCTACCCAGAAACCACCAAACCCAACAAACAAGCAAAATGGATTGATGTACGTGATTTTTCAAGGGAAAAATGCATATGTACACATCTTGCAGAGGGACAACACGCGTATGTATGCGACTGTCAAGAAAAAACCCGCGTATATGTGTTAAAACATATCTAGACTAAGGAGAAGGTTGGAAGACTCATACCCAGAGTGAAAAGAGGTGGTCAATCAATGATGCAACAAGAAATGAAATATGAACGAGAGCAATCTAAGGAGAAAAACACTCCAAACCCTAAAAAAAAGAAGATTCATTCCCCAGTATGGTAGCTAATTTTGTTACTAGGAAAATCTCTTTATGGCTAGGGGAAAACCACAATAGACAGAAATGACTGCAGAAATCATCTCTATTCTCAAGTATATTATATAAACAAATATCCTAGAAAGACAATATAAAATGCCTACCTCATCCAGACGTTTAATGAATTCCATCGTTGAGCACTTGACCCAAGGCAATATACTTGCAACTAGTCCTCAACAACCAAGAAAAGCAAGCATATGGTGATAATATATAATGTTATCACTTTCAATAGCATAATCCATTAATATTCATAACAAATGCGCCCATGGAATAATAATTCAAATATTTGCAAGATATCAATTGGACGAGAAAAAATCATTTCTATTAAGATATAATGAGTAGAAGTGAATAAGTTATAGACTTCCATGTCGGCATGGATCAGAATTGAGAAACCAAGGTCCTTCCAGTTATGCCTCCACCAGTTCAATCCTCCATGAAAGGCAAGCTCATATAAGAGAGACAATAAAGTTATCCATCAATAAGGGAAGAGCTTGGGGGTTGAACATTGTGTTTAGACTTAAAGGATAAAGGGATATAGACTCAATGTGAAGTGAATAATTCCTCAAGAGTAATCTTGCTCTCAAAGTTGAATTCTTTCTCTCTTTTCCATAGTTCGGAATTAGCCCATTTATAGCCTTCAAATGGAACTAAAGGGTCGGGTCAGATTTTTTCCAGTATATGGAATCTCCAGGATCATTGATCTCCTATCGTGACATGGAAACCCGACACCATTTTTCATTTTTGGGCACATTTCCCAATGTACACAGGTTGTAGTGGTGCAACTTGCGTATATGCATGTTGTATAGTAGGAAAGGTGTGTATATGTGGAAAAAAATTATTTTTAGCTCTGGGATTTGAAAAAGGGATGAAAAGTATGCATAGGGAAATGGAAAAATTCATTATGTGCAAGAATGCATGGGGTGAGGCAAATCTTGCTATAATAAATGGTAATATAAAAAGTTATAAAGTTTTAATAAAACTTCATAAAAAATTATTATTTTTCTTTCAAATTTATAATATCCACAAATTTATTGTTATTTTAAATAAATGAACACATTTTAATAAAATATAATAATCAAACATATCATTCTACATCATGTTGTATTTTATTTGCTAAACTAGAGTCATGCTAGATTTTATTTGCTAAATTTAGGGGAAAAAACAAAATCAAATCTACATCCAGTTTGTCCAACAACTTTATGATTTATCAAAATAGAGAGAATATTAGGTACAATGGTATTATATTTAATAGTGTTTGAATTATAGAGATGTGCAAAGTTTTGAACTGAAATGTGTATAGGAAAGACAACAAAAAATAGTGGTTTCTCGGCTAGGCATGGACTACAACGACCAAGTCCCCATGGAAGGATACAATAGGAATTTTTGTAAATTCCAAAGCCAAAGATTTTGAATAATGATCATAAATAAATGAAGTTAAATTTGGATGAAGACTCTACCGACTAAACATAATTATGAAGAAGGCATGGCCTAATATCCTATTCATTGTTATTTTGTAGTCTAGGTTAATATTTTGGAGAGAGAAATGGAGTCACTCTGGTGTTCATCCGCGGTGGCTAGAGTTTTACCCTGGTCGCTCGTCCTCCATGTGCCGGCCTTGGCGGCCTCTCCCCAACCTCATCCGATGACCATGGAGGAGGTTTCCAACTTTCTTGTAGGTGTCTCGGTGCATGGGGAAGTTTATGCCATTTCCAAGCTAAAGCTCGGTCATGTTCTTCAGTCTGGTACCTCTTTCCATGATATTGTTCAAGATGATTTTTCCTTGCCGTCTTCATATTTTTTGGTGTAGGAAGCCCCATCCCTTGTCATTCCCATGGGACAAGATGCTGAAGAAGAAGAGGAATATTACATATCTATGAGTTTGGTTTGTCGCTTCAATGGCTTTTGGCCAAAGTTAGTCAATATTAACAGCTAGATCTCTGCTACCTAGATTCCTGTCATACAACAAAAATATTTCATTCACCCTTGTGCAAAAGGTTTCTTCATTTTTGAGTTTGAACTTCAGGAATATCATGATTTGATCTTCAACTCGGGGTCATGGTTTTGGGGAAACTCAGGTTTGTTCATGAAACCTTGGTCTCCTTCTTTCAATCCAGCTACTGACATTCTCTCCTCGGCCCAAGTTTGGGTGAGGCTTCCTAATCTGCCCCTGCATTTTTTGGGTCCGCCCTCTCTCAAGGCCATTGGCTCGGCTTTAGGAAATTTCCATTTCACATGTCATGAGACTACGAGGCACAACACCTCTACATTTTCCCACATTTGTGTGAAAATGGATTTCAGTAAAGGATTCCAGGCTGAAGTTATTCTTACTGGTAAAAATTACTCTTGGCCTCAAAATATTGACTTTGAGAGAGTCTCATTGCACTGCATATATTACTTTAAAACATGTCATCTTGATTCCCATTGTCCCAAAGAGTACAAAAATTTCATAAATCATTGGAAATCTACCTCGTGGGTTGGTTCTAATGATGACCATCAAGTAATTCCAAAATCCTGAAAAGAGTCTCCCCAACACAATGAAAAGCCTCCTTCGTTATCTTAAGGCTTGTGCCAGAACTCCACTAAAAATTTGGAGAAAGAAGCATCTTCCCTTCAAGATTCAAATAAGGGAATTCAGATACAAAAATCCCCTCAATCACCATCAAGTCGGACAAATCAGATTGACGTTGATGAGGTTTTGGATCAATAAAATCAAGAACACTCATATCAAGAAATCTCAGGTAACATAAATAGTACAAATGGTCCAACATTTTCAAACGATGTTTGGACGATAGTCGGAAAGAATAAGAAAGTACATGAACCACTATAACCAATGGTAACACGAAGCCAGGCCCGCAAGTCAGGAAAAAAGATGAGCTCTTCCCCATCAAGTTAATTT
Organism: Picea sitchensis; assembly: GCA_010110895.2. Classification (NCBI taxonomy): domain Eukaryota; kingdom Viridiplantae; phylum Streptophyta; class Pinopsida; order Pinales; family Pinaceae; genus Picea; species Picea sitchensis. The sequence goes on from SNQJ01S0004467.1 coordinate 102,582, forward strand.
AGATGCAAGTCTCTTCACGTTTATTCTTAGAGTCTTTTTCCAAGTGTACTCAGTAAGCTTGTTCTTTGTGAATATGTCATTTGAGTATTTGAAAATGTCATTAGTAATCTGTAATAGTTTCCTACTCAAGGCCCCAAGCTGGCTCGAATTTTGCAAAATTTTGTAACTCCTTAGCGGTCTCGACCATGCCTTTTTATATAATAAAAATTCAATTTCAGTAAAAAATATATATATCATCCTATTCATTATTGTTTTTCAAACCCTAGGAGTCTCTATAAATATAGGAACCTAAACCGTTGGAGCTCTTCGGAGTGAATAAGAGTCTTCAATTATTTTCATTAAGGTATTAAAAGAAATATAATATTTTCCTTTATTCACAAATTATAATAAACAAGTTAAATAATCCTGACCTTAACCAGAGAAGGTGAAACAATTGGGATGTGATAAATAAGTAATGGAAATGTCTTCCACAGGGTTGTGATAAATAAGTAATGGAATTAATAACACGAGAGTCATGAAGATTCACATTATATCAAGTAAAATATATGAAAGAGTGAGGGTCGAGGGAGTGTGAGTAGTTAAAAATGATTGATAAGAAGTATAATGAAAATATAGAAGCATTACCTTGACAAAGATGGTGCTCACAAGTTTGAGCTTCCTATATTGATCCTCATTGGCACAAGTTCTCCAACAAGTTCAATCCTGCAGGAAATGTTGGAGAAATAAAGCTTAAATAGAATTAAGAACTAAAGAGCATGTGCATTGTGCAGTTTGACGGGAATTGACATTGCAAAGTACACTTGATCATTTCCAAGTTGTCATTATTAACTTATAATATTATATTATATTATAAAATATTATATATATTATAATATATTTATGTAATTTTATAATATTATTAATAATATTTAAAATTTGTGTAAATTTAGAAAATTTTGTTAAAAAATTACATTATTTATGAATTTCTAAGCAACTTATTATTATATTTTAGCTTATATATAATAATAAATAATGTAATTTGTATGTAAATAACTTATTATATATTATAGTTTTTTTTTTCGAAGAAAAAACGTAGTTTTATTTTATCATAATGAGAACAAAATTGCATTTTGTATATACACTTTTGTAGTGTATTCCTAGTACATTTTGAGTCTATAATTTGGTTGCTACTATTGTATCTCAAAAAGGATTTCTGCAGTTGCACTTTCAAAAGGTATTTTTAATCCCTTTAAAGATTTTGTGTACATTTTGCTATTGTATGTAGCTCATCAAGTCCCTGATGTTGGGTTGTTTTCACATAGTGTACATGTGGATTCTTAGCTGCTTGTAAACAAAAAGTTTATTTTATCATTTTGTTTTTAAGCAATGAGTTTAAAATCATTCCAAAAATGGTTGATGTAGATATTCCTGGACCTGGTCATTTTCTACCTTTGTTACTTTCCATTGGCCCGAAGCTAGATGAAGCCCCTCTTTCAACCTCATGTATTCTTCTTTATTCCTCTCCCTGTAGACATGTTGGTAAGTAAGTGACTCAAAATATGTATGTAAGCGAGTTATGTAAGATGTATGTAAGTGAGTTATGTCTTCCACTAAGATATAAATTCTAGTGTTTGAACATCTTTGTGTGCCTCTTATCCAATTTATGACATTCATGGAGTCCCAGAAAACATTTAAGGAGTGGAAACCCAAAGGTCATAGAGTAATAGTGGGAGTCTGATAAAAAGAGAATCCCTCCACCCCCACAAAGGTTGTTTTGTGAGGCCCCATCAAAGAAACCCCAGGGGATTGTTTTGTCAATCTCAACCTCCTGGGACTATCTAGTCTTGACTCTGGCCTCCTAGATGGATAAAGAGGAAAAAATGGATAAACTTTTTTCTGTTGTAATCTGTGGTACCGAAGGCACACCTTTGAAAAATAGGGAGTTTCGAACTAGCTAGACACCCTGAATTATTAAAAGGGGTAACGCTCTAAGGCCCTTGTAGATTCTAGTTGACCATAAATTCTTCCATGCTTGTTCTATATCTTGACCAGCCCAGTTGTAGCGAAGGTTCAAGATCCTAGAAACTTCAATCCAAACTTCAATGGTATAAGGAAATTTCAAAAAGATATGAAAAGTAGATTCTCCTTCAGATTTACAGAGAGTACACCATCCTGGGCCATTAATATTTATTTTATGTAGAATATCCTAGGTCGACACTTTGTTATTTAAGAAATTCCACATGAATAGTCTTGTTTTGGCTGGGCAATTCACCTTCCAAAGATTTCCCCACCACCAGACAGACTCTCGTTGAAACAAGTATGAGTTTAATTTTAGGTATCCCATCTTTGGTGTGTAGATCCCTGGAGGTGTTGTGTCCCAAATCAATTCGTCATCACAGTCCTTGAGCCTGATCTATGGTATATTTAAAATATTTGAGTACCTTTCAGCTATAAAACTTCCGCACCATCTAAACTGAGCCCACTTTCTGACTTCCATCGTGGTAAGTATCATCTAGGAAAGGTTATTTAAAGTTTCAATACCCTTTGTTTTCAAATGATGGAGGAGTTGGTAGGAGAGTATATGTTGACCTTCACATCCCGTCCAAGGGTCTATCCCCAGTATAAAACATTTTCCATTGCCTATATTCCAAGAAAGTTCATTTTCAATTACTGGAAAAGCACTTATGACCGCCTTCCAAATCACCGAGGCACCTTTAAAGGATTTTTGTGGACTTTTGATCCATGTCTCCAAGGGAATCAGCTTAATATATTTTTGCACCACTACCTTAGTCCATAGACTAGAAGATTTTAAAATAATCCAACCTCCCTTTTCCACCAGAGCTTTGGAAAAGAGAAAAATATTTTCCAGGCACCATCCTCCAAGAGCCTTTGGAACAAAAATTTTTTCCCATCGAACCCAAGGAGTTACATGTTATTCTTTTTTTATTCTCCAAAGGAATTTGAAGGTGAGTTTTCTTGTTGCTTCCAAAATTCCTTTTGGAATCCAATATAGTGACATCTAGTAAACTGGAATAGATTCCAATACTGACTTAACGAGAACAAGTATACTCGTGCGTGAAATCCACCTATGGCTCCATGTGTTTAGTCTTTTATCCATTTTCTTCAAAATCCACTTCCAATCTTCTTTTCTGTAGTCGTTTGGTTTTAGAAAGAACCCCAAATATTTTAGACCGTCATCTAGTTTGGCACTCTTCTTTAATGAGTAAATTTGTAGTGAGGGACGATTTTCCTTCATCAATTTTCATGCCAGTTGATTTGGGAAAAAGAAGAAGAATATTATTTAAAGTTTCATCCTCCCTTCTGGATCCTACATTGAAGATTAACACATTGTCAATGAAGATAACGTGAGCAAGTTACAGATCTTGCGTAATTTTGATTCTAGAGAAATAACCCAATCTTTCTGCTTCTGAGATAGTTCTTATTAGTCCTTCAACGACTAAGAGGAATAGTAGTGGTGAGAGAGGACACCCCTATCTTAAAATTCTTTCTAAAGGAAAAAAAGGTGAGGCTTAGTCATTAATAAGCATTGCAAAGGAGACTATAGTGAGGCAGTTCATGACCCATTTGATGAAGGGAACTGCAAATCCCAAATGTGTTAGCAATAAGCAAATGAAAATCCAACTTAATCTATTGTATGCTTTGGAGAGATCAATTTTTAGCACTGTTACACGTCAAAATTACTCACTTCGATAGTGTCACAAGTGTCGTCATTATAAGTGTCTCAAGTGTCGCATTTTTCTCACAAGTGTTGCAAGTGTCAGGGAAGCATACTGCCATGATGCCTATGTCGTGCCTATAAAAACATGAGAAGAACACTTAAAACACCTCAAACATTTGATTTGGAAGAGGAGAAATGAGTCAGCAGGCTCATGAACCTTTTGCCATCTAAAAACACTAAAAAAACTAAGCTTTTGAAGGAGAGCGCTCCCCTATACCTCTTTTGGGAGCGCTGGTGCTCCCCCTTACACTGTCTGGGAGCGTTATAAAGCTCCTTTGTCCCTTTTGAGGGAGCTTTGGTGTCTTTAGAAGCGTTGGCGCCACCCTTAAGCCTACTGGGGAGCGCTACAATGCTCTAATGGCCCTTTTGAGGGAGCGCTACCTATTCTGGGCAGTATTTAAGTTGTTGAGATGAATGGGGGAAGGATATTTTCATTCTTAGAAGGTAGTTGAGCTCGAATCCCTAGTCCAACCATGATCTTAGGGAAGATCCTCAACTGAAGGAGTAAAATCCTCACCTTCCCCAAGGATATCTCAAGTTGTTGAGCCTCTCCAAGGCTATATAAGCAAGCTTTCTAATGGAGAAAGAGGACTGGAAAATGGAGAATCACACCAAACTTATGATCTCATAAGTGGTGCTGGAACATAGATATTTTTGAGGCAAGAGACCTATGATCTCATATGGAGAAATCAGTGAAGTTGTCATCATTCAGATCATGGATATTTTGAGCAAGGGGTAGACAAGGAGGACTTGGAAGAACTGTTGCAATCCATCTATGGTTGTAAGCGATGTTTTGTCCTCATTAATATAATTTGCTTGGCCTGTTTCTTTCTAATTCATGTTCAATCTCACATGAATTTGTCTCTTTAGTAGATAGACCTATTTCGGACTAATCTTTATAGAGTAGGAAGTGGTCGTACTTTATTTGTCTACATGATCCATTGAGGAGCGAAAGATTGGAGCTCAACTCGGAGCGTGCAAGGATGAACACCGGTAAAAGGTACTTATTTCTCCTTCCTTCTCACACACTAGTCTAAAAGGAAGTTAGTGACCATGATAAGCACTTTCTGTCTTAGAGTTAAGAGTCTAGCTCTTTGAGGATATCTACCTGTCCGCAGGGAGATTTTCCTTCAACAAGCACTACACATTTTAATTTCCCATAATTAATACTGTGAAGTGATTCTTCTGCTACCCCTATAGCTTCATGAATTTTTCTTCCTTCCAAGAGACCAATCTGTTCTCCCGAGATTCTTTCTGAAAGTATTATTTTCACTCTTCTTGCAATAACTTTTGAGATAATTTTATAGACATGGTTACAGATTGAAATTGGATGGAAATCGTCTAAGGTCTCTGGATTATTTGTTTTTGGGATCAAAGTTGTTAGGAACCAAATACCAAGATAGCATAGAAAAACCTTAGAATAAGTACTCAATGTATTGAAAAAGAGAGAAGTTCATATAATAAGCCTCTTTGAGGGAAAACCTCCTTATACACAACATAGATTTCCAAATACAATATGATTCCAAATGAAAAGGTATCCTTGGTATATATAGGAGACTAGGAGGTAAAATTACAACTAATGGACCCAAGCCGACATATATAAAATAACATTACTAATGTAATATGACCTAATTAAGGGGTAATGTGCCATTATTTAGGGATTAACATGACCCTCCCCTTTATAAAAGTGTTTTATGCAATGCTTGAATAATTTTGGATGCTTTTGTATAAAAGACTCATCTTCCCAAGTGAAATCTTCAACAGGTAGTTTCCTCCACTTAATGAGATACTCTAAAATGGATCTATTCCTCATATCGCTAATTCTTGTGTTAGTGATAGCTTCAGGCTCCAATATGATTTTTCCTTCCTTGTCAAGTTATGGAAATATAGTTTCAACTGAGATCTTGTCACCTATAACCTTTTTTAAGCATGAAGCATGGAAAACTGGGTCTACTCATGAATATGTAGGCAACTCCAATTTGTATTCCATAGTACCAATATTTTGCAACACCCTATAAGGGCCATATTACTTTGGTGATAATTCATTATCCTTCTTGGCTTGCTTGAGGGACATCTGTTTGTATGGTTGTAGTCTTAAAAACACCCAATCCCCTACTTCAAAATGTATTTCACTACAATGTTGATCTTCTTGTTATTTCATGTGATTATGTGCCATGATGAGGTTGTTCTTTAAGATTTGGAGAACTTATTGTTGATGCTCGATGTTATCTTCCACTACTTTATTCTTAGATTTTTCTTTTAGATAAGAAGTGATGGAAGGAGGATGGTATCAATAGAGTTCCATAAATCGTGTCATTTTTGTTGCAGTATGAAAGGAAGTGTTATGCCACCATTCTTCCAAGGGTAACCATTTGAACCATTATGTGTGTTTATTAGATACAAAGAAATGAAGGTATCCTTCCATACATTTGTTTACTATCTCATTTTGTACATCCGATTGAGGATGATAGGATGAGATATGAGCCAATTGAGTACCCAAAAAAGAAAATAATTATATCCAAAATTTTCCAGTGAATATGGGATATCTGTCACTTACAATAATATTTGGGATTCCATGTAGCTTTTGAACTATCTCCATGAATGCGGTGGAAATTGTACTAGCTTTGAAGGGATGAGAGAGTGCACAAAATTGTGTACACTTGGTCAGTCTATCAACAATAACCATGATGACACTCTTTCCTTTAGACTTCTGCAACCCTGTGATGAAATCCATGGAAACCTCCTCCCAATGTTGACTTGGGATGGTTGTAAAACACCCAGGGTCTTAATTGTTTCCACCATATTTTGTTGGCAAAACAAACATTCTGCCACAAACCTTTGAACCTCAATTTTAAGTCCATCCCCCAAAAAATCCTTCTTGACCCTATGGTAGGTTTTCAAAAATCTTGAGTACCCTCCTACCGGAGAGGTGTGCAATTCCAATAGTACCTTTTGTTTAAGTTCGGATTTCTTACATAAATATAAGCGATATTTGTACCATAGTGAATCATTTTTCCATGTAAATGTATCTGATGCACTGGAATCCTGTCAGAACCCTTCAATGAGATTCCACACATTTTCGTCATTCTTACATTCATCCCTCGCTTCTATTATCCAATCAGATTGTATGATCGAGATAGCACAGAGAAAGGCCTCAACATCTTCATCCTTTCTTGAGAGTGCATATGCCACAACATTTTTCTTCCCTTTTTAATAGATGATTTCAAAATCATAACCCAATATCTTAGTCACCCATTTTTGTTGTTCTTATGAATATAGTCTTTGTTCCAATAAGTATTTAAGACTATCACAATATTTTTTGACCTTGAAGTGCCTACCTATTAGGTAAGGACATCATTTCTTCAATGCATGTGGTATTTCCATCATTTCCTTCTCATAAATGGGTTTGTGTAAGTCCTTTACCTTGAGTGGCCAACTTTCAAAAGCAAGGGGCCTTCCTTCTTGCATTAGAACAACACCAATGCCATTTCCTAAGGCATCACATTCCACAATAAAAGTTTTTGTGAAGTCTGTTGTGGTCAAGGCATGAGCTTTTCACATCACCTCTTTAAGTTGTCCAAAATCTTGAGTTTCCACTGGAGTCCATGAAAATGCATCGTTCTTAGTTAATGTCATTAAAGGTTTTGTTATTCTTCCATGGTTCCAAACAAACTTGCGGTAGTAACCTGTCAAACCCAAAAATCCTCTAAGATTCTTCAATGTTTTGGGAATCGGCCAGTCCATCATGACCTTAATCTTGTTAGGTTCTACCTTGACACCTTCATGAAATACAGTATGACCCAAATAATATATCTCCTTCATCCCAAAGAAACATTTGGATGGTTTGGCATACAATTGTTTCTCCTTTAGTAGTTGTAGCACCTTGTCAACATGTCGCACATGATCCTCCCAAGAATTTCTATAGATTAGTATATCATCAAAAAAT
>SNQJ01S0004468.1:6250-79624 GCA_010110895.2 Picea sitchensis
TTGGAATTGAGCATATATAGTGCGCAGCTACCTTTGAAACAAAAGACTTCCCTGGGTTGATAATTTATGTTTCACTTGGTTGTTTGAAATTAATTAAGCAATTATAGTGACCAACAGGTACCAGTTCCATTTTCCTATCCTTTGGATGCCAACAAAGAAATATCAAATCCATTATAAGCTGCCCAAGAAGGCCGAAACAACAGCTTGGCAAAGGTTACAACACGTTCAAGGGTTCAGAGCTCCAACAGACATCACCTTCCACAACTACTGCTTGAGTAACTTGCATGCTCAGAGTCGGTATCCAGATTCTAATTCAGAGTGAAGTTGCCTGAGGACATGCAACATTTTAAGTTGGGGGGGATGTTAGGACCATACAATGTACCTTTTTCCCCACACTTTTTTCCACCATTACACTCTTGTTTCACTCACATTTAAACTCACATTATCACTTTACCCTATCTTTCCATAGGTATACAACGTCTCTTCTCTTTACTATATGTTTAATCTATTTTGCATATAATTTTACATTATTCGCGTACTTAACCATTGATAAGAAATGTATAAGTGTTGAAACAGTTCAAACTGCAGATTAGCATTGAGGCCTGTTGCTGAAACAATTAAATCACACAAACCCTATGGCTGAAACAGTCTGTGGACTACGATGCTGAAACAACAACTCACACAGAAGAAGCTGCTACACTCTCCGTGGTCTACGATGCTGAAACAACAACTGCTACACAGTTCGTGGTCAACGATGCTGAAACAACAACTCACACAGAAGAAGTTGTTACACAGTCTGCGGTCTACGATGCTGAAACAACAACACAAAACTGTTACATTGACCACGACATCCGCACCTTGAGCTAGCATTAACCATCGTTTCTTCCTGAGACCAAGTTGCCGAAACAGTCAGAACGCAAATCTCGTGGCTGAAACAACCTGCGATTCGTGATGTTGAAACAACATACAACAACAGTAACAAGAAGACAAATAAAGAAGTTGTTACTCCAGCCGCCACAGGAACACCTCACTCAACACTTGTAATAGCATTCTGTTGCGAGAGACTAGGGTATCCTATTCCAGTTTAGAAAATCGATCTGACTAAGAATAGGACTCAGATGTACACCTGTAATTTGTTGATCAAATTGTATCGAAGGGATTCTCCTCTTTAAATAAGAGGAAATCATCAATAGAGATCACCTTATGTTTTTGAACTAAGAAAGGATTTACAGAGAGGGACGTGTTTTACTTCAGATTGTAATGTAACACAGTTGACAGATGAATAAAAGTTTGTTCTGAGCATTTCTCTCTAGTTCCTTTCGTTTCAGGGGAATATTGTGAGAAGGGAGGGCCCACCTTCTTCACAAGATTCACCCATTAGATTTATAGTGTGTTATTGTTATTCATGCCTTAATTAAATTATGTTTTGCTGAAACACTACTTTACTAAACTCTGTCTTGCTGTTATATTGTTTTCATATGATTCATGCTTGGGTAACTGTTAATTATTCTAGTTAGCAATCCTGTTTGGTGAATTTATGGAAGCTTGATAATCAGGGATAGGTGCTGAAGATTCCTGCTTAAGGAATAGGGTCCTGTTCTCTGTTAGAAATAGTTAGTCTTCAGTACATGTCAATTATTTTAATGAGTCATGAAAGTGTGCTAATCAGAAACAGGTGCTGAAGATTCCTGCTTAGGAATTAGGGTCATGTTCTCTGTTAAGAGTTAGTTAGTCTTCATGTGTGTTAATCATTTCAGTTAAGCAATGCATTCATGAAGTGTGCTGATCGGAAACAGGTGCTGAAGATTCCTACTTTGGGAATAGGGTCCTGTTCTTTGGTTATAGAATAGCTGGTCTTTCCTTTTGCAATGTCTTGAAGGATTTATTTTCCAGTTTGTTATTTTCTTAATGTAATCCAGAATTCTTTGGACAATTATTTCTTTAAACATTGAACTCTACAATAGGTAGATTGCTTTCCTGTAATTCAAGTTAGAACTTCAGTTTATTCAAGGCAAAGTGTGATTAATATATTTTTACTACAAATCTAGGTTACTTTTGAGATTGAGCATATATAGTGCGTGATTACCTTTGAAATAAAAAGACTTCCTTGGGTTGACAATTTATGTAGCACTTGATTGTTTAGTTAAATAAGCAATTATAGTGACCAACACTCTAATACTTTTTCATTTCCAAATTCATGGAATAAAGTGTCATCAAGATCTTCAAAATGATTACAAATTGTCATGTACTCTTCTTGATGTGCAGGATGAACAAAGGCCTAGATGTATTCATCAAATGGAAGGGAATATATGAGCACTTCATATTCATCAAAAGTATCGTTCGGATATTTAACATGAGAAATTTATCAAGATATTCTTGTTAACTTTATTCACATGTTTGTTCTTCAATCATTTCTTCATATTCAAAGGCTAGTTCTTTGGTGGGAAATAACTCTTTTATACGATTCATCATTTCCTCAACAACTTTATAGACATACTTTTCCTTTTCCATTTGTAGAAGTGCCCTCTTTGAGGTATAACAAGTTTTGGATGAGGGTTCATCCCATGGTGCCATATTTCCATTGACTGAAAAGACACCTCAATGGAGTCGCCAGATGAGATCAAGGCTTATTAAAGGATGGAAAGGGGAAACAAGGAAAGGTGGTTTCGCTAGATAAGATTCAAGAAGAGCTCATCAAGGGTGGAAAGGGAATGTCCTTTAGGTGGAGTAGCCAAGAAGTCTGGGAGAAAGGATTTGGGATATCTTGAAAAAGTGTCGTTAAGGTTCATAATACAATTCAAAATCCTCCCCGGCAACGATGCCAAAATGTTATTGCACAAGTTGTAGGTTGGGAAAATCCTGATCCAAACCAAAAAATGGTGAAAAATTAGAGAGCACCTACCCATCGTCACCATAGTCAGGTGTTCTCATCATTTTAGAGGTGAGGTAGTCACCTCAAGGGGGGAATCTTGGTGGCCCTAGGGGGGATTGAGACGGAAAATGAGATGTATGGATGGATTCCCCGAAATGTCAATTTTAAATGGTAGAGGGAAATTGGAAAAGAGTCTTGGGGAATGTTAGGGTTTTCAATGCTTTGAGTGATATGATGAGAGAATAATGCATGCCCGAGAAACAATGGAAACCAAGTATATAATGTAGCATGTTAGGTGGAAAAGAAAGTTAAGCTTATTGTACCTAATTGAAGAAATAAACAATTATATATATCAACACATAAAAGATAATAGGATCTACAAAATAAGTGTTAAAAGTATAGTTGAATAAGCAAGATCCAAGCTAGTAAAGACTATTTTAACTCAAGAATGAAAGAGAAATACTTTAGCATAAAAGAAAGGATGGAATAAAAAGATAGTTGTAGTGATATTTATCAGCCTTATGTCTGTAGAAAACCAAGGATTATAACATAAAAATCGACCAATGAAAATCACTTTAAACTAGGTCAAAAAGTGTGTTAGGGTTAGTAGTTTGTTAGGGAAAAGTTATATCCAATTCCTAGGGTTAGTTTAGGAGTTATCTAGGGTTATAGGGTTAGATTTGTTGGCATGAGTTTGATCAAACCAAGGTCCTTCTCAGGTTACCAAAAAAAGGTACCGTGTAGTCTAGAGCGCTGGCATTTTCATCTCCTCCAAAGAGAAGAAGTCTCACCCAAAGCGTTGTTGAGACAGATAGATAGGGAAGGGTAGGTAAAAGACTTAAGAGGATCCATAGACCCTTCAGGACTCATTCCTAAACTTTCACAAGAGACATGAACAGATATGAGAAATACATGTGCAAGAATCGAACCTAATTACGTTGCAAGCAAGCATTTAAATGTAGAACCATCAAATAGAACTCATAAGCCATAAGGAAATACTGTAATGCATAAGTAAGCACACAGAGACACATCATATTTGAAAATTTAGGTCCCTCTTCATATTAGCTTCAGAATCTTTCTCTGATTACAGACTCAGAATTACACAACAGTGTACTGTACAAACTCTTGGCTCTGGACTCATGTTGCAGATCTCCAATTCTCAAACTGATAGATCCCATTCATTACAGACTCAAGACTTGAATTAACTTGACTTACAACAATCATAAATAACTAATCCGACTAGGTAATAGAAAAAATAATGACTAAATCAATCAACCCTTTTACAATTATGTTCATCTCTATATATAAGTTGGGTTGTGTCTTCCTTCTTGGCTTGCACAATTTCTTGTTCCGTTGCAACCGTTTGTTGCTTAGCTGGTGTTGCGTTGACTTTTGCAACTGCTTTCTGTTGCTCTTTCTCTAGGCCTCTGATGAAGCTTGCGCAACTCATGCTCAGTCAAAACTTGCACAATTCCTTATCAAAAAACGAAGGGCCCAACAAGCTCCGACTACAATCCTTGACTCGCCCTCGAGTCAAGCGCTTGGTTCTTTCACTTCCTCCAGGAGCATCTATTGTTTTCCCTTATCCTTCTTTTCTTCTTCCTTGGGATATTGTGTTTGTGCTTTCTATTCTTTTACCTCTTCAAACGAAGGAACCAACTCTGCTACCAACTCTAAGGCTTGGTGAATCACTCCTTGAAAGCTTCCATCTTTGTCCTACCATTTCTGGGAGAGGAATGGTGCCTTTGCGAGAAACTGTTGGGTCCTCTCTTTGCTATACTCCTTTGGCTTGGCCACAACCAACGAGTTCCACTTGGAATCTGTTGTTGCATCTACTTGATGCATTTTCATGTAGGTTGTCTGAATTATAGGTCGAAAGTCACGCGTCTCCTTCTTGGCTACAGACTGTGCCTCAAAGAGTGTATTCAGTTCATTGTCAGCCTGTTGGATTTGGTCAAACTTCTGTTGTTGCTCCATGGGGTCCATTGTGGCCACAAATTCTTTTTTCAACACCTAGATATTTGTTCACACCTCCTCCAAGACTTGGTGTCATCGAGCGATGATGCCCATCTAGTTGCTGACTTCCCTGAAGATTTTGTTGCATTCTTCTATTTGCTTGTGCAGTGCTGCTCGGGCGTTGTTTCCTTGCAATATTATCTTATGCATCTTCTCTTGCAGCTGTTGAGGCTGTTGCTCTGCTTCCTACTAGACCTGTTGTAGCTTTGCTTCTAGCTGGTCAACACGAGTAGCGAGTTGTGTTCATGCTTCTTGTAGCAACTCGATCTATTTATCTATCTCGCTGACCTTGTTAGATTCGGGTAGGTTGGGCGCAACCTTCTGAATCTCCGGCCAGGCTTCAATAGGTATTTCCTGCACTTTTTCTAGTTTGCACTGGACTTGGAGTTTGTCATGTGCTTCCTTCATTCTGCATGTTTTCATGATGAACTCTTCCTTCCTTGCAACCTCGGTGGATATCTCGGCCTCCTGGAGCCTTTTCTCTAATTGGTCTATTGATGCTCGGATTATTCCAAATAATTGCGTCGCTAGCCACTGTACCAGGCTGGTGGATGAAGGAGTTGCGTCATTGGGTGCTCGTGTCTGTAGTGGAAGTCCACTAGTTGTTGAATGGTCTGAGCGGGTTTCTACCTACTCCTCCATTGCTAGCACTGGTGTGATCCTCAACCTTAGCATTGTGGGAAAAAGAGTCAGAACCTATGTTCTGGCTATGCAGAGTTGCATCAATTCTGTGCATTGCTGAGGGTTCTAGAGAATCCGCTCCATTTATGCTCGTGCGGATGTCGTATCCTTCCCGGTTGTTGATTCTGGTTCATTGTGAGCATCTGGTATCTCCGCCTCTTCAGGTTCTTCTGCTTCATGCGCCTTGATTTCTTGGGCACCCTCACCCTTGGATGGTGAGGTGATTTGCTAGTTTCTTTCAGCCTTCGGCTCCTCTCTAGTTCGGTCATCTTTTTCTTGTGCTGAGGACTTAGGTTGTTATTCTTGGGTGTCCGAATTTGGATCATTCAACTTCATGCTCGGCTCTAATGATTTGGGGTCTGGACCAGAAACTTATGATGTTGGTTTGGGTGACCCTTGGGTTATTTCTGGGAGTCGTTGCTCCACTATCTCTAGCTGATCGAGCTGCATCGAATCTGGGGTTGTGGTCTGATGTGGACTAGTGGTGGCGAGGTTTGGTGATTGGGGTGGTGGTGGTGATGGAGGGTGCTCAGTGAAAAATGTGGACGGAAATGTTTCAGGCTCTGAGTCATCCTGAATATCAATGATAGTGGTGGATTTGACCATTGCACGGGTGCGGGGGGCGACTGGTGCAAGGAGTTGGGGGTTCATAGGTTTGTTTGGCGAGACCTCGGTTCTGGGCCTCTTCACCAATGGTTCAGTACCGAACACAACAACCAATATCTGATTAACATCCACACCTCACAACAAGGCATCAACTGGTAGTTGACGGAGGGTCGGTCTTTTCCTCCACTCTAATTGTTGTATCTCTTCTCCCTCCTCTGAGATTGATTATACCAGAGTGTCTGGCTTCTTCAGCTCGGGGCCTGAGCTTGGTCTTTCTCCTTCTTCCTTGTATTTTTTCTTCAGCAGCTCCTCAGGTAGAATGTGATTCATTCCCGACTTATGCGGATTGTGTTTGACTCCTGGCCATGACATGAATTCCCTGTCAAAGGCCTCCTCGTCTAGATAGAACGGTAACATCCTTGTGTGGAAATGTTCCCTGCTGACATGTCTCGGCCAGACAACTGTATGGTGGCGGTTCATGATAAAGGTGATATTTCTCGTATTGTAGTTGAGGAGCTCTTGTGAGATACACAACCTCTGTGTTGCATCTATCAGACCATTATACCATTTAGCAAATGCTGCGGCGTTGAAGGTTGTATTCTCCGAGTCTAGTCTGGACTACCATGGCTCGAACATCTTTGCCATGCGGCCTTTATCTAGTATTTTCGACTGTCTACCCATAGGTGGATTCTATTTTATCATTGTGAATGCCACAAGTAGGTATCCATAAGTGAAGGTTCCTCCTTCTTCCTAGGCTTCCTCGCAAGCTACTAGTAGTTCCTCCAGCAAGTAACTACACCAATTGAACACTGCTCCATTGGCGCAAAAGTTAGCTACTGATAATGCATCTAGAGTGCATTCGCCTTTGTAGTATGATCTCATAACCTTGATGGATATGATGTAAAAACTAGTCTGGACTGTCTCGGGTAGTATTGGTTTGATTACTGTTGTGCATCCTCCACTCTTCATGTTAAATTTCTCATACAGGCTAAGCTCGCCTTTCTTTTTCCCGTTCTTACCGAGACCATAGAATCCTTTTGACACATCCTCACCTTGGGAGGATAGTCCAATAAGCTACTAGATGTATTCAACATGGATTGGATATCGCTTATCCAACCATAGAATTTTGTCATGCACCCTACTTATCAGAAATTTCGTGCACCGCGCAATGTCACTCGTGGTACCAAAGACTGGTAGGTCTCTCATGTTCATGATGGTCGAACTGAATAAGTTGATGAAGTCTTATTTTGGTACAAATTTCATACCTTCAATTCTATCTAGGGCCATATCCCAGAAGACATCTGTGTGCATTTGAGGGAACAAGACTAAATATGTGAGATCAAGGTCGAGGAGCTTAACATGATCCACTTTCCCTTTGAGATCTCCCACGACCTCGACCTGGGGGTCACAGGTCTCATCTGGTACCACTTCTTTCGACATGGAACTTCAGATTGCTGTGGCTCTCGGCATTCAGACTTATGTGGCAAGATAAGGACTGCAGATTTCACAATGGTACATGCTAGTTCACTCTACTGAATTCAGAAATGGCTATGCTTCTTTTTGGAAAAGATGCATTCGCGAGCAAATTCTCAGGGCCTTATACTTGGCTTAATAGGCAAGTTTAGCAGTAACTGTTGTTCATCATGACTGTATGGACACAACGGGGTCTGAGTTGTCCGATGAGAGAGTTTAAGAGGGTAAATCCTATTCGGCAATTTTGGCATTTAGTTATTTGCGTGAGTGGAATAGGGACATGGCCGATTTAATACCTTTTTGTTTGATGGGTGGGTATCTCGGCGCAAACTTTGATGGCATCTTTTCATAACACAACTTTATGGCTTAACTGACTTCAGACGTGGTACTGAAATGGAAATAAAGGCTGTGAATAGACTAGGTTCGTGTGGAATATGGATTCAGATCGTATTCAGATTCATCCTTTCTTCGACCACAAAGGTTGTCCCCGTCATATTAATGACTGCCATTACTGTATTCTCTTAAGATTTGGATCTTTCATTGCTGAGTCATTAGTTCTGTATCAAACAACACTTAAACAGAAAATGAACTATATGTCATGGCGCAATACTGCACATATTGAATTTATTACTGAATTTACAATAATTTCAGAAAACTCAAATCTAACTATTGTACAAGCTCTTTCGGACTAGAGAGACAGTCCTTCTTTCTCAGTTTTGAGACAGATAGGGATTCAGGCGAGCGTTATTCACCCATCCTAGTTGTAGCACACCATCCAGTTACGGGAGTCTGTCTGATCCTGAGGGTCGGATCTCTACAATCATGATTGGTCCCAATCATTGCATACACAACTTTCCGGGATGCTTCTGGTACCGACTATTGTAGAGTAAGACCTTTTCTCCTTGCGTGAATACCTTGGTCTTAATGTGCCTGTCATGACAAGATTTTTTTCTTTCTTTTTCAATCGACTGATGAAAGTCTGCTAGAAATCTAGTCTCTTCAAGTTCTTGTAATTCTGTAAGTCTCTGTGCAATGGATTCCTCTCATGTCATGCATGTGAGTTGTGCAATATACAAACTTGGAGTGATGAACTTTGCAGGCACCACTGCCTCTCTCCCATAATCCAACTGGAATGGTGTGTACTTGTGGAGTTTCTTTGTAGTTATCCTGTAATCCCATAGTACAGTTGGAACTTGGTCATCCCAGTCCTCCTGGTTTGTGCAATAGGCCTTTGTCAGTCCCCTTTCTAGGATCTTATTGAAGGCTTCGACTGTTCCGTTGGCCTGTGGGTGGTATGGACTGCTCTTGTGATGGTGAATCATAAATTCTACTGTAAGTGTTTCTATAGTGATGCTAATGAAATGAGCTCCCTGATCGTTGGTTAGGCTCCTGGGACATACAAACCGAGTAATGATATTCTCGAAAATGAACATGGCAGCAGTATCTGTCAAACAGTCATGTACAACTGTTGCTTTTGCCCAACGGGTAAGGTAGTCAATTGTGGTAATGATGTACCTATCCTTTGAATGTTTGGCTGTGGGGTTGATTGGTCCAATGAATTCAAATTCCTATTTCTCAAATTCTTGTAGAGCTCTAACTGGTTGTAGTGGTAGTTCGTCTCGGCGTGACGGCTTGCCCACGCATTGAAAAAAATCACACGATCTAGCGTATACTTTTGCATCCTTGAAGAGTGTTTCCAGCCAAAGTCCTGCCTGTAGAACTTTCTGTGCCATGGCCTTTCCTCCTACGTGGCCTCCTACAACTCCACTAAGAAATTCCTAGAATATATCCTTCCTTTCACGATCTAGGACACACCATCTAAGGATGTTGTCTAGTCCTAGTTTATACAATTGTCTGACGATCAGCTGGTAATATTCTACTCTAAAAACCATATGGCGTTTCTGGGTTGCGGAATAGGTTTCAGGACATGCCCCTGTACAGATAAAGACTTCTATGTCCTCCAGGTATTCCAGAATGGCCTCAATCCTAAACAAATCTGCATCTGGGAGCTGATCATCTACCGCTCCGCCACTTTCCCCTGACTCTAACTTGGATAGGTGATTAGTTCCTACATTGCATCTTCTCGACTTGATGATAACTTCAAAGGAAAATTCCTGAAATAACAACAACCATCTACAAATTCTCCCTTCCAACACAGGTTTGTTAACTAGATATTTCAATGCAGAATGATCATTAAATAATTTGAAATCAGACACTAACAAATAACGTCTAAATTTCTGCAAAGCATAAATCATGGACAAACCCTCCCTTTCTGTCGTTGTGTTCTTCTTGCGACAACTTCCGACTCGCAAAATAGATAGGGTGATCCATAGCTCCATATCTTGGTTGTGTTAATATGGCTCCTAAGGCAATTCCTGAAGCATCTACATGGATGTGAAATTCATTCTCCCAGTTTGGGAATATAAGAATCGATATTGTGATGAGTTTCTACTTAAGTGTTTCAAATGCTTTATCACATTCTGGAGTCCATTGGAATGTTTCAACCTTTTTCAGTAGGTTTTCCAGAGGTGCAGTAATGTTGGCATATCTTCGGATGAACCTGCGATAGTAACCTGTGCGTCCCAGTGTGGAGCGCAATTTCTTAGCACTCGTGGGCGATGACATATTCACAATGACCGCAACTTTGGATAGATCTACCAATACTCCTTCTCGGTAGACTATATGGCCCAACAAATTCCCTTGTGATACACAGAAGATACACTTTCTGAGATTCAATGAGATCTGCACCTCTCTTCATTTTTCAAACATTAGCCTTAGCAGTGCTACATGTTCCTTGAGAAGGCTATATATTGTCCAATAATCCATATAGAATTCTATAAATGTTTGAATGAACTCTCTAAAAGTTGCTATCACAATCCTGGAGAAAACTGCAGGGTCATTCTTTAAGCCAAATGGCATCACATTGTATGCAAACGATCCCCATTTTGTTATGAAAGTGGTCTTTATTTTGTCCTCTTCAACGATCCTGACTTGATGGTATCCTGAAAATCCATCTGTGAATGAGTATGCTTCCTTTCCCACAACTTGTTCTAGCACCTCGTCTATAAAGGGAGTTGGGAAGGGGTCATTTAAATAGGTAGAGTTGAGAATTCTGTAGTCTACACAGACTCTAATATCCTCTGTGTCTTTCTTACTTTGAATAACTATAGGGCTAACCCACTCTGCTTCTTCTACTACAAAAATGAGACCTACTTCCAACATCTTATCTATCTCCTTCTTAACCTTCTCTTTTACTCTTGGGTTAAGACGGTATGGTCGATGTCTTGGATCCTAGTTTTAACTCAATCTTCATTTCTCCCATGATTCCTTTGATTCCCTTTAACTCGGAAAAAGTATTTGGGAACAAATCCTCATATTCCTACAGTAAACTCTGTATTTCCTAACTAGTTTGCTCATCCCAGTAGTCTCCCGCCATGGATATCTTGGGTTTCTCTATGGTCCCTATGTTGATTTTGCGCAATTTTAGTGGGTGATTGTAGGAACTATCGGTCTGGATGGGTATGATGTTTTGAACTTCTTTTCTCCCCTCTGTCTCTTTGATTACTAGGTTTCTCAGTTCTTCTAAGTCGTCTAGGATTTTTGAATCTTTTTTGATCTGATAGCATTCTATAGGCTTCTCAGTTGAGGGAAAGTAGATATTTTTCTGAATTTCTTGGCTATGTTTGGCACATACCACTAAGTTTGATTTATGATTACCATTATCTATAAAAATAAATTCTTTAATCTTTTGTAGGGCTACTTCAAGCTCATGGTACTTACTTGTGAATAAGAAGTCCTTGCAAAAATGATCTGCCAGTGTTTTTCAGTCACTGGTTTGTCTTCTCGTTTCCTCATGTATAAACCAAGATTTCGAGATTGGTCCTAGAGAGTGGGGAAATACCTAAATCTAGAAGTGAGAGGGTATCCCTGCAAACTACCACTGTGTTGTGCACTGTTCAATGTCTATTATAGGATCTGATTCTCCGCTGAATAGTTGCACAACTTGGAGATCCATTTGCATCTCTGATTCCAACTACTCCTTATTCTGAAACCTATACTTGATATCTTGCTTCACCTCGTCCCAAGTTCTGGGTACGAATTTATGATTGACCCACCATCTGGCAAGGTTGTTGTGAAAGGATACATTTAGTACCGAGATTCTTTGATCGTCTCTTATATTCTCCACCATCTTGTGAAAAAAACTATCGAGATCTGAGGTGCCATCATATACTGGGTGTTCTCTGACTTCGATCCCAACCCATCTGGTTGTTCTGACAGCTGCGCATCTTCTTGAGAATATTTCGTGTGACCCTTGTTGCCAACTATCGAAAGCCAATTATGAATCTTCATCTATTGACTTTATAATTCTCCAACTTATTGACCCATCAGAGGTGAGGTTTATATAATCATTTCTTTTCCCAGCTGTTACAGTGTACAACTAGTCCAAGTCTTCTCCCTCCATATTATTGTCTGTTGGTTCTGTATACCTGGGTTCTAAATATGGATCCAAAGGTTGAACTACCTTGATTCCCTCAGCCTCAAAGGTAATGGTGTATTTCCTTAAGTCGATTACTGCATAATTATCATAGGCCCAATCAATGAGAAGTAGTGCAGGGTAGGGGTCCTTATCTCCCATGATCTTAATGACTTCAAAGTCAACCACTGTTTTTACTCATGCTACATCTATTTCCACGTTCTTCAGTCTTCATATGGGGAAGATACAGTATTGGTTTTCCATTCTTAACTGAATTGGGGAATACGTCAGCCTTAGTTTTCCTAAGGCTTCCCAGGTCTTCTTAGGCAGAATGTTGACATCTGACCCTAGGTCCAACATGACGTCCTTAATTTCAAATTCATATAACTGGGCTATTAATTTGAATTCCTTGTTGGTTCATACTTTTATTCGTTGCACTCTCTGAGTATTTTTCTCAGGAATATTGGCCCTTATCCTTGCTTCTTGAAGTTCTTCGTTCCCTAAAACTAGGTATAACGCATTGCACAACTTTTTTGTTAGTTGATCATTCTCCAGAATGGCAGAGAATAATTGAAACCAAAGGCCAACTATGTTTTTAGGTTGCTTAGGTTGTCTTGGTATGACTATAGGGTTTCTGGGTGCAGAGGGTGAAGTAGCACTTGTTCCATCTTAGGGTAAACAGTCAGCTGGGGGGGATTCTCTCGCATTTCAGGACTAGGAATATTTTTAAATACTTCTATGGCATCTTTAAAGAACAAATTTTGTTTTAGAGGGTCGTACCTGTCTTCCTTAGGTGTTTCTTTCTGGATCTGAGTTAGAGTATCACCATCAAATCCTGTCTTCGCTCCTCCTCGAGTAACGATATTAAGGTTGGGCAATTTTCCCTTAGAAATCCTCTTGATTTCTGAACTGATAAGGTTAGTTCCTCTTTGTCGTACTCTTTCTTCCCACTTTGCAATTAATTCTAGGAAATCTTCTGTTGCGTGTCCGTTGGTTCTCCAGTGAGAGCACCATGGCCTCCTTGGATGAGGAAAATATCTAGCCAAGTGACCTTTCTCATCACATTTATAACATATGCTTGGTCCTCTCCCCCCAGTTCTTCCTTTTCTGAAGTCTCCTCCGGCTCCATGTCCTCGACCTCTTCCTGGTCCCTGAGGGTTTTGATTCACCCTAAATTCTGTTTGGTCTAACCTATCTGCAAGTGCATCAAACACTCTACATTTATTGGTAGTATGTGTGGTAGATGCGCAGAACTCACAGTGTACAGTGTTTGGCACTCTCGAATATTTCTACATAATGGGGCACTATCTTGGCCCATGCCCATGGGTTTGGTAGATTTCACAATACTCCTCTGTCAGTGCTACTTGGACTCCTGGGAAATCATGATACAGGATGGGGTTATGGAATGGTAAGTTCGTCGACACTTGCGCAACTCCTCCCATGGGTCTTGGTGGGGCTACCATCGTATTTTGAGGAGGTCCCATTCCCCTCATTCATGGACATTCGTTTTCCAAATGTCCTTCCTTATAACATCCAGTGCACCAAACTTGTGGCTGTCCTGGTATGGGTATCGTTAGCTCCTAAATCGTTTATGTAAGTGTCGATATATTCCCTTGTAGTTGCACCAGATTCACATCTACTAGGGGTCTGGTCACTCTTAGGCTCCCAGGGTATCACACCATGGTTTCAATATTCATCGATTGTTCCAAGGTGTCTGTTAACGTAGCTATCCGTTGTTGCGTTAGCGGAATCCGAGTCAGAGGCAGTAATCCCTTAATGTACCACTCCCTTTGATGTTCTCCGTGGATTGGATGTGCCAACCTCCCTATGGCATATTTGAACTTCTCGTTGTATTCCCAGGCTGATTCAACTTCCCACTGTTGGATCTTGCGTAACTCAGATAGAGCATGTTGTCTTGACTGAGGTAGTTTGAACTCTTCTATGAACCTTGTCTATACCTGGTTGAGTGTGAACGCTTGACCTTGAATTCATGGCAC
The DNA here is from genome assembly GCA_010110895.2 of Picea sitchensis. Lineage (NCBI taxonomy): Eukaryota > Viridiplantae > Streptophyta > Pinopsida > Pinales > Pinaceae > Picea > Picea sitchensis. The sequence goes on from SNQJ01S0004468.1 coordinate 20,370, forward strand.
TCCCGGCTCAATGATCTTCATGTACCACTTGAGAGCACAAACTCTCAAGGTAGTTTGGATCTCAACCAACTTATTCACATCCGGAGTGCCTCTGGATCTCCAGATTGCTTTGCACAGGAACTAGTGTTGCTCAACGTCTTCATCTCCCTTACCCAAAAATTCTGGGTATCGGGCAATCGAACCTCCCACATGGCTGTCCATTGTTTATCTTGTTGTTCCTATCAATATGAATCCTAATGGCCTTGCTTGCAATCTACCAGGGAATCCCAATATCCTACCCATGCTCTCACTTCCTGGTTATGGCTAACTAATTAATTGTACTGGAACAGAGCTAGTATGATAAGGTAGTATCAAACTTACTGCTTGTATAGAAGACACTTGTGGTATGGGTGATTCGGGGCTGGCGCCACTGTCTTTGGGGCAGTTTTATTTGATCTTGGGGTCCTCATTTGCTTCCACTAGGATGATATCTTCTGTCAGATTCCCGATCTCTCTTGTTATCGGGGCTGAATCTTCTCTTTCTTATCCAAGATTCATGCGAGCTTCTTCCTCTCTTATGTCTGTACCTTCTCCTTCTTGTCCCGCCTCCTGGGGACTTATTTCTCTCTGCGCTTCCCTCTCATTCAATCTTTGACTGGCCAGTCATTCCTGTCTTTTCATCTTCTGTAGTTCTTCCATCTATCTTTCATCTACTTCTCCCGGTCCGCCTTCTTTCCTCAACTTCTCGGACTGTCTTATTTCTTTCTTGATCTTTCCGTGCCACCACTTCTCAACTATGGCGGCTCTCTTCAAGGCTCGCTCATCTCTTGCGTCCTTTTATTGTTGTTTCCCCCCCATTTGTCAAAGAATCCTTCCCCTCTCTCATGCCATGAATCTCACCCTGCCTTGCCCTACCCCAAGCGAGGGTGTTTACGCTGCCATCTCAATCGGGGACATCGTCAACATCCCTTCCTCCATAAAGAAAACCTTAATCCTCAGAGGGATTTATCTCAACAACCTTCCTCTTGCGTATTTATTGAAAATTTCCTCTGCCCGTGAAAAATACTAGTGGTTCTTAGCTGCAAATTCGATTATGTATCCCTCTAGTGGTGCTAACCCAGAAATCCACAACTCGTGTAACTAGACAATCCAACCTATGAAGTGTTGCTAGATTTTAGGTATCCCACGCGCAAATCCTCTTAAATCACCCTTGGAACTATGGATATTCTTGGAGCCTCTTTATCCAGTAGAAAAATTATTTCAGTAATTTAACCTAGAAAATATCGTACTGGTCACTCGATCTTTTCGAGTAAAATATTGCTTCGCGAGTGTCTTAATCCATAGATATTCTCCTTAGTTCCTCTTCTTTCCATATGAAGGCGTCGCAGTTCCTTTCCCACCATTGATCAGTACCAGATCTATGGATCGACGAAAGAATTCTCCCTATAGGTTCCCTTTTAACACAGGTCTCAACAATGAAACCATTTTGGTGTCGCGAGTTTGATCAGACCAGGGTCCTTCTCAGGTTACCAACAAAAGGTACTGTGTAGTATAGAGTGCAAGAATTTTCATCTCCTCCGAAGAGAAGAAGTCTCAACCGAAGAGTTGTTGAGATAGATAGATAGGGAAGGGTAGGGAAAATAATTAAGAGGATCCATAGAGCCTTGAGGAATCATTCCTGAACTTGCTCAAGAGACATGAACAGATCTAAGACATACATGTGAAAGAATCAAACCTACTTACGTTGCGAGCAAGCATTTAAATGTAAAACCATCAAATAGAACTCATAATCCATAAGGAAATACTATAATGCATAAGTAAACACACAAAGACACATCATATTTGAAAATTTAGGTCCCTCTTCATATTATCTTCAAAATCTTTCTCTGATTATAGACTTAGAATTACACAATAGTGCACTGTACAGACTCTTGGCTTTGGACTCATGTCACAAAGCTCCAATTCTCAAAATGATAGATCCCATTTATTATAGACTCAAGACTTGAATTAAATCGACTTACAATAATCGTCAATAACTAATCTGACTAGGTAACAACAACAAGAATGACTAAATCAATCAACCCTTTTACAATTATGTTCATCCCTATATATAAGTTGGGTTGTGTCTTCCTTCTCGGCTTGCACGCATTCTTGTTCTGTTGCAACCATTTGTTGCTTAGCTGCCATTGTGCTAAATTTCACAACTACTTTCTATTTTTCTTTCTCCAGGCCTCTGATGAATCTCGCGCAACTCGTGCTCAGTCAAAACTTAAAAAAATTCCTATCCAAAAACGAAGGGCCCAACAAGATTTATGCATCCCTAATGGTCGTAGGTTATTTTTGTAACAAAATAAATTTTTGGTGGATGAAAAGGGATGCCTCAATGAGGAAAGATAGCCTAAGTCTCAAGGAACAATGTCCAAGTGAAAGAACTTCAAAATATCAACTTTTCACAATGCAACGTTTTATTTCTCCAATGCAACGACTAGTGCATTTGATTATGGGTTAATGGGGTCAAGAGTAAAGAGCTAGATCTACTACATCCTTGGGGGTGTAAATGCTCTTATTCCCCAAGGCAAGTAACCTAGATAGAGTTTAAAACTAAGAGGTGTATGTACTTATACTTCCTTATCAAACCCTTGCAAAATAATAAATCTATTCTTAAAATTACAATGGAGCTAGAGTAGGAGTGTATGCACTTATACTTCCTACTTAGCCTTATAAAAATAAACATTGAGATAGAATTAAAAATGATAGAAACAAGTAAAAAGACTTACCAATCCAATAGCAACAAGTTAAACCATAACATGCCAAGATATCTGATGTAGAACCCCTACCTCACCAGGGTCTGCTGACCTCCCGGTCTTTGGATCTTCAATATTTCTGAGCCGAATCAACCCTTCATATCCCTGCTAGAACCCCATGAACAAATCCACAGGTCCTTTAGTTCCCTGGCGTAGGCCTTGATAAAAACTTGCACACTCTCATTCCTTCGGTGCCAATTCTCTTCTTGAGAAAACTACACTACGGGCGCCTGCCTTTCTGACTAGCCCCTTCCTCTCTCATGACCACTGTCTGTGACCATGGCCTAACCCAAAAGGCGTTTCGTGATTTCGCATATCAGGTAATTTTATGCGGGCCCACTCTAACTCTCCTGATCTCCAAAACCTGAAATAAGATCCTAGAACCACTAACTCCTCCCTTAACTTCCGTAGGTGTGACCTCCAACTATGACTTGGGGCCCAACCTTCCGACTTATAATCCTTGACCTTCGAACTTCTGACTTCATATGGACGATCAACAAACTCTCGTGATTGAACAATCCAAATATCTCCTTCACGAATCGGGACTTTGCGTTTCACAAAGTTGGAGGGTTTCTTGTCTCCCTTCTCCCGACTCCTGATTCCCCAAAATACTCATGTATCAGATTGATGACTCTCAACTCCCCATGATCCAACGGTTGTGATCAAATCGCGATCTCACATTTCAGGAATTTTCACAACTTTGTTTTTCACTTTTCATATGTGCGAGTTAGCGAAACATTGATCTCTCATCATGCGTTCCTTGTCGATGGACGACTAGGATCACTGCGGCTCCCAACTCCTCAAGTATTTGCTTCTATCTTCTCCTCTATTTTCCCAATACCCGATCCTTCGAAGTACACGATCCGACGACACCTTTCCAACTAGATCAACGACTATCATCTGCTTCGGGACTACGGCCTTCGGAAATCTTAGATTTCAATTTCTCCTCGCTTGGCTTTCCTCTGAACGTTTTACCCAGAGTTTGCGATCCAATGACACATGTCCTCCCATGGATCAATGACTCCCAATTGCTTCGGTTGTTCAGGCTTCAACTATTTCAAACCTTTGTCCTTTGCGTTCTCCTGGAGTGATTTCACCCAGAGTTCACGAACCTTCACCACAGGTCCCTTCTAGATTTGACGGTCCAGATTCCTTCTTCGGTTCCTTGACCCCTTCGGCTCTTCGGTGCTTCGGGATTTGGAAGTTTCAAACTTCTGAGTGCTCATTTCTCCTGGAGCACTTTCACCCAAAATTGATGGATTTTCCACCACGCGTCCTTCCAGATGATGGACGGTCCCAAATCACTTCGGAACTTTGGGACTTTTAGCAAGTCCACTCTCCTGCGCGCTTTCAAAGGACTTAACATTTGTGCACCTACCCTCAGATCCAATGACTATTGGTCCTTGACGATCAGATATGTTCTTCTCCTCTGTGCTTCTCTCCTGTCCAGATGTTTAGTTCAATAGTCCAGATCTCTTTCCACAATAGATCTGACGACTGTTGTTGCTCCTCCTCTTGAAATTTTGATCTCCTTTGACTTAGAATATTTTATAAGTGTTCAAAGGCTTCATCATTTTCTCTTCTTGCGAGTCCGATCTTTGGGATCTCATCTTCTCTTCTAAAAGCGTTATCTCTTCTGAGATTTACGATTTACTCAGTCTCCTAAGGGTCTCGGCCCTTCTACATCCTTAAAGGGGTGTAAGTTCCCTCCTAGAAAATTCTGCTCAAGCACACCTTGCTAAGCCTACAAAGTATTCAGTAACTGTGTGAGTTTATTCTCCTTGACACCTTTCCTCTCACAGAACTCTAAACAGAGTTCTCTTGTGCACTCCTTGCACTCGTTCGATGCCCTCCTGGAAGAGCTCTACTGAATCCTCAATAATTCTGTCTCTCTGTGTCTCCTCTACATAGTCCCACCTCCAGAGTGTTCAGTAACTATGAGTCTCCTCATTACCAAGTATTCCTTAACTATGTATTTCTCTGAACTCCAAACAGAGTCTTCCTTTGCAGTCCTTTCACTTTTTCTTCTTTAACTTCTTAAGGAGTCGCTTCAACACTTAGTCTAATTTAGGGTCTGTGCAGTCCTTGCAATAGACTCTTACACAAGACTTAATGTATTGTGGGTGACTATGCACACCTTGCAACAATCCCCTTGCACTTCTGGCAATTGGAAAGTTCTCGCTATCTCTCTGAGCTTATCAGTCGAAACAAACTCTGTCAATGCACTCCTTGCGGACTGTATGCACACCTTGCATGAACTCAATGAAGAGAAACAATTGAAACTTATACCAACATATCACAATTTCAGATACTCGAAACGAAAATCATTCATTCATGAAAACAACAATAATAGAGAATCGCAAACAGTAACAACACTATGCATTTGTATCAATTTTCCTCTATTATATTCATTCAAATGAAAAATGGCTACAACTATGAAAAATGATAACTAAATCACAACAATCTCCTATCAGATTTGCAACAGCCTCTTTCGGGCATATTGTGCATCTACATATACAAGAGGTCCTCTAGGGTTCCCTCCGACTATCTCTCCTATTGAAGTAACAACTAACAACTTCTTAAGTTCTGTTACATTAAATTATGGGAGTGAAACTCAGATCACTCGCCCTCATTCATCTTCTGACCGTTTCTATCTTCTTCAGTTTTCAATCATCCGTTCAAAATGGATCTTCAAGAAACGCCAATTTCCAGATTCCCAATAATTGAAAAGGGAGAGATGGTGTAGAGTCATCCCTCCACATGGGCTTGTTGACGATACTCCTGCATCATACCCCACAGTTGGGAAAAACATGAGCTCCTTCTCATGGCTCCCTCTAGCATGTTGATGATATCCCCCAAGGTCCCATACTTTCTCTTGGAGCTGTTCATCTGCTCCTTTTCCTTGCTGCTTCTTTTTCCCTACTGCTCCTGCAGGTTTTCTTATGTTTTGTCCTTCTCTGTTGATAGCTTCCCTTGCTGATTTCACCATCAGCTTTATCATCTCCTAAATCACCTCATCCAACTCCTCTATTGGCTGGATTTCCTTCTGTAGTATGTTCTGTTGCATCTTCTCTCCATAAAATTTCAACCTGACTTGTTGGATAAGATTCTTTTGCATCTTTACCCTTCTCTCCAGGGCCTCCAACTCTTCACACAAATCAACAAGATCTATTCTATCTGTTGTTTCCTCCTCTAATGTAGGTTCACATTCTACAGTTATCTCTTGCTCAACTCCTTGGATGAAAATTTTGGGCCATTCCTCCAAATTCTCTTCCTTCTCCATCTCTGGGGTACATTAAAATGTGTACTCCTTCTCCTTTTCACCAATCTGATCAATATGAGCTTCCATGTTATCTTCATCTCCCATGGCACTAGTTGGCCACTCTGTTGAAGACTCCAGTTCTGTAGTCTCCCCACTAAGTTGTTTCTCATCTTCCTCCTCTGACAGATTGATTTCTGCCATCTCTTCTTGTGTTGGTTCAACTCCAACTCCCTCCAGCTGCTCCCTAGGCTGGTATTTTCCTCCACCTGTCTCCAACTTATCATGTTGGGTATGTCTACTCTGCATATTTATCCTTCTCTCCTGGACTTCCAATTCATCATACAACTTAACAAAATCTATGTTGTCTACTTCCTCTTTTGTTGCAGGCTCCAGTGCTGCAGTCTGGATTCAGATCATTCAACTTCATGCTCGACTCTGATGCTTTGGGGTCTGGACCAAAAACTTATGATGTTGGTTTGAGTGACTCTCGGTTATTTCTAGGAGTCGTCGCTCTACTATCTCTGGCTAATCGAGATGCATCGAATCTGGGGCTATGGTCTGATGTGGATTGGTGGTGGCGGGGTTTGGTGATTGGGGTGGTGGTAGTGATGGAGGGTGCTCAGTGACGAATGTGGACGAAAATGTTTCAGGCTCTGGGTCATCCTGAATATCAATGATAGTGGTGGATTTGACTGCTGTGCGGGTGCAGGGGGTGACTGATGCAAGGGGTTGCGGGTTCATAGGTTTGTTCGGAGAGACCTTGGTTCTGGGCCTCTTCACCAATGGTTCGGTACCGAGCACAATACCCAATATCTGGTTAACATCCACACCTCACAAAATGACATCAACTGGTAGTTGACGGAGGGTAGGTATTTTCCTCCACTCTAACTGTTGTATCTCTTCTTCCTCCTCTGAGCCTGATTGTACCAGAGCGTCTGGCTTCTTCAGCTCTGGGCCTAAGCTCGATCCTTCTCCTGCTTCCTTGTCTTTTTTCTTCAGCAGCTCCTCAGGGAGAATGTAATTCATTCTCGACTTACGTGGATTGTGTTTGACTCCTGGACATGACATGAATTCCCTATCAAAGGCATCCTCGTCTAGATAGAATGGTAGCATCCTTGTGTGGAAATGTTCCTTGCTGACATGTCTCGGCCAGACAAATGTATGGTGATGGTTCATGCTGAAGGCGATATTTCTCGTATTACAGTTGAGGAGATCTTGTGGGATACACAACCTCTGTGTTGTGTCTATCAGATTATTATACTATTTAGCAAATGTTGTGGTGTTGAAGGCTATATTCCCCGAGTCTGGTCTAGACTGCCATGGCTCGAACATCTTCGCCATGCGGACCTTATCTAGTATTCCCGGTTGTCTTCCCATAGGTGGCTTCAATTTGAGAATTGTGAATTCCACAAGTATGTATCCATAAGTGAAGGTTCCTCCTTTCTCCTGCGCTTCCTCGCAATCTACTAGTAGTTCCTCCAGCAGGTAACTGCACCAATTGAACACTGCTCCATTGGTGCAAAAGTCAGCTATTGATAATGCATCTAGAGTGCATTTGCCTTTGTAGTATGATCTCATAACCTTGCTGGCTATGATGTAAAGGTCAGTTTGGATTGTCTCGAGTAGTATTGGTTCGATTACTATTGTGCATCCTCCACTCTTCGTGTTGAATTTCTCATACAGGATGAGCTCGCCTTTCTTTTACCCATACTTACCGGGACCCTGGAATCCTTTTGACACATCCTCTCCTTGAGAGGATAGTATAGTAAGCTACTGGATGTCTTCAACATGGATTGGATACTGCTTATCCAACCATAGAATTCTTTCATGCACCCTACTTATCAGAAATTTTGTGCACCTTGCAATATCACCCATGGTACCAAAGACTGGTAGGTATCTCAGGTTCATGATGGTCGAATTGAATAATTTGATGAAGTCTTCTTTTGGCACAAATTGCATACCTTTGATTCCATCCAGGGCCATCTCCCAAAAGACATATGTGTGCATCTGAGGGAACAAGACTGAATCCGTGAGATCAAGGTCGAGGAGCTTCACATGATCCACTTTCCCTTTGAGATCTCCCATGACCTTGACCCGGGGGTCGTAGGGCTCATCTGGTACCGCTTCTTTCGACATGGAACTTCGACTTGCTATGGATCTTAGCTTTCATACTTATGTGGCAAGCTAAGGACTACAAATTTCACAAGGGTTCAGGCTAGTTCACTCTACTGAATTCAGAAATGGCTATTCTTCTTTTTGGAAACAATGCATTCGCAGGCGAATTCTTAGGGATTTATACTTGGCTTAACGGGAAAGTTTAGCAGTAACTGTTGTTCATCATGACTGTATGGACACAATGGGGTCTGATTTGTCTGACGAGACAATTTAAGAGAGTAAATCCTATTGGGAGATTCTGGAATTTAGTTATTTTCGTGAGTGGAATAGGGATGTGGCCAATTTCATACCTTTCCGTTCGACGGGTGGGTATCCCGGCGCAAAATTCAATGGCATCTTTGAATAACACATATTTATGGCTTAACTGACTTCAGACATGGTACTGAAATGGAAATAAAGGCTATGACTAGACTAGGTTCGTGTGGAATATGGATTCAGATCGTATCCAAATTCATCCTTTCTTCGACCACAAAGGTTTTCCCCGCCATATTAATGACTGTCAATTAAGGTATTCTCTTAAGATTTAGTTCTTTCATTGTTGAATCATTAGTTCTGTATCAAACAACACTTAAACAGAAAATGAACTATGTGTCATGGCGCAACACTGCGCATATTGACTTTATTACTGAATTTAGAAAAAAATCAGAAAACTCAAATATAACTATTGTACAAGCTCTTTCAGACTAGAGCGACAGTCCTTCTTTCTCAGTTTTGAGACAGGTAGGGCTTTAGGCGAGCGCCATTCACCCATCCTGGTCACAACACACCATCTAGTTGCACGATTCTGATTGCTCCTGAGGCTCGAATCTCCACAATCATGATTGGTCCCAACCAGTGCATACACAGCTTTCCGGGATGCTTCTGGTACCGGCTATTGTAGAGTAACACCTTGTCTCCTTGCATGAATACCTTGGTCTAAATGTGCCTATCATGCCAAGATTTTTTTCTTGCTTTTTCAATCGACTGATGAAAGTCTGCTAGAAATCTGGTCTCTTCGAGTTCTTGTAGTTCTGCAAGTCTATGTGCAATGGATTCCTCTTCTGTCATGCGTGTGACTTGTGAAATATACAAACTTGGAGTGATGAACTCTGCAGGCACCACTGACTCTCTCTCATAAACAAACTGGAATGGTGTGTACCTGTGGAGTTTCTTTGTGGTTGTCATGTAAGCCCATAGTACAGATGGAACTCGATTGTCCCAATCCTCCTGGTTTATGCAAGAGACCTTTGTTAGTCCCCTTTCCAGGATCTTGTTGAAGGCTTCGACTGTTTCGTTGGCCTGTGGGTGGTATGGATTTCTCTTGTGATGTTGAATCAAAAATTCTGTTGTAAGTGTTTTTATAGTGCTGCTAATGAAATGAGCTCCCTGATTGTTGGTTAGGCTCCTGGGACATCCGAACCGAGTAATGATATTCTCGAAAATGAACCTGGTAGCAGTATCTGTCGAACAATCCTGTATAGTTGTTGCTTCTTCCCAACGGGTAAGGTAGTGAGTCACGGTAATGATGTACCTATCCTTTGAATGTTTGGTTGTGGTGTTGATTTGTCCAATGAAGTGAACTGCCCATTTCTCAAATTCTTGTAGAGATCTAACTAGCTGTAGTGGTAGTTCGTCTCGGCGTGACGGCTTGCCCACACGTTGAAAAACATCACATGATCTAGCGTATACTTTTGCATCCTTGAAGAGTGTTTCCCACCAAAGTCCCACCTATAGGAATTTCTGTGTCGTGGCCTTTACTCCTACGTGGGCTCCTGCAACTCCACTATGGCATTCCCAAAGTATATCTTGCCTTTCATGATCCAAGACACACCATCTAAGGATGTTGTCTAGTCCTAGTTTATACAACTGTCTAGAGATCAGCTGGTAATCTACTACTCTAACAACCATATGGAATTTCTGGGTTGTGGAATAGGTTTCAGGACATGCCCCTGTACCGAGAAAGACTTATATGTCCTCTAGGTATTCCATAATGGCCTCAATCCTAAAAAAATATGCATTTGGGAGATGATCATCTACTGCTCCTCCACTTTCCCTTGACTCTAACCTAGACAGGTGATCAGGTCCTACATTGCATCTTCCCGACTTGATGATAAATTCAAAGGAAAATTCCTGAAATAACAAATACCATCTACAAATTCTCCCTTCCAACACAGGTTTGTTAACTAGATATTTCAATGCAGAATGATTAGTAAAGAATTTGAAATGAGACCCTAACAAATAATGTCTAAATTTATGCAAAGCATAAATCATGGACAAATCCTCCCTTTCCATCATTGTGTAGTTGCGTTCTTCTTGCGAAAACTTCTAACTCGCAAAATAGATAGGGTGATCCATAGCTCCATCTCCAGGTTGCATTAAGATGTCTCCTAAGGAAATTCCTAAAGAATCTACATGGACATGAAATTCATTCTCCCAGTTTGGGAATATCAGAATCGGTACTGTGATGAGTTTCTCCTTAAGTGTCTCAAATGATTTATCACATTCTGGAGTCCATTGGAACGTTTTAGCCTTTTTCAGTAGGTTTTCCATAGGTGCAGTAATGTTGGCATATCTTCGGATGAACCTGAGATAGTAACCTGTGCGTCCCAGTGTGGAGAACGACTTCTTAGCACTCGTGGGAAGTGGCATATTCACAATGACCACAACTTTGGCTAGATCTACCAATACTCCTTCTCGACAGACTATATGGCCCAACAAATTCCCATGTGGTACACATAAGATAGAATTTCTGAGATTCAATGGGATCTACAACTCTCTAAATTTGTCAAACATTAGCCTTAGCAGTGCTACATGTTCCTTGAGCAAGCTATATATTGTCTAATTATCCATATAGAATTCTATAAATTTGTGAATGACCTCTCTAAAATTTGCTATCACAATCCTGGAGAAAACTGTCGGGGCATTCTTTAAGACAATTGGCATCATGTTGTATGCAAAAGATCCCCATTTTGTTATGAAAGTGGTCTTTCTTTTGTGCTCTTCAACAATCCTAACTTGATGGTATCCTAAAAATCCATCTATGAATGAGTATGATTCCTTTCCCACAACTTGTTCTAGCACCTCGTCTGTAAAGGGTGTTGGGAAGGGGTCATGTACACAGGCAGAGTTGAGACTTATGTAGTCTACACAGACTATAATATCCTCTGTGTCTTTCTTTCTTTGAATAACTATCGGGCTAACCCACTCTGCTTCTTCTACTGCAAAAGTGAGACCTGCCTCCAACATCTTATCTATCTCCTTCTTAACCTTCTCTTTTACTCTTGGGTTAAGATGGTATGGTCTATGTATGACAGGATTGGATCCTACTTTTAACTCAATCTTCATTTATCCCATGATTCCTTTGATTCCCTTTAACTTGAAAAAAGTCTTTGGGAACAAATCCTCATATTCCTGCAGTAAACTCTGTATTTCCTAACTAGTTTTCTCATCCCAGTAGTCTCCCACCATGGCTATCTTGGGTTGCTATGTGGTCCCTATGTTGATTTTGTGCAATTTTAGTGGGTGATTGTAGGAACTATCGGTCTGGCTGGGTATGGTGTTTTGAATTTCTCTGCCCCCCTCTGTCTCTTTGATGTCTAGGTTTATTAGTTCTTATAAGTCATCTAGGCTTTCTGAATCTTTGCTGATCTGATAGCATTCTATAGGATTCTCAGTTGAGGGCAAGTAGATATTTGTCTAAAGTTCTTGGCTATGTTTGGCACATACCACTAAGTTTCATTTCTGATTACCATTATCTGTAAAAATAAATTCTTTAATCTTTTGCAAGTCTACTTCAAGCTCAGGGTACTTACTTGTGAATGAGAAGTCCTTGCAAAAATGAGATGCCAGTGTTTGTCAGTCCCTGTTTTGTCTTTTGGTTTCCTCATGTATAAACCAAGCTTTCGAGATTGGTACTAGAGAGTGGCAAAATAACTGAATCCAAAAGTGAGAGGGTATCCCCACATCCCACCACTGTGTCAAGCATTGTTCAATGTGTATTATAGGATCCGATTCTCCACTGAACAGTTGCGCAACTTGGATATCCATCTGCATCTCTGATTCCAACTACTCCTTATTTTGAAACCTATACTTGATAGCTTGCTTCACCTCATCCCAAGTTCTGAGTATGGATTTATGATTGGCCCACCATCCGGTGGGGTTGTTCTAAAAGGATACATCTAGTACCAAGATTCTTTGATCATCTCTTACATTCTCCTCCATCTTGTGAAAAAAATGTCGAGATATGAGGTGCCATCATATACTGGGTGTTCTCTGACTTCGGTCCCAACCCATCTGGTTGTTCTGATAGTTGCACATCTTCTTGAGAATATTTCTTGCGACCCTTGTTTCCAATTGTTGAAATCCAATTATGAATCTTCATCTGCTGATTGTATACTTCTCCAACTTACTGACCCATCGATGATGGGGTTTATATAATCATTTCTTGTCCCAGCTGTTACAGTGTACAATTGGTCCAAGTCTTCTCCCTCCATATTATTGTCTGTTGGTTCTGTATACCTGGGTCCTACATATGGATCCAAAGGTTGAACTACCTTGATTCCCTCAACCTCAAAGGTCATTGTGTTTTTCTTTAATTCAATTACTGCATAATTATCATAGGCCCAATCAATGTCAAGTAGTGCAGGGTAGGGGTCCTTATCTCCCATGATCGTAATGAATTCAAAGTCAACCACTGTTGTTACTCCAGCTACATCTATTTCCATGTTCTCCAGTATTCCTATGGGGAAGATATAATATTGGTTTTCCATTCTTAAATGAATTGGGGAATATGTCAACCTCAGTTTTCCTAAGGCTTCCTAGGTCTTCTTAGGAAGAATGTTGACATCTGACCCTAGGTCCAACATGATGTCCTTAATTTCAAATTCATCTAACTGGGCTATTAATATGAATTCCTTGTCGGTTCATACTTTTCTTCGCTATACTCTCTGAGTATTTTTCTCAGGAATATTATCCCTTATCCTTGCTTCTTGGAGTTCTTTGTTCCCTAAAACTAGGTATAGCGCATTGCACAACTTTTTTGTTAGTTGATCATTCCCCAGAATGTCAGATAATAATTGAAACCAAAGGCCAACTGCGTTTTGAGGTTGCTCAGGTTGTCTTGGTATGACTACAGGGTTTCTGGATGCAACGGGTGAAGCAAGGACTTGTGCCATCTTAGGGTAAACAGTCGGCTGGGGGGGATTCTCTCACATTTAAGGACTAGGAATATTTTTAAATACTTCTATGGCATCTTTAAAGAACATTTTTTTTTTAGAGGGTCATACCTGTCTTCCTTAGGTGCTTCTTTCTATATCTGAGGTAGAGTATCACCATCAGCTCATGTCTTCGCTCCTCCTCGAGTAACGATATTAAGGTTGGGTAATTTTCCCTTAGAAATCCTCTTGATCTTTGAACTGATAAGGTTAGTTCCTCTTTGTCGTAGTCTATATTCCCACTTTGCAATTAATTATAGGCAATCTTCTATTGCATGTCCGTTGGTTCTCCAGTGAGAGCACCATGGCTGCCTTGGATGAGGAAAATCTCTATCCAAGTGACCTTTCTCATCACAGTTATGACATCTTCTTGGTCCTCTTCCCCTAGTTCTTCCTCCTCTGAAGTATCCTCCAGCTCCACCTCCTCGACCTCTTCTTGGTCCCTGAGGGTTTTCATTCACCCTGAATTTTGTTCGGTCTAACCTATCTGTAAGTGCATCTAATGCTCTACATTGATTGGTAGTATGTGTGGTAGATGCGCAGAACTCACAGTGTACAATGTTTGACAATGTCGAATATTTCTTCATAATGGGGCACTGTCTTGGCCCACGCCCATGGGTTCGATAGATCTCACAATACTCTGTCGTCGGTGCTACTTGGCCTCTTGGGAAATCATGATACGGGGTGGGGTTATGGAATGGTAAGTTCGTCGACACTTGTGAAAATCCTGTAGTGGGTCCTGGTGGGGCTACCATCGGATTTTGAGGAGGTCCCATTCCCCTCATTCACGGGCATTCATTTTCCAAATGACATTCCATATAACATCCAGTGCACCAAACTTGTGGTTGTCCTGGTCTGGGTATCGTCAGCTCCTGAATATTTTCTGTAAGTGTCGATATCTTCCCTTGTAGTTGAACCAGATTCACATCTACTGGGGGTCTGGTCACTCTCAGGATCCCAGGGTATCCCACCATGGTTTCAATCTTCATTTATTGTTCCAAGGTGTCTGTTAACATAGCTATCCGTTGTTGCATTAGCGGAATCCAAGTTAGAGGCAGTAATCCTTGAATGTACCACTCCCTTTGATGTTCTTCATGGATTGGATGTGCCAACCTCCCTATGGCATCTTTGAACTTCTAATTGTATTCCTAGGCTGATTCACCTTCCCGTTGTTGGATCTCGCGTAACTCAGATAGAGCTTGTTGTGTTGACTGAGGTAATTTGAACTTTGCTATGAACCTTTTCTGTACCTGGCCAAGTGTGAACGCTTGACCTTGCATCCCTGGCACTCCCGGCTCAATGATCTTCATGTACCACTTGAGAGCGCGACCTCTCAAGGTATTTTGGAACTCGACCAAATTATTCGCATCCGGAGTCCCTCTGGATCTCCATATTTCTTCGCATAGGAACCAGTGTTGCTCAATGTCTTCATCTCCCTTACCCCAAAATTCTAGGTATCGAGCAATCAAACCTCCCGCATGGCTGGCCATTACTGATATTGTTGTTCCTATCAATATGAATCCTAATGGCCCTACTTGCGATCTACCAGGAAATCCCAATATCCTACCTATGCTCGCACTTCCTGGTTGTGGTTGACTAATTAATTGTACTGGAACAGAGCTAGTAGGATAAGGTAGTATCAAACTTACTGCTTGTATAGAATACACTTGGGGTATGGGTGATTTGGGGCTGGCGCCACTAGCTTCGGGGTAGTTTTATTTGAACTAGGGGGTCTCATTTGCTTCCACTGGGACGATCTCTTTCGTCGGATTACCGATCTCTCCTGTTATCGGGGCCAAACCTTCTCTTTCTTATCCAAGATTCATTCCATCTTCTTCCTCTCTTACGTCTGCACCTTCTCCTTCTTGTCCCACCTCCTGGGGCCTTATTTCTCTCTGTGCTTCTTGCTCGTTCAATCTTTGACTAGCCAGTCATTCATGTCTTCTCATCTTCTGCAGTTCTTCCATCTGTCTTTCCTCTACTTCTTCCGATCTTCCTTCTTTCCTCAACTTCTCAGACTGTCTTGCTTCTTTCTTGATCTTACCGGGCCACCACTTCTCAACTATGGTGGCTCTCTTCAAGGCTCACTCGTCTCTTGAGTCCATTTCTTATTGCTTCCCCCCCATTTTTCAAAGAATCCTTCCCCTCTCTCATGCCATGAATCTCACCTCGCCTCGCCCTACCCCAAGAGAGGGTTTTTACGCTGCCATCTCAGTCGGGGACATCATCAACATCCCTTCCTCCATAAAGAAAACCTTAATCCACAGGGGGATTTCTCTCAACAACCTTCCTCTTGTGTCTTTATTGAAAATTTCCTCTACCCGTGAAAAATACTAGTGGTTCTCAGCTACAAATTTGATTATGTATCCCTCTAGTGTGGTGCTAACCCAGAAATCCACAGCTCATGTAACTGGACAATCTAGCCTCTAAAGTGTTGCTATATTTTCGGTATCCCACGCACAGATCCTCTTAACTCACCCTTGGAACTCTAGAGCTTCTTTGAGCTTCTTTATCCAGTAGAAAAATTCTTCTGAGAATTTAACCCATAAAATGTCGTACTGGTCGCTCGATCTTTCCGAGTAGAAGATTTCTCTGCGAGTGTCTTCCACCGATCTTCTCCTCAGTTCCTCTTCTTTCCATATGAAGGCGTCACAGTTCCTTTCCCACCATTGATCAATACCATATCTATGGATCAACGAAAGCATTCTCTCTACAAGTTCCCTTTTAACATGGGTCCCAACAACGGAACCATTTTTTTGGCGCGAGTTTGATCAGACCAGGGTCCTTCTCAGGTTACCAACAAAAGGTATCATGTAGTCTAGAGTGCAAGCATTTTCATCTCCTCCGAAGAGAAGAAGTCTCACCCAAAGCACTGTTGAGACAGATAGATAGGGAAGGGTAGGGAAAATAATTAAGAGGATCCATAGAGCCTTGAGGACTCATTCCTGAACTTGCGCAAGAGACATGAACAGATCTAAGACATACATGTGAAATAATCGAACCTACTTATGTTGCAAGAAAGCATTTAAATGTAGAACCATCAAATAGAACTCATAAGCCATAAGTAAATACTATAATGCATAAACAAACACACACAGACACATCATATTTGAGAATTTAGGTCCCTCTTCATATTATCTTCAGAATCTTTCTCTGATTACAGAATCAGAATTACATAGTAGTGCATTGTATAGACTCTTGGCTCTGGACTCATGTCGCAAAGCTCCAATTCTCAAAATGATAGATCCCATTTATTACATATTCAAGAATTGACTTAAATCGACTTACAACAATCATCAATAACTAATCCGATTAGGTAACAACAACAAGAATGACTAAATCAATCAACCCTTTTACAATTATGTTCATCCCTATATATAAGTTGGGTTGTGTCTTCCTTCTTGTCTTGTACACTTTCTTGTTCTGTTGCAACCTTTTGTTTCTTAGCTAGCGGTGCGCTAACTTTCGCAACTGCTTTCTGTTTCTCTTTCTCCAGGCCTCTGATGAAGCTTGCGCAACTCGTGCTCAGTCAAAACTTGCACAATTCCTTATCCAAAAACAAAGGGCCCAACAAGATTTATGCATCCCTAATGGTCGTAGGTTATTTTTGTAACAACATAAATTTTTAGTGGATGAAAAAGGGTGCCTCAATAAGGAAATATATCCTAAGGCTCAAGGAACAATGTCCAAGTGAAAGAACTTCAAAACATCAACTTTTCATGTTTACCAATGCAACTTTTTATTTCTCCAATGCAACGACTAGTGTGTTTGATTATGGGTTAATGGGGTAAAGAGTAAAGAGATAGATCTACTACCTCCTTGGGGGTGTAAATTCTCTTGTTCCCCAAGGCAAGTAACCTAGCTAGGGTTTAAAACTATGAGGTGTATGTACTTATAATTCCTTAGCAAACCCTTGCAAAATAATAAATCTATTCTTAAAATTACAAATGATAGAAATAAGAAAAAAGTCTTACCAATCCAATAGCAACAAGATAAACCATGACATGCCAAGATAGCTAATGCAAAACCCCAACCTCTGCAGGGTCTGCTGACCTCCCGATCTCTGGATCTTCAATATTTCAGAGCCGAATCGGCCCTTCGAATCCCTGCTGGAACCCAACGAACAAATGCATAGGTCCTTTAGTTCCTTGGCATAGGCTTGATAAAAACCTGCACATGCTCATTCCTTCGCTGCCAATTCTTTTCCTGAGAAAACTACACTATGGGTGCATGCCTTTTTGACTAGCCCCTTTCTCTATCGTGACCACTGTCTGTGACCACGGCCTAACCCAAAAGGCGTTTCATGATTTCGCGTATCGGGTAATTTCATGCGAGCCCACTCTGATTCTCTTGATCCCTGAAACCCAAAATAAGAGTCTAGCATCACTAGCTCCTCCCTTAACTTCCATCGGCGTGACCTCCAACTATGACCTGAGGCCCAAACTTCTGACTTCCAATCCATAACCTTCGAACTCCCGATGTCAGATCAATGATCCAACGGTCCAGATCTCTCCTTCGCAAATCGGGACTTCACGTTTCGCGAAGTTGGAGGGTTTCTTGTCTCCCTTCTCCCGACTCTTGATTCCATGAAATAATCATGTATAATATTGATGACTCTCAACTCCCCATGATCCAATGATTTTGATCAAATCGAGACCTCGTGTTTCAGGAATTTTCACAACTCCATTTTTCACTTTCCCTATGTGTGAATCAGTGAAATGTTGATCTCTCGTCACACGCCCATTGTCGATGGACGACTAGGATCGTTGCGGCTCCTAACTCCTCAGGTATTTTCTCCTATCTTCTCCTCTATTTTCCCGGTACCTGATCCTTCGAAGTACACGATCCAGCAACACCTTTCCAACCAGATCAACGAATATCGTCCGCTTCGGGACTTCAGCCTTCAGAAATATTAGATTTCAATTTCCCCTCGCTTGGTTTTCCTCCGAACATTTTACCCAGAGTCTGCGATCCAATGACACATGTCCTCCCATGGATCAAAAACTCCCAACTGCTTCGAATTTTCGGGCTTCGGTGATTTCAAACCTTCGAGCTTTGACAATTTCAAACCTTCGTCCTTCACGTTCTCTCGTAGTGATTTCATCAAGAGTTCACGATCCTTCTCCACGTGCCCCTTCTAGATCTGACGGTCCAGATTCATTCTTTGGTTCCTTAACCCCTTTGGCTCTTCGATGCTTCGGGCTTCAGAAGTTTCAAACTTCTGAGTGCTCATTCCTCCCGGATCACTTTCACCTAAAACTGATGGATTTTCAGCCACACGTCCTTCCAAATGATGGACAGTCCCAAATCACTTCAGGACTTCACAACTTTTAGCAAGTTTTCTCTCCTGCACACTTTCAAAGTAATTAACCTTCGTGCACTTACCCTCAGATCCAATGAATGTTGGTCCTCAACGATCAGATCCAACGGATCAGATATGTTCTTCTCCTCTGCGCTTCTCACTTGTCTAGACATGAAGTTTGACGGTCCAGATATCTTTCCACAACAGATATGATGGCTACTGTCACTGCTCCTCTTGAGCTTTTGATCTCCTCTAACTTAGAATATTTTCTAAGTGTTCAAAGGCTTCAATATTTTCTCTTCTTGCGAGTCTGGTATCTGGGATATCGTCTTTTCTTCTGAAAGTGTTATCTCTTTTGAGATTTACGATTTACTCAGTCTCCTAAGTTTCTCGGCCCTTCTGCGTCCTTAAAGGGGTGTAAGTGCCCTCCTGGCAACTTCTGCTCAAGCACACCTTGCTGAGCCTACAGAGTATTCAATAACTCTGTAAGTTTCTTCTCCTTGAAACCTTTCCTCTCACAGAACTCTAAACAAAGTTCTCTTGTCCACTCCTTGAACTCACTCGATGCCCTCCTGGTAGAGCTCTACAAAATCCTCAATAATTTTGTCTCTCTATGTCTCCTCTACACAGTCCCACCTCCAGAGTGTTTAGTAACTCTGAAGCTCCTCCTTACCAAGTATTCATTAACTCTGTCTTTCTCTGAAATCCAAACAGAGTCTTCCTTTGCAGTCCTTTCACTTCTTCTCCTTTAACTTCTTAAAGAGCCGCTTCGACACTCAGTCGAATTTCAGGTCAGTGCAGTCCTTGCAATAGACTCTTACGCAAGACTTAATTTCTTGCGGGTGACTATGCACACCTTGCAGTAGTCCCCTTGCACTCGTGGCAATTGGAAAGTTCCCGCTATCTCTTCTGAGCTTATGCGTCGAAACAGACTCTGTCAACGCACTCCTTGTGAACTGCATGCACACCTTGCATGAAATCAATGAAGAGAAACAATTGAAACTTATACCAACATATCACAGTTTCAGATACTCAAAAATCATTCATTCATGAAAACAACAATAACAGAGAATAAAAAATAGTAACAACACTATGCATTTGGATCAATTTTCCTCCGTTATATTCATTCAAATGAAAAATGGCTACAACTATGAAAAATGATAACTAGATCACAACAATCCCCTATCAAATTTGCAGTAGCCTCTTTCGGGCATATTGTGCATCTACATATACAAGAGGTCCTCTAGGTTTCCCTCTGACTACCTCTCCTATTGAAGTAACAACTAACAACTTCCCTAGTTCTGTTACATTAAATTCCGAGAGTGAAACTCCCAGATCACTCGCGCTCATTCAACTTCTGACCGTTTCTCTCTTCTTCAGTTTTCAATCATCCATTCAAAATGGATCTTCAAGAAATGCCAATTTCCATATTCCCAATAATTGAAAAGGGTGTGATGGTGTTGAGTTTTCCCTCCACGTGGACTTGATGATGATGCTCATGCATCATACTCCACAGCTGGTAAAAACATGAGCTCCTGCTCATGGCTCCCTCTTCCATGTTGATGATATCCCCCAGGGTCCCATACTTTCTCTTGGAGCTGTTCATTTGCTCATTTTCCTTGCCGCTTCTTTTTCCTTGCTACTCCTGCAGGTTTTCTTATGTTCTGTCCTTCTCTGTTGACATCTTCCCTTGCCGATTTCACCATCAGCTTTATCATCTCCTCAATCAACTCATCCAACTCCTCTGTTGGTTGGCTGTCCTTTTGTAGTATGTTCTGTTGTATCTTCTCTCCATAAATTTCCAACCTGACTTGTTGGATAAGATGCTTTTGCATATTTACCCTTCTCTCTAGGGCCTCCAACTCTTCACAAAAATCAACAAGATCTATGCTATCTGTTGTTTCCTCCTCTGTTGTAGGTTCACATTCTACAGTTATCTCTTGCTCAGCTCCTTGGATGAAAATTTTGATCCATTCCTCCTAATTCTCTTCCTTCTCCATCTCTGGGGTACATTGAAATATGTACTCCTTCTCCTTTTTACCAATCTGATCAATATGAACTTCCATGTTATCTTCATCTCCTTTGGCACCAGTTGGCCACTCTGTTGCAGACTCCAGGTCTGAAGTCTCCCCACTGATTTTCTTCTCATCTTCCTCCTCTGACAGATTGACTTATGTCATCTCTTCTTGTGTTGGTTCAACTCCAACTCCATCCAGCTTCTCCCCAGGATGGTATTCTCCTCCACCTGTCTCCAACTTATCATGTTGGGTATGTCTACTCTACATATTTATACTTCTCTCCTAGAATTCCAATTCCTCATACAACTCAACAAAATCTATGTTGTCTACTTCCTCTTCTGCTGCAGGCTCCAGTGCTACAGTGATCTCCTATTCAGCTCACGAGTTGAAATTTTTGAGCAATTCTGTTGAATGCTCTTATCCTGCAATCTGCGTGAATGTCTGCTCATGGAAATCATCTACTGGCTCTAGATTGTTCAACCAATCCTCCATCATATCCAACTCTTGCTCCCATTGAGTGAGAAATTCATTTGAATTCTCCTCTTTTTATGTTGGGGAAAACATCAGTGTCTACTCCTCCTCTTCCTCTATGACAATCATTGCTGGTTGTCTTTATTCTACTGTTGCATCTGCAACACATGCTCTGGCCTCAACTGAGCCATTTGGAAGGAATACCCCAATTCCTCCAATGATCAGAATGTATTTCTGATCCTCCTCTGTCATCACTCCTTGTTGATCCAAACTCTCCTCTGAGTTCATGAGACTCTCACATAGCCTCATCTCTTCTCCCTTTCCCACCTGGAATCTAGGGATTTATTCTCTACCCACCTAGAAGCTCATGAGATCAACTGATCTCTCTCCGTTTCCCACCTAGAAACCTGAAATTTCTTCACTACCCTGCTGGAAGTCTATGAGATCATTCACTGATCTCCTTCCATTTCCCACCTGGCAACTTGAAAGTTCACTTCTTCCCTCCTGGCAGTTTATGAGATCCTTAACTGATCTTTGCTTCTTCTCATCACTAATATTCCTCCCAGTCTCTGGTTCATAGATGTGAATCACTTTCTCCTCTGTGTCACTGAGGTTTTCATCATGTCTCAGCCACTTCCTCAATTCTTATTGTTGTTTTCTGGCCAACAACTTTTGAACAAGCCATTTTACCTTCATGTTTAGAGGCCATTTGTACCTCCAATGTATCTTTGCCTCCTGCTGCATCTTCACATTGAAAAGAATTCAGATTAATTTCTCACTCAATGGGAGCAAGATTTGGATATGATGGAGGATTGGTTGAACAATGCAAAGCCAGTAGATGACTGCCATGAGGAGACAATCATGCAAATTGCAGGAGAAGAGCATTCAATAGAATTGCTCAAAAAATTTAGCGCGGGAGCTGAACAGGAGATGACTGCAGCACTGGAGCCTGTAGTAGAAGAGGAAGCATACAACATAGATTTTGTTGAGATGTATGAGTAATTGGAATTCCAGGAGAGAAGGATAAATATGCAGAGTAGACATAACCAACATGATAAGTTGGAGACAGGTGGAAGAGAATACCAGCCTGGGGAGAAACTGGAGGGAGTTGGAGTTGAACCAACACAAGAAGAGATGGTAGAATTCAATATTTTAGAGGAGGAAGATGAGAAACAACTCAGTAGGGAGACTGCAGAACTGAAGTCTGCAACAAAGTGGCCAACTAGTGCCACAGGAGATGAAGATAACATGGAAGTTCAGATTGATGATGCTCCTGCATCAATAGCCCACCAAAATAACTAGAAAATGACCTCCAAGAGCTATCACATCATCATCATCAAGTACATAACCATAGAAACACCATACCATAGCACAATATATAAAAAATACTCAAGGGTAGAGAAAATTTCACTCCTTATCTCTTCACAATGGGAGAGTTCTGTTAAAATGAGATTCACATGATCTCTATTTATACAAAATGTCTAACACATAGTTTGTCCACTTAGAAATGGTAAAACATAATATAAGGGGTCAACAAACCTTATCTTACCCCTTGCATCAAAATAATATTAAACAATTCATCTTTAAATTCACTTTTACAAAAAAGAAACCCTAGAACAAGATGACACCACACCTTTATGGCACATTTTGGCACTTAACCAAGTCATTGGAGAAGATGTGGAAGTTTTTGGGGATATTTGAGCCTCTTCATCATGTTTTAATCCTTCTCCATGCCTCATCTAGTGAAAATATGCCAAGTGCCAATGTGAAACTCCATCACCACCAAACCCTAGCCCCGATCATGACGTTAACCCTCAAGGAGGTGATGTTTTTCCTCTTCTAGGAAAGTCATTTGGGAGGTAGGGGATAGGTTAGGTCTGTCATGATGTCTTCTAGGCCTCCAAAGGCACATCTCTGTCATCTGACATGTGAGCCCTAGGCATCCATTCGATGGGCATCTTGCCCCATGGAAGCCCAAGTTAAGCTAGTTCTCCCAAAATTGGCGACCAAGAAAGGTCCTACAAAACAAAATGGTACGCCCTCCAAATATATCAAGTCAAAGATATCATGAAAATTATAAACCACTTATAATAAGAAAGGAACCTAGACATGTGCATCAAAACTACCTTATCAAATTAAACAAATAGTCCAAAATCTATACAATTGACCATGTTTAAGTATAGGAGGGGTGTCATAGGAGTCCTATTGGGTAAACCAAAGCCCTCAAGTAGGGGATGCTCCCAAAGATGGCCTCTCAAGGTTATGTAGTGAGTGATGATGTGGAAGGGGTTTATACTTCATAGGTTGTTGAGTTTCATGACATTCAAGGGCTCATATTATCTCATTTATGGGTGCCTTTGTAGAGGGTGTGTGGCACCTTCGTTTGAAATGCACTTTTTCCAAGCCCATATTCTGGCCATTCTTTATTTCTTTCGTGTTTTAAGGAACGAGTTGAAGGAAACTATCCTGACGTGGTGTCCAGATAATGGCAGTGTCACTCACAAGCACCTCATGGAAATGAGAAGGTTGGCTCATGAAGAGACCCCCTTTCTCTCAGTTGTGAAACTGAGAGCCACTACCCTGGCTTGCTGACTAGATGATGGTAATTTCATACTACTAAATACCCATGGTCATGATAGGTTGGTTCGTAATGAGACCTCATATCCCCCAACTAACCCCTTAATCATTCATTATCATTTATTTTTGTACACCCCCCTTTTCTTACAGAGAATCATTTCATTGATTTATTGGGGGATCCTTTGGTGAAGCATCTAGAAGGTTTATATGTAGGCTCTTACCTTTTATCCAACAACAATCCCTCTGGGCCTTCATCCCCTTCTTCCCATGAAATGAGGTACATGACCTTCTTGGGACATTAAATTCAAAGGGCCTAGAAGAGGACAATATGATGGGAGTGTAATGAGGGGAAATTGGTAATTATGGTTCAGAATGGTATGATAACCCATTAAGGGACCCCTAGTCACAAACCTTTCCCAAAGGTTGGCCACTTACTAGGAAATCTATGACACTCACCAACGTGAAAAAAGGTCAAGGGAATAATGTCCAAGCAAGTGTTCTATAATCAAAAGAAACTTAAATACAACATGTTCAAATGTCTTAAATATTAGGGTGATTACCTACCACAATAACTGACTTGTACCACATGGAGGAAAACCCATCTTCCTTATAGAAGCTAGCTGGTGTGGTGGATGTGCTGACAATGGATCAAATGTGATGATAGAGTGGGATTCCTTATGTGAAAGTGGACATTGTTAGGCATGTAGTCTCTCAACACTCCATATCTACAACCTGAGGGACTCGAGACATCATCTCCGTAGTTATCCCACAAAATGGGGGTAACACTTCCAAGTACCTTGAAGTAGTTGACTATTGCAGGTCTACCTTTCCATAACTCATATGGTGTTTTATCAATGTTTGTTCTAAACAATACTCTTTTTAGAATGTGAATAACAATGTGTATTACTTCTTTCCAAAACATATCTACCAATTTGGAGTCATTCAACATGATTATGGCCATCTCTTGTAGAATTCTGTTTTTCCTCTCTGCTACACCATTTGTTGTGGTGTCCTAGCTGCTAAAAATTGTCTTTTGATTATGTGCATCTCAAAAAAAAATTCAAAGTCATTTGTGGTAAACTCACTTCCATTATCTAATCATAAGCACTTGATTTTGAGATCAGTTTCATTTTCAACCAGCTCCTTGAACACTTTAAATTTGTGAAATGATTCTGATTTTTTCTTTAAAAATGAAACCCATGTCATTCTAGTATAATCATCAATAAATAACATAAAATAAGACTCACCCTTCAAGCTTTTGGTTTTGGTTGGACCACAAAGATCAATATGAATAAGTTGCAAGGGATTTGAGGTTGAATGCTCCTTAGTTTTGAAAGTGACTATGATTTTTTTTCCAGGTTGACACTGCTTGCAAATAGGATAAAAAGGTTTTACATTGGTGGGCATATCCCTTTCAACTTGCTTCTTTCTATTTTTTACCAAATTATCAAAGTGTAGGTGTATCATTCTCCTGTTCCATAGCCAAAGTTGATCAATCTATCCCATGCAACATTTATCTCCCTTTATTTAATCTAAAATGTAAATGTTGTTGGGAGATCTGAATGCTATAGCAACCAATCTTCCTGAATTTTCACTTTTTATTTCACATTTTTTAGAGTCAAAGGCAAGAGTGAGTCCTTGGTCACACATTTTACTAACGCTGAGAAGATTGTGCTTCTTTTTTTCAATCAGTAAAACATTTGTTTCTATGGATTTCTCATTTCCAAGGTTGTTTGTTCCTTTTCCAATTATTTTGGCAGACCCATCATTTCCAAAGGTGACATTTGCTCCTTTTTCTCTTTTGAGAGATAAGAACCTGCTTTGATCCCCTGTCATGTGATTGGAACATCCACTATCAATATACCATTGGCTTTTTTTCCCTTGTGCATGTAAGGATAGGTTACTTTCTTCCTTATTTTTATGGTATGATTTTCTCTTCCACACTCTTGTGTTTTCTTCCTCATGTTTGGTGAAGAATATTCCATTCATGTTTTGTTTAGTGGGATCCAATCTGCTCCTGTATTCATGTGTTTTATGGCCAAAGTTGTTGCACTTGTAACATTTAATGTTGAAGTTCATTAGTGGAGTAAAAGAGTTATGATTTCTGTCAGCAAACCCTTGAGATGTTCTATATTTTTTGCTCATAAAATCATTCTTGGGAGTCTTGTAAACATCTCTATTTCTTACGCGATCATTTCTTGTATTTTCCCTACAGTTAATGGATTTGTGCCCAAAATTATGACAAAAGAAATAGTGACCAAGAAACATATTTGGATACCTTGTTGTGGGAGGTCTTCTCTTGATGGAGAAAATTTGTTAAATTCATTTATGTTGTGGAAAGGGGAAGACTTCTACTGATCAATTTTATTATTTCTACTATCTTCTGCAATTTTAATAGTATTTACACTGTGGTTAAGACCCCTACGCACAATAGCATATCTTTGAGGCTTCTCCTTCTTGTCTGGTATCATAATATTCACACTTTATTCAACATTGTTTCGACAGTTGTCATAACCAAGATTGGTTTTTTCAAGAGGTGATATTTGGATACTAAGAATATATTCTAGGACAATTGAGCTCTTTTCAAAATTCAGATTTGTGTTCAGCTGTGCAACTGTCTTATCTAGTTGTTTTCTTACAAGTACAATTTCATGTTCTCTTTCATGAAAAATGTCTTCCATTTGTTTGAGCTTGTTTGTAAAAACCTCTTCAATTTTTCTATCCTTCTCCAACTGTCTTTTTAGACTAATAATTTCAGTTTCATCATTGGTTTCATTATGTTGTTATTTTGTTTTTCTTAACTATTCCTTGAGTGATGCATTTTTCTTCATGAGTTTCTCTAGTTCACTTAGAGCACAAATTAGTTCACCTTCAAGATTTACCTCTCTTTCATCATCTAAATGTTCATGATTTATTTCTTCATTTTCAGATAATTGATCTTTGACCCTTATGGCCATGAAAAAAACATATTCTAAGTTTCTTCCATCTTCATTAGATGAGTTACTTTCTTCATTGGAATACATATTTTTCTTTTGCTTGTAGTGCTTTCTTTTCTCTCCATTATTTCCATTATTTTAGTATCTTTTGAAACTATAGTATTCTTTATTATGAGTTTTATAAGGACACTTAGCAAAAAAATATCCTACTCTACCACAATTAAAGCACTAGAAAGGAATCTTACCTTTGTACTGTCCAGATCCCTTCTTGATCTTCCTAAAAAAGTTTGCTTCTTTTGCATCTGATTCATCTTCAGAGGAATCACTTGTTTGGTGTCTTTTGAGATTTTCCTTTTTGATCCTTTGAATGATGCTTCATGCTTTGATGTCTTTTCTTGTTCAGTCCTCATTTCATAGGCTTTTAGGATTCCATGTAGCTCATCCATCTTCAATTTTTTTAGATTGCTAGATTCTTCTATAGCGGAAAAAATTCGGATCAAACCTTAGAGGAAGTGACCTTAGTACATTTTGAACAACTATAGATTATTGGACCTCTTCATTAAGTCCTCTAATGGTATTTACAACTTCATCTACCTCGAGGAAGTATGTTGTAATATCCTCATATTCTTTCATTTTTAATCCTTCAAATTGTTCCCTATGTGTTTGTAGCTTGGCCCGCTTCACTTTGTCATCTCCTTCATAGATGTTCTTCAACTTGTCCCAAATATCCTTTGTTGAGTCACAATGCATGACTTTTACAAACTTAGAGCCCTAAAGACCAGATAATATAGCATTCATTGCTTTGGAATTACTTTCATAATCCTTTTTTCCATTTGTATATGTTGGGGAAGTGGTTGGTACTTTGTATCCGTTCACTACAATGTTCTAGACTTCAAACCCTTGTGCCATTAGAAATACTCGCATTCTAATTCTCCAGAAGGGTTCCATCAAATAACAGTGCTCGAATATTGGAGAAATTTTCTTTCATGTCTATGTATGCTATAGAGATATTCCTTCCAGTGGTCAAATTTTTTGAAGGAACCTACTCTGATACTAGTTGTTGGAATATTTAACAATATTGAGAGGGGGAGGAGGTGAATCAATGTGCACAAATTTTAACCACTTTTTCCTGAATCAATATTGCACAAATTTTAACCACTTTTCCTTTTTACCACCTTAACTAGTCATCACATATTCCATCATAAGCAATGCAAAGAATTAACCATCTGTAATTCATACTTAACTAATCAATTGTTTACCTGTAATGACCTTGTCTGAACACAATTATTTTCTTCACAAAAGACAACAACTCTATTTTTCTTGTAGCTTCGATTCATGTAGCTCTACTTCGAAAGACAACAAATTTTTTGTTCCTGTAGTTGTGATTCATGTAGCTATGTTGTTCTAGACACAACTCTTTTCTTTACAAAAGACAACAACTTTGTTATTCTAGTAGTTGTGATTTATGTAGATCTGTTGTTCCTGTAGCTGTGATGCTTTGTTGCTCCTGTAGTTGCAATGCTTTGTTGTTCATGTAGCTATGATTATATAGCTATGTTGTTCATGTAGCTGTGATTTCTATAGATCTATTTTTCTTGTAGCTGTTATTATCAAAATTTGTGAATTTAGAGTGGAAGAGAATATGCCCTGCAATTTATGTAATTTAAAATCCTAGAACTTCAAAACATGATTTATTCACACATACCTGCAATAAAAATTACATTTTGGCCATTCTTGAACCCCATACTCGTGTCTTACATGCCCAAAAGCTCCAACAAACCTTGAAACATGATTTTAGAGCCTTTTTCACATTCTTATCACACTACACACCATCAAAGCTCAACAAAAATACACCTATGCAATTTTCAAAGCCTAAACAAAATGTAAACAAGGGATTTAAGACCTTTGCGATTTCAAAAATACACCTCTTGGATTTAAGAAATACACCTCTGCGATTTAAAATCCCGAAGAGACGATTTCAGAGTTATTTCACATTTTTATCATAGACAAAGTGACCCCACTTCTCATCAATTGATTCGTTATATATAGAGATCATGTTGATGCTGTGTGGACCCAAAAAGACAGGGAAAAACAAAAAGTTAAAATCGTGTGGATCGAAATGAGATAGAAAGAACAAAATCATGATTTGTTCTTTTCCCTCCAACACTCAAGAAAATCGACTTAATCTATTTAAAAATTATTTGTACGAGTTGTGGACCCATCTTAACAAAGTCAAACATTATCACATCCTTTCCTTAGCCAACTGTTATATAGTGGTTGTTAAAATGTTACCAATACATCATTACCAAAATATTGCATTCCTCTTGTTCAACACATAGTTACCATTGCTTCATGTAGTTCAACACGTAGTTACCAGAATCCTAAGTTCATGTAGTTGAGTTGCTACCTATAGTTTAACATGTAGTTACTAGAATATTGAAATCATGTAGTTGAGTTGCTTCTTGTAGTTCAACATGTAGTTATTGGAATCCCGAGTTCCTCTAGTTGAGTTGCTTCATGTAGCTCAACAATTATTACCAGAAATACGATTTATCGTAGTTGATTTATTTCCTGTAGTTCAACCCGTTCATACCTACAACCAATTTGACATCAATGACAACACTTTCACACCTGCATTCGCTTTGACATCAATGAAAACATTTTCTCAATACTTCCAACCACATTTATTTGTTGAATTTGAAGTAGAATGGTGAATTCCTCTTTTTCCATTGGTTTCTTATAGAATTTGAGCTTGTATCCATTGAAAAGAAGGGTAGCATTTCTTCATCTATGGTCTAATATTGATTGACCCATTGTCATAGCATGTGTCTATTTGGTTGGCCCCATCCATCTAGTCTTTATCTTGCCTTTGAATGTAATGAACCCCACCGTTATGACAACAAGCAACGCAAAAAGCACATTTTTTTTGTTCTTTTTTAGAAGGAAATGCCAACACTAAAAGAAAGCATCACAAATCGATGACGAACATTATGAACCATGAAACAGGTAACATAAACTTCCATGGCGAGCGAGAAATAAAAATAATTTGTTCAATACATTTTTCATGGCGCAAGAAATAAATAAACAACAACCAATCATTAGTGACCTTCCAATGGGTGCAACAGAGAAATATAAACATTAAGAAATAATTCATTAAACCTTAAAATCTTCAAGCACGCAAGAGAAATGAAATACTAAATCTAACTAGCACTGACAGAAGTTGGTGCACAAATATACTTAATCCCAGGCGTGCGATTTAATCAATCATCAGTTAATAAATTCCATGGCACAAGAAGCAATATACAATCTGTTGTGCAAGGGATCTCCATCAATCAAAAACACATTCATAGTTATAAATCCAGGAGTCCTCCTATAATCAACGCATACATCATGACAAAAAAACCAACAACTACAATTATTATAACTTCTCAATTTTTAAAGTAATGGTTTGACTAATTAATAACTACAACTGTGTACACATCTTTCTAACTGTACAATCTTAAAGTTTATTCTTCATTCTTAAATTTTATTCTTCATTATAACCTTTGCATCTTTAAATCCTTACAATCCTTATAAGATTTACCTACTTACAATTTTACATTATTAAGGGTTGTACATCATTTTACATCATACATCATGATAAACCTTGCATTGTTAAGTTTATACAAACTTGTACATAATTTATCATTATAATTTATGTGAAACATTGTTTATACATCATTTGAATTATAAAGATTGTACAAATTATAAAACATTGTTTATTTAAAACTAAAAGTTTGAACACAGTTTGTTATAATCATAAACAGTTAGTCTTGCAATAATTAAAGTTAGAATGATGCACATTCTAAACATTAGACTTTCCATAATTGTAAATCACTGTTTATTTTAAAACATAACGCGAGAACACGGTTTAATATAATCATAAAACTGTTTGTTTAAAACACTGTATTTACCTCATTAGAATTATAAGGATTGCATAAGTTTAAAACGTTGTGCATGAAATTATCACTGAAGTTGTGGCAACAAGTTTGTAACACCCCAAGGCTCGTTGAAGAGTGTTTCACTGAACAAATGGAGGTCGCCGCCAAGCATGAAGTGGAACAAATAATCAAGCAACGTAGAGGTAGACAATGAGATCGTTGAGCCACGAATTAGACAAGGGCGTTGGCTAAACATCGTCACAAAGAAAACAAAGAGGTTCAACAAAGCTGGGCGAAAAGCCTTAGACGGGCTGAGATTTAATCCCCTTGGAGAGTGCTAGTTAAGAGAGAAATAAAACCAAGAAAAGTCAAGGGAGGAACCAAGTTGGTTAAGTGTAAACACATGCAACTAGAGCGGGATAAAACATAGAGTATTCCTATAGATGAAGGTGAAGAGAAGTCTTGGCAGAATCTCAAAGCCTCCTCCCAAGGCACAGTGGATTCTCAAAAACACTAGGGTAAAACTGATTGGGTCCCGCAATCCAGCGAGTGGACATAAAAAATAAAAAGGGGTCGTGGTCATACTTCTAAACTTATTTTAGATGCTCGGAAATAAATAATAACACGAGGATAAAATCAAAATCACAGGTGTAAACACTCACACCCGAAACATCAAGGAATGGCGTGATAAAAATTCAGGTGCATGCACTCAAGCTCTGAATCAAATGAAAAACAAGGGGAGATAAAAAAATATATGGGTAAACATTCACGCCCATATTTTAAGAAAATGCGCGATCGACATTCATATGAGCATGCTGTCAAGTTCAGAACTAACAAATTATATGGCTATATCAATCATTATAAGTACATATTATCTTCCTTCCAAATATCATCATACAATAGTTACCCAAAACCTGTAATGAATGAATCTGATAGAACCGCAATAACTGGACATATGCAAAGAAAAATCAGCGTGATGAGATCGTCATCGGAATACCATGACCATACAAGCATAAAAATAAATTTTAATACAATATCATCTTAAACAGGATTACTGTAACCAATGTTGGCTTGTTGATGTCTTCGGCGACTAGAGATCCTCCTCGCTCCATGGCTATCCTCCTCGCTCCCGCTTGCTAATCGTTGAGACATCACTGGTACCTCCCAGCCAATGCTAGGGGTACTCTTCTTCCCCCTGAGCCCCCCAATCCGCAAAGGGGCCACACACACAAACCATATAAAACTAGCTCCCAACTCACCTCGCAAGGTTGAGCTACCACTCGTTATTCGAACTGGGTGTCCCAACTCCCACAAGAAAAATCAGTCAAGAGTAAAATATGGCAGCATAACCTTACACACACCAGACGTGATCCATTCTCCTCCTTCGTCATTCCTTTTATAGCGTTTTCTAAGTGACTTGTTTCCAAAAACACATTATATTCTTTTTATTAAATTTATTATTAGGAAAATTCTCCCCCATACACTTGTCACCCAATCCCTTAGTTGCACCAGAAATTTAATTAATTAATTAATTAATTTAATTTTCCTATTTCTCTCACCCACCTTAAAGCATTCCTAAAAACGCTCCTCTATGTCCCTTTATTCCCTTACATTCCTTTTAATGACCGGCGCCTTTCTTAAAGCCTAGTTGATCTTGAAATTAGAAAGTTCTCTAGACTAGATTCCCTACTATGTTTCACATTCCTTTTGTATTAAAGTTTACCCTTTTTGGTCTAAGTTCTAAATTAGCAGGTTTTTTACTTAGCCACCCATTAATCTTTTAAATAATTTAATCCTTCAAAAAAATTTCTTTTTAATTTAATTTTCACCCCCAATTTCTTCATTCCCCCCTTTATTACTTTCTTAATTAAATTTTAGTTCTCAATACCTACTTAGACCTAGGATTTAACTTCTTTAGGCTCGGGATTTTTTTTTTTTAAGGGAAATTTTATAATTATTAATCTTTACTCATGCAACATTCATTTTAAGGCTGATCAAGTCCTAAGGATACATAGTTTTCTAGGTACTTAGGTTCATTAACTCACCAGTGTTAAAAATCTTGATGTTCCCTTCAAGAAGCACTATGTTCTCTAAGGGTGCCACTCTCATGCATTCATGTTTTATTTACCCGATGTGCCCTTCAATACGCACTAAGTGCTCCAAGGGTGCCACTCGCCTTTTGACTGACTTTGGTAGATGTCAAACCACTGAAGTCAATACTCCATCAGGTGACCTTATGGGAGACTAAGGGCCATTAAGAAATAAGGACCCTACCTTATTTCACACCCCTTAGGATCATCATGAGAAACTGTCACAGTCTGCCCTCATGACATCATGGACCTCTCAAACTAGGTAATCGTTAACCTATAGTTCAAGCCATAGCTGGAGTGCTAGTAGGTTGTGGCAGGTCTACTACCACCCCTCTCCCTCAATATATTTGGTTTTTGTGGGTGGCCCCTTTACTCCAAATGTGAGTCTTATTAGCAAGCTAACATCAGCCTTCAATCATCAACGAACATGTCAGCGATCTATAAAAATCATCATAATATACTAGTCATGTGTCACATATGCAATAACAAAAATAGACAAACCATAACAATCCACTCCCTGAATCGATCCAGATTCCAAGGAGGTCCATCGATGCCATCGACATCCTCAATCGGTCCAGATTCCTGCACATTTAGGAAAAACCAGTCAATATCACTTGTCGATATAAATATAATAAAATAACATATCATTGGATCCACAACGTCATCATAATCCATAATTGAAACATTCAATCATATAATGAACCATATCAGTTGCACGCAAGTGTCCTCAAAGAATATGTCCAATCAGGTGTGCGCAAGAGCGAGATGTTACATACACCCCTCTTGTTTTAAACTTCGTACCGAAGTTTCACAGTATATAAGTGTCGAAATAAAGTATATCACAATATCTATATGTCTAGCTATCAAACAAAAATGGAAATTGTTGACGCATATCATATGCGTCCTCCCAGGTCCCACTGGACCTTGACCTAATCGACTGTTCAACGTCATAGCTATCAAATGCAATGGTACAAAATGTAGATTGTTCCCCCCATGAGCGCACCCTCGTCCAATACCTACAAGGAACTCATGTCAATCACATGTGTAGGATCATTATCATAATGTCTCAAAAAATATACGTGAAAAACATCATGCATGCGCCTCAAAGAATCAGGCAAGGCTAGTCGATAGGCCATGGGCCCCTTCATTTCCACAACCTTGAAAGGTCCCACAAACCTAGGAGAGAGTTTAGCACCCTTTCTAAACTTGATCAAACTCTTGTGCAGTTTCAACCACAAGAATAATCGATCGCCAACTTCATAACTACAGTCGACATGATGCGCATCAGCATAACTCTTCTGTCAACCCTGAGCTTCCTTGATCCTTTGTATTATTGTTTTCATTTGATCTTCCATTTCTTGGATCGCTTCTGGTCCTACCAGGACCCTATCCTCAAGCCGATCCTAACTCAACGACGTCTGACACAGTCGCCTGTAGAGAAACTCGAATGGCGCCATGTTAATGGTGCCTTGATAACTGTTGTTGTATGCAAACTCTACTAGTGGCAAGAAATATTCCCAACTCTTTTGTTGGTCCATTACGTACATACGCAACATATCCTTCAAGATTTGGTTTGTTTGTTCGGTCTACCTGTATGTCTTTGGGTGATACATGATACTAAAGTTAAGATGGGTTCCCAAGGAATCTTAGAAACTAGTCCAAAATCGTCCTGTAAACACCGATCCTCTTAGGAACGCCATGCATCCTTACTATCTCGCTGATGAAAAATTTAGCTATGTCATGTTCCTGATACATCGTATGCACATGAATAAAGTGAGCACTCTTTGTTAGAGTGTCAACGAATAAAAAAATCGGGTCGTGTCTCCTTGTCGTCAATGGAAATCCAACAATGAAATCCATCGAAATGACCTCCCATTTTGATTCTGGAATAGCGTGTGGTTGTAGTAATCATGTCATATGTCTATGTTCAGACTTCACTTGCTGACATTCTAGACATCTTTCCACATAGTGGACTATGTCCGCCTTCATTCCTTTCCAGAAGAATAAGGATTTAAGGTATGCCCTCATCTTCGTGACTCTTGGATGAGCCATGTACACTTCTCTATGAGCTTCGTTTAAGATCAAAATCCTCAAATCATCATTGGGCAGTATGTAAATCCAATTATTAAATCTCATTAATCTGTCGTTGTCCATAGTAAACCCCTCAAACTTGGGTACCATCATGGTTTTTAGTCCGATAAATTCCTTAACCTCCCTATACTAGTCAATGTTGCATTGTATGGTTAGAATCTTTTCACGTAGATTCTTCTGAAGAGGTATCACTGAAAATATGTGTGGTCTCTGACTAAACACATCATCCACTTTGTTCATTGTTCCTTTTATGTACGTAATCTTGAAATCGTACTCGCTAAGCAATTCCAACCAACGCCTTTGTTACACGTTCAAGTCGCTTTGCGTAAAAATGTGTTGTAAACCACAGTGGTCCATTTTTAGTTCAAATTTTCATCCAATAAGGTAGTGTTTCCACATTCTCATGCCATACACAATGGATAACAACTCCAAGTCATGCAACACATAGTTCTCCTCAGGCCTTCTTAAATTTATTGAGATGTAAGTGATCACTCGACCGTCTTGCATCAAGAATTTTCCTAAGCCTTCCTTGGACGCGTCAGTGCATACCAAGAAGTCCTTGTACATTTTAGGGACCTTCGGTATTGGTGTTGTCGTCAACATCTCCTTGAGCCTTTGAAACGCTTCTGCGCATTTCTCGTTCCATAAAAACTTCTTGTTTTTCTTCTGCAATTTTGTAATCAAACTGACTATCTTCAAAAAACCCTCGACAAATCGTCGATAGTATCCCGCTAAACCCATGAAGCTACGCACTTTTGGGACATTCGTCAGCATAGGCCATTCCATAATAGACTCTACCTTCGCTAGATCCACATCGATACCTTCGCTGGAGATGAAATGACCTAAATAATGAATCTTTGATTGATAGAATGCGCATTTCAACAGTTTCCCAAACAATTTGTTCTCTCGTAGAAACTGTAATACCAAGTGAAAGTGTTTGTTGTGCTCTTCCATCATCTGAGAATATATCAAAATATCATCAATGAATACTTTAACAAACTTTTCCAAGTATTCGCGGAACACCCTGTTCATCAAGATCATAAATACCCCTGGGGATTTTGTCAGTCAAAGCGGTAAAACAATAAACTTGTAATGTCCAAAACTCATCTTGAATGTCGTCTTAGGAATGTCTTCCTCCTTGATATGTAACTGGTGATACCTTGATCTCAAGTCGATCTTCGAAAAAACTGTCCTATCCTTCATATGATCAAATAGATCGTCTATCCTTGGCAATAGATACTGGTTCTTGATCGTTTCCTTTTTCAATTGACGGTAGTCAATACAGAGTCTCTACGATCCATCCTTCTTCCATATGAAAATAACAGGCGCACCCCATGGTGACACACTTGGACGTATAAGTCCTAGGTCCAACAACTCCTTCAGTTGCATTTTGAATTCCTATAACTCAAGGGTTGACATCTGATTAGGCGTTCTCGCTATCGATTCAGTTTACGGTTTTAGTTCGATGGTAAATTCCAATTCCCTCTCAGGAGAAAATCCTAGTAACTCCTCTGGGAAGACGTCCGCAAATTCTCATACTATCGGAG
This sequence comes from Picea sitchensis, assembly GCA_010110895.2. Classification (NCBI taxonomy): domain Eukaryota; kingdom Viridiplantae; phylum Streptophyta; class Pinopsida; order Pinales; family Pinaceae; genus Picea; species Picea sitchensis. The sequence goes on from SNQJ01S0004468.1 coordinate 56,734, forward strand.
GTTTTTCTAGTCCTTCTGCCATGCCCTTTTCATTTAATGCAAGGATCACATATAACTTGCATCCCTTGTGCATGCTCTTCTAAAGTTGTATGGAAGAGATGAACCTCAGAGAAATTACCTGGTTCCTTCCTACAATCACACGTCTTTCTCCCTCATCATCAACCAAACTTAACCATTTAGTCTTACAATTGAGTATCACCTCATGCAATTCCAGCGAGTCCATACCGATCACGACGTCATAAGACCCTAATATCTTGACGTACAGGTTGGCCTTCATGAAACAATCTCCTAGGTTAAGGCTACATCCCATAACCTTTCCTCCAAACTTTTGTTTTACTCCTGAAGCAATTTATACAAAGCTAAACTCATCTTTTTCGATTTCCTTTACCTTAATTATTTTTAGCGTTGCACCAAAAATAAAACTCTTTATAGCACCTGGATCTATCAAAATACTAAGGGTCTGGTCAGTGATAGTACCTGAAATCTCGAGCACAATAGACTAGTGCTTGGCCTAGCAGTTATTCATCGTTTCATGAATCCGATGGGCCTTTCGCAAATATCCTACGGTAGTGGATTGGGTTGATCTGGCTACTCTAGCCCTCTCCACTGGGCAGTCCCACTAGTAATGTGGCTCCCCACATGTCCAACACCCAGTCTTCAGTCGAGTACTCCTGGTACCTAAAGTAGAAGTTGACGGCCCACTGACCTAGAACCCTGGTATATTCTGCTGAACAGGCCTAAACTTCTGCTACCGCGATCGACGATGATGTTGGTGTTGTGGTCCTCTATAAGGAGTCCACTGCTAAGGTGTCGATTATCATGGTGTAGTAAAATTGGATCCTCTCTAAGTTCCTCGTTGTTCCTATCAGTCTCGTCGGAGTCCTGATCTGACCCCTGCTGATGAGCTCCTCCTCTGCTATGAGGGCCTTCTAGACAACATCGTTCAAATTTTGAGGCATCATAATCCTCACTTTTGCATGAATGTTGACATTAAGGACGAACAAAAAATTGTTGACCTTACGCTTCTTGATATTCAGGTGGGGAACATACCGAAGAAACTCCATGAAACATGCCTCGTACTTGGGCACCGTATGACCTCCCTGTCGCAAGGCGTTGAACTCATTGAGTTGACGCTCAATGAATTCCTCCAAAAGATACCTCTCTCAAAACCATTCCTCGAACAGTTCCCATGAAACTCTTTGAAGACCATGTTCAGTTGTGGCAGGAGCATCTTCCACCATATAAGAGCGCTCCCCTTCAGTTGAAAGATAGCCATGTAGACCTTCATGTTGGAGGTATATTTGCGAAGTGCAAAGCACATCACCATATTCTCCAACCATGCCTCGACGGATGCGTCGTCCATGGTACCAAAGAAATCGAGAAACTTGACCTTCGCAAGTTCTCGATGAACACTACCAGTACCGACTGGGGCACACAGTGGACCCTCAGGAGGTGTTGGTGCCCTAACCTCATCTCTATCTAAACGGTTGATTAGGGCCTCTGACATCCTCTGAAAGAACCTCATCAACCCAACCACATCTCCCACAACTACCTATTCCTGTTCGACAACCTGTTCTTCTCCTTGGGGTTTAGACCCCTCGAGCGTGGATGCTACTGGAGGTGTCACACCTCCTCCCCTAGCACCCCTTTGTCTACCTCTGCGGCATCCTCTAACCATGATTATCTGCGCAAATACAAATCAATTTAATTAATGACATTTTATAATCAAGTTTCTAATCAATGGAAGTCGTAATGATCCCAAGTAGCGAGTCGAACCGGCTCTGATACCATATGTAACGAACCCCTTCATTATGACAATAAGCGACAAAACACATACAATTTATTTTTTTTGTTTGTTTTCTTATAAGGCAATGCCAGCATTACAAACAAGCATCACAGCTCGATGACGAACATTATGAACCACAAAAAAAGTAACATAAACTTCCATGGTGAGCAAGAAATAACAATAATTCGTTCAATACATTTTTCATGGCGCAAGAAATAAATAAACAACAACCAATCATTGGTGACCTTCCAACGCGCACAATAGAGAAATCTAAACATTAAGCAATGCTTCATTAAAACTTAAAATCTTCAAGCGCTCAAGAGAACTAAAATACTAAATCTATCTAGCGTTGACAAAAGTTGAGGCGCAAATCTACTTAATCCCAGACGCCTGATTTAATCAATCATCAGTTAATAAATTCCATGGCGCAAGAAGCGATATACAATCCGTTGTGCAAGGGATATTCATTAGTCAAAAACACATTCTTCGTTATAAATCCATGAGTCCTCCTTATAGTCAACACATACATCAGGACAACAAAAAAAATAACTACAATTATTATAACTTCACAATTTTTAAAGTAGAGGTTTGACTAATTAATAACTAAAGCTGTGTACACATCTTTCTACTCTACAATCTTAAAGTTTATTCTTCATTATAACCTTTGCATTCCTTACAATCCTTATAAGCTTTACCTACTTACAACTTTACATCATTAAGGTTTGTACATCATTTCACATCATACATCATTATAACTTCATACATCATGATAAACCTGGCATTGTTAAGTTTATACAATCTTGTACGCAATTTATCATTATAATTTATGTGAAACATTGTTTATACATCATTCGAATTATAAATATTGAACAAATTATAAAACATTGTTTATTTAAAACTGAAAGTTAAAACACAGTTTATTATAATCATAAACAATTAGTCTTTCAATAATTAAAGTTAGAATGATGTACATTCTAAAGGTTAGACTTGTATCATTGTTTATTTTAAAACATAACGCGAGAACACGGTTTAATATAATCATAAAACTATTTGTTTAAAACATTGTATTTACTTCATTAGAATTATAAGGATTGCATAAGTTTAAAATGTTGTGCATGAAATTATCACTGAAGTTGTGGCAACAAGGGTGTAACACCTCGAGGTTAAGCCCCTGCTGAATTGTAATTATGTTTATAGGCTCGTGAACCAAGTGTTTATAAGATGTAAGACTTATATGTTTATTAGGCCAGAGAGCCTAGATGCTTAAGGCCAATGAGCCTGATTTTTGTATATGTAAATACACATATCATTAATAAAATTACACTGTTGTGTGTAGACCAACCATGAAGAAAGAGTTATGGGGGACTAAGATCCACTAGGTAGGGTAAGGGAGGGGGCTAAGTGTCTAGGCGTAGGGGATAAGCTAGAGGGATTACCTCTAAAGGAATAATGTTTTATTATTATTTCCCAAAGGCTGTGGTTGACATAAGTTGTGTTGTCCTAAGTTCCTAGGAGAGGGAACAAGTTCTAAGTGGAGCTCATGCAGCTTTAGAAAGACATGTGTTGACCTAGGTGCATGAAATTATAGCTGGGAAAGCCATCTCATTGGGGGTTCACTTCCCATTCTCACGTTCCTTCACCATTCTTGGGTGGCTCCCCATCGTCACACCTTGGACCAGTCTCTCCATCCTCACATCCCTCATGATTATTGCAAGTCGGCCATCCTTCCTGAGTCACCATTGATTCACGCAGTGAACCTTTTTCTCCATTGTCGCCTCTGCATCTAGCACACACCTTGGGAAATTTTCGTCTTACTTGAGTTATCTCGTCTATCTCCTGTGAATCCTGACACACCCTGTAACTTCCTGAGTCGTGTTGTGTCTTAACTATTGGTTGTTTCATCCCATGCAGTTCCTGGACTGAGTGTGGCTTGTTTCCATCATCTGTTCTTTATTGAACCTTGTTGTTTCCATCACCTTATTGGATCTGACTTAGAAGTTGGAATGGAAAAGGAAGTTGTCAGGCCTGTGGTTTGAAGAGGCCGGTTGTCAGGCTCGTGGACTGAAGAAGCAGGTTGTCAGGACTGCAAGCAACTCTCTCCAGGTGAGAGAGGTTGTTGGGGAAGTGATTTCCCAGAGGGAGCCGAACTACAACTATAGTGCTCGGATAATTATTGTCTGGCCTGTTGTTGAAGCCTTGGAAGGGAAGTGGGGCAGCCAAAGGACTGTTGAGCAGAGAAGGGGCACACTTCCTAGGGTGGGACATGCATGTGGGGAATGCGAGGATGTAGGTTTTTAGTATGAGATCGCCTTGGGAGATAATCCTTCCTATTGACCTACGTGACTTTCTTGTTGCCCTTACCAAGCCTAGGAATCCCTTTCCCAATGGAGTTTAGTTCCATCTTGGGTGTGACCCACTGCTGAGCATGATGAGCAACATGGTCTAAGGCTGGGAGGTTCATGGAAGGTATGCATGCAGTTGGTGGTCATCTATTGAAATATAAGTACTAAATCTCTATTGATTGTATGTTGTGTAACTGTACATGTGTTATAATTGATGAGCAATGCCTGGATATATCATATATGTTGTATGTGTAGGATTACTATTATTTTTGCATTAATATGTGTATGGTTAGAATATGTCATCTGTATGCATATATTTTCATTATGTTTTTAATGATTATTTCCACATGAATAAGTGGCATGAACAAAATGCTATAGTTGTTACTTTGCATTAGATAGATATGCATGGATATAAATTCATAAATCTATATCAAAGTTAAGTGAAACTCCCAGGAAGTGACTTTTCTCGACCTGTTGGTGGCTGGGGACGTTACAAAATGGTATCAGAGTAAAGAGAGACATATAGGAAGTGACATTGTCTAGCCTTCTGGTGGCTGGGGACATTACAAAATGGTATCAGAGCCATGGTTTCAACACTGAGCCTGGATGGGACATGTTAGTGGAAGTTGAAGCAAAATTTTCGGAAAAGACTTGTTGTCAAAATGGACAAAATTCAAGTTCAGATCCCATGGTTTCTACTTGGAACCTGGATGAGCCATGAACGAGATATTCAAAGTAGAAAGTCCAGATAATTTTGATGTATAGAGTGCCAGAAGGGCGTTGAAAGAACACTTGGGCTGTGTTCAGAAACACATGAGGTGTAACAAGTTTAAGAAATGGCCACAGAGAAAGAAATTAGAACATTCATGGTGTTGGGTTGTAGGATATATTTGGGAGAAGGAGGATCCTTCACAACTGTTAGATCTGGAGAAAGTTGCAGGAGGGTTAAGCTGCAAGTTCTTTGAAATTCGCAACTTCGACAAGGTTTACGAGTTATAAGACTAAAAGTAAAAAGGGCCAAATATCGAAGTTCCGAAGTCCCAAAAAGGATCTACACCATAGATTCAGGGGGGCAGTATGTAGATTTTAACCTTGCACAATATTTACTGCAAAAAAAATTTCAGTAAAAGAATAGAAAATATACGATGACAAACACAAACATTACACAAAGATTTTTCCCCTGGAAACCCAAACCGGAAAAACCAACATATTCTATATTCATTCATCATGATACATTCTTTACAATACAATATACATATAGGATCCCGTGTCATCCAAAACCCTAACCCAATGACTTGGATTAGTCAACAACCCTAATTCCTTAACCAGAAATAGATAACCATTGATAAAAAACCATGTGCCGAAAAACCACCTAAATATATGACATGTTTCCCGAGGCAGAAAAAAAAAATTCGAGGGCATTGCGGCCCCCCCTCAAACCCCCCTAGCGGCCCCTCGTCAAACCCCCCTACGCAACGCAGACACTACTGCTCATGCAAAGAATATAACACATACCCAACATTCTCCCACTTGTTGTTTTCTTTGCATATAGGGGGTTACAGGGTTACATAGTCAACAATCCAGGGAAATAATGCCCATGGATCCTCTACACCAAGAGAAATTCTCAGTGCTCACAGATTTTGTTAATGAATCTGCAACATTCTTCAAAGTATCCACCTTCATCAACAATATTTTCTTTTCTTCAATCATGTCTCTCACAAAGTGATATTGAATATCAATATGCTTTGTCTTTGAATGATAAGTTGGGTTATTCTCCAGAAAAATTGCACTCTGACTGTCACAATCTATCCTTACATCTTGTTGTACCAACCCAATACTCGAACACAATATTTGTAACCATACTACTTCCTTACTTGCATGAGTGGCTGCCATGTATTCAACTTCAGTTGTTGAAAGTGCCACTACAACCTGTCTTTTGCTCATCCAACTTATTGCTCCTCCAAATAGGTTAAACACATACCCACTTATAGATCTCCTACGATCCAGATCTCTAGCCTAGTGTGCATCCACAAAGCCATGTATATCCACCACTCTGTCCAATCTCTGTCTTCCTTCGTAGCACAATCCATAGCTAGTAGTGCCACAAAAATACCTGAAAACCCTTTTCACTGTTGTCCAATGCTCCTTCCCTAGTTTTGACATATACCTGCTCAAAACTCTCACTGCATGTGCAATGTCCAGTCTATTATAGACCATTGCATACATAAAACTAAAAATTGCACTCACATATGGAACACGAGACATGTTTTCCTCCTCTTCCTATTTCTTGGGACACTAATCCACAGATAATTTTACCCCAACGGGAATAGGAACCTTGACCGGTTTACATTCCTGCATATTAAACCTCTGCAATATTGTCTTGACATATTTTCTCTGATTTAACCAGAGTTTCCTCTTTTTTTTTATCTCTTTTAATTTCCATTCCCAAAATGAAATTTGAAGCACCGAGATCCTTCATGTCAAATTTAGAGGAAAACTGAGTTTTCACATCCTGTATAATCTCCTTGTTGTTTCCTATCAACAACATGTCATCCACATACAAGACCAAATAAATCAAATGATCACCAATTAATTTAAAATACACACAGTGATCCTATTTTCTTCTTGTGAAGCCAAGTCCGAGCATGTAAGTATCAATTTTTTGATACCACATCCTTGGTGATTTTCTTAAACCATACAGGGACTTTGGCATCTTGCATACCAACTCCTTCTTTCCCTTCAGAGCATAACCTTCTGATTGCTTCATATAGATTTATTCTTCCAAATCCCCATGTAGGAATGTCGTCTACACATCCATCTGTTCTGAATCAAAATAAAATGCAGCAGGAATAGATAAAATTAATCTCATAGAGGTTAACTTGGAAACAGGAGAAAAAATCTCACCAAAATCAATTCCCTCAACCTGGGAATAACCCTTTGCTACTAACCGAGCTTTGTATTTCTCCACTTTTCCTTATGCATTCAACTTTATTTTAAATACCCATTTGTTGCCAATGAGATTTCTTCCAGTCGGAAACTCCACTAGATCCCAAGCCTCATTTTTATCCAAAGATGTCATTTCTTCGTCCATGGCCCTTTTCCAAAGATTTCCATCCTCTGAATCCACTGCCTCCCTCACAGTTCTAGGATCATCATCAATAATAGAAAAAGAAAAATTTGAACAGAAATCGGATGGAGTATACCTTTCTAGTAGCCTTCTTTCTCAAACCGATACCCTCAATACTGGAGTATGAGGATCTTCTTCTTCTGATTCTTGTTCTTCTGTAAAGTTTGATTCATCATCATTTAAATCAAACTCTATTTTCTCTGGTTATTCCTTACTTGGTAGGACTTCTTGTTTAATAACATCCTTCATTTCTCTAAATACCACATCTCGGCTACACACTACCTTCTTATTTTATGGGTTCCAAAGCTTATAACCTTTGAGACCATATTTATATCTAATAAAGATACACTTTTCGGCCTTCTTATATATCTTACTCATGTTTTCCTTTAGAACATGAACATATGCATCACAACCAAATACCTGGAGATGTGTGAGAGAAGGTTCCTTAACAGTCCATACCTCTTGTGGAGTGTTTTCATCCAACGCTAATGAGGGTGATATGTTGACTAGATAACATGCAGTACCCACTACCTCTGCCCATAATTCTTTCCCTAACCCGACACCACTGAGAATGCACCTTGTTTTTTCCATCAGCGTCATGTTCATCCTTTTTGAAAATCCATTCCGGTGAGGCGTATATGGGGTAGTCTTATTCCTTGATATACCACACTTCTTACAAAATTCTTCAAATTCATTCCCACAGAAATCTCCTCCATTATCTTTCCTCAACACCCTAATTATTTTCTCTGTTTGATTCTCAACAAGAGCCTTAAAATCTTTAAACCTATCATGGACTTCATATTTCTTCCTGAGGAAATATATCCAAGTATTCCTCGAGAAGTCATCTATAAATGAGACATATTACATAGATTTTCCCAATGATGGGACCGAAACAAGTCCAAAAAAATCACTGTGAACTAGTTGTAAAATTCCTTTTGCCCTCGTTTCACCAGAGGGGAATCTTACTCGATTCTACTTCCCATATATACAATGTTCACAAAAATCAAAATCTAGAGAGAATTTAGACATACCTTCAACCATACCTTTACCATGTAGTAGTCGAAGACCCTTCTCTCCGATATGCCCCAATCTTTGATGCCACAACATAACCTTTTCTCCAGAGACTGTAGGAGTTCTTTCTTCTTCAACTCCAATATCATGAACAATGGAACTATCACAACCATCATTAATAGTTCTTCCTTAGATATTATACAAATTTCCAAACCGAACTCCCTTCAGCAACATCATTTCTCCTCGAACCATTCTGCAGGTTTCCTTTTCAAATGTTGTTTTTACCCCTGCATCGTCCATTTTTATTACATAAATCAAATTTCTAGCCAAACCTGGGATGTGAAGAACACCAAGAAGTGTTCTAATCCTTCCATATATGATCCTCAACTTGACTTTTCCTCGTCCTATGATTCTAGTTGTCGAATCATCACCTAAGAAAACATTACCTCCATCATACCTTTCATATTCGCAGAACCACTGCCTGTGGGGAGTCATATGAAAGGATGCACTAGAGTCAACCAACCATGCCTAATGATATGCATGTGTGCTTGAATAAGCCAAGTACACATCCCCTCCTTCTTCCTTGGAGGTATTTTCTTCTATAGAAGGAGATTATTCAGATCCCTTCTTTTTCTCAACTTTGGATCTACACTACTTCTTGTAATGCCCTTATTTTCCACACCTCCAACATACCTTTACAAACTTTCCAGGAGATTTATATCTACCCTTAGACTTAGATCTCCCACTTGAGAACTTAGATCTATTTCTTTCCTGGGAACGTCCTCTTGCAATATTCTTCCATCTCATCTCCTCCGACAACAAGGATGAGACCACTTCATCAAAATTCAAGGAAGTTGTATTACTACCTATGACCACAACCATAATATCCCATGATTATGGTAAAGAACATAGTAAACTAATACATTTATCTTCATTTGAAATTTTAATCTCAATAGATACTAACTAACTTACCACAGTATTGAAGGCGTTCAAATGCTTTGCCACTAAGTCTCCATCTCTCATCCTCAGGTTATACAGCTTCTTTCTCAGGAATAGTTTATTTACTAGGGACTTAGACTCATACAACTTCTCCAACTTATCCCATAAATCCTTGGTTGTAGCTTCCTCTAACACATTCAATAATACTGAATCTGAGAGAGAAAGTCAGATAGTGCTCTTTGCCTTCGGATCCAACTTTTTCCAATTATTTGTTGAAGTTCATGTACATGTAGTACCTGGATCTACTGCAATCCACTCATCTCTATCCACCAAAATGTTTTCCATCTTGAGCTTCCACAACTAAAAACTTTTCCCATTAAAATTCTCTATCTCCATCTTAGAATTGCTTGCCATTTCTTTTCACCTGAAAAATCAATACCACAGATCTCCCACTGTAACAAGGCTTATCACAGTCTCGAGCCAAACCCTTGACCACAAAGGCGTCCCCCTGAAGCCAACAAAGATCGGATACCAAATGTAGATTTTAAGCTTGTACAATATTTAATGCAAACAAATTTTCAGTAAAAGAACAAAAAAGATACAATGAAAAATACAAACATTACACAGATATTTTTCCCCTGGAAACCCAAACCGAGAAAACCAACATATTCTATATTCATTCATCATGATACATTGTTTACAATAAAATATACATATAGGAGCCAATGACATCCAAAACCCTAACCCAATGACCTGGATTAGTCAACAACCCTAATTCCTTAACTGGAAATAGAAAACCATCGACAAAAAACCATGTGCTGAAAAATCACCTAAATATGTGACATGTTTCCTGAGGTAGAAAAACCACCTAACTGTGTGACACTACTACTCATGCAAAGTATATAACACGTACCCAACAAAGTATTGACCATTGGATCAGATGAAGACAGATCAGATCCATTGGATCTACACACAAGTGGTTTTGAGTCGTAGATCTCACGACAGTTCATAACTTTAGAGTTCGACGGTTGGGAGAATTGGGGTGTGCTGGTGCACAAACCGCCGAAGCCCGATGTCCCGAAGAAAAAGAGAAGAAGTGGTGTGACAGGATGACATCACCAATGGTGACGTAGACCTTTCCTAGACATGCCATGTGCCACCACCTTAGTTGGAGACAACTATACTATGTGGACCCTGGAGGGTAAGGAAGTTCGAGAGTTCGGCGTTCATAAGAATTGGAGTGTGCAAGTGTAAAAACTATCGAGGGCTGAAGTTTCTAAGTGACGTGGTTTGTTGATGTCACTCGAAATGATGTGGACACATGGGATGTGTGCCATGTGTGAGTGAGTTAAGAACCTTTAAATGATTGAAATTCCCGATAGAACATGACACATGTCACCCATCTGAGTGGGCCAAATGTTCGCTTCTAATATTTCTCCACGTGGGCCTCCTCTCGAGCATGGATGGTGGGGCCCTGATGGTCATAGTGGACGTGTGGCGCCATATTGTGAATTATGGAGAATTGAAACTCCGAAAGAAATGGTTCATAAGGGAATGGAAGGAAGAAGTTTTGAAGCTCCGAATCTCCGAAGTCCCAAAGCCCCGAAGCTGTGAGTTCTATAGTGGGTATTAGCCATTGGATGTTGGGATGTCATGGACCATTGATCCACCCTACTTTGCGAGTTCACCAATTTGGCACTCCAAGAGATTTTTGGAAAGTGCTTTGGAAACCACTGAAGTCGTAGTCCCCAAAGCTCTAATCCACCATAGATCCGAGCAAGGAATGTGGACCGTAGATCCACCATTCTTCCCACATTTGTTAGTTCATTGTTATGTGATGTTTGGGATGTGTGGAAAAAGGGAAACCTATGAATCCCCGGAGCCCAAAGTTTCAAGGCTCCGGATAAGCGCCCAAATCATTAGCATTGGGTCACAAGCGCAGTCACTATGAGGGGGTGGTGAATCAGTTGTTACTGTGCTTAAAAAATTATGCCAATTTTAAATTCTTTACAGAACACTCAATGAAAATCACAATAATGCAAGGAAGTAAGAAATAGAATATTCAACATCAATCACACACATGAAATATACAGAGACAGATATTTCTTGAGGAAACCCATAAGTAATATACAGAGAAAAATATTTCTTGATATGATAAGTAATCTTTATTTTTTGTACATTATCATTCTTAGGAGCACCAACTCCCTTTGAGGCTACCACCTATGTCTTACAAGCAACAACTTGTTGAGAGCACCAACTCTCTGGTTTCTCTAGCACCCACTAAAAGGAAGCACCAACTCCCTGGTTTCTTTAGCACCCACTAGAAGGAAGCACCAACTCCTTGAGTGTTCCAGCACCAAATGGATGGAAGCACCAACTTCCAGTTACACAGGCACCAACTTGTATAAAAAGGAACAATAGTTCTCCCTTGCACCACCCTTCCACCCTGGTTTTTTTGGTTGCAACCAGATGGAAGCTACAACTCCCTGTGTTCAAGAACCCACTTGAAACTCTAAGGACAACAATCCTCCCTAGAATCTCCCTACCACCCTGAAATATAAATCTTTGCTTCTCATAAATTTATCACAGTGATACAGTATTTATCAATGGCTTACCAGTCTCATCACTGTTCTTCTACACTACTCTGCTCTACCTGCATGAGTGTCTTCCTGCTCGCATCTTCTTAAGCTTTTTGATCTTCTACTGTGTCTCTGTATGCACACCTCGGCTTTCTCTTCCTCTCTTAGATATGAATTTATGTTCCTTTCTTCTTCTGCGCTTTATGCTATGTGTCTTATTTCCATTCTATGCACTACACCTCTTTTGTGCATTTCATCTCCTGCACACAACATGCTTCTACCCGCATGAATCACTCTCAACAAAAACAACTATCTCTTCTCTGGTCTGTGTATATTTAACATGCCTAGTCCTCTGCCAGATAATCCATGCAACTCATTGTCTTCTTTGGTGGTTATACTGAGTTTGTTCGTTATCAATGGCTTATCCTGAGATTATTTGCCTTCTCGGGCAGTGTGACACTTTGTCTTCTTTGTCACAGTTGAGCTTATGCTCTCTGTTGTAGTTACAGACTTTGATTCTTTTCCATCTATCAATTGTCTCTATGATCATTCTTCATTCCACTGGAATTTACCTTGAGAATCTTCATCTCCTCTGGCGATCATTGATCTGTATCTCCTCGAGTTCTCTGGCTGATACAATCACTCTGTTCTGGCAGTTACAACTAGTCAATTATAGCTTATTTGTCTTATAAGCCCCTTTCTTCATGTGACCTATGGTTTTGACCATATGCCTGTTATAAAGGTGCTTCCCGAGCTCTGTTTAGTGAGTGCTAGATCCTTTTCACGATATGACCTTGGGCTATGAACTTCACACGACAACACGATTGTGGGTACATCCATAGGCGGTTTGAGGGAAACCCACTTTTCGCCCCACAATTCACTATGAGCCTCCACGTGTCCTTTCTCCAAAACCGTGGTTTCGATTGCGGCCCGCTCATGAAAAATTAAGGCCTGAGCATGTTTTGGCCCCACAATGTGACGGGACCATCGATATCACAATATTTATGGTTCTCCTTTGATCAACGACTCTGATCTATCTTCCTTTCTTTCCTTCTTTCCTCTGTCCATGCACGATCCTTAGTCTCAATGATCAGGTGACATGTGGCCCTCCAAACCAATGGACGAGAGCAATTTCTCTTTTCGAGCTTCAAGATTTTCAATTCTCAAACTCTACTTGCTCCCGAATAATTTCACCCAGACTCCACGATCCAACGATGCGTGTCCCTTTTGGATCGATGGTCACAATCCCTTCGGGTATTCGGGGTTCGACAATCTCAACTCTCAACTTTCCTTCATCCTTCCTTTGCTTTTTCCCGGAGCTGACAATCCACTCACACATGTCCTCTTTAATCGAACGACTATCCTCCTCTTCGGGACTTCGGCCTTCGACAATCTCAAACCTTTCTCCTTCGTGTTTTCCCGGATTATTTTCGCTCAGAGTTCACGATCCGTTGAAACGTACCCTCCTGCACGATCAACGATCATAAGTGACTTCGACACTTCATAACTTTAAGTTGGTCGCTGCTTCATTCTCCTCTAGAGTGGTCACCTGTTGAATAAGTCATAGGCGATGGAAACCACTTGCTATCGGTTAACATTTCCACTTACACTGTCCTTCCACTATACTATATCAACGGTTAATAATGCATCTGAAGTGATCTTCATATCGGACGACTTGTATCCACTTCAGGACTTCAACATTTGGGACTTTGGGACTTAGGGCATCTATTGGTGGTAAAAATCTCGAAGTAAATCTCTTAGAGTGACATCACTTACTTATGTCACTTGATGATGTGTCATGAGACTAATAGCTGCCACGTGTCACTCATATTTGTGATATGCACGTACCTAAAGTGTCGAATCAACTTGACACTTGTCATTTTCTGATTGTGCCACATGTCCTTGTTGATGTAGTCTTGCTGACGTGGATCCTCATTCACTTCAGGACTCCGGGTATTTTGACTTTTCAAGTTGCCAATTCTTTTAAAGTGAGAATCGCCGAACAATAATCTCCTTGCAACTTTTAGACCCGAACTAAACATTGTTTGTTGATCATGTTCTTATATCGATGACTCGATCTTTCTGCGATGTTGCATTTCTATCTTATCATGTCCTTCCAATTCAAACTGATCTAACGACTGTCGTTTACTCTGACTCTCCAACTCTTCGGACTTCGAGTTTTTCAAGTCTCAAACTGAAAAATCATCGAAGTGATTTGCTCTAGAGTTAAGGATCGTGTGCCACCTGTCAGTCTTGACGATGGACGGTCCCTTCTTACTTCGGGACTTTGACAAGTCTACTCTCCTACGCTCATCCAAAGTATTAACCTTTGTGCATTTATTTCTCGATCCAACGAATGTTGATCCTCGGTGCTTAGATCCAATGGATCAGATGTATACTTCTCCTTTGTGCTTCCTCTGGTGACTGGGCATTGATCTAACAGTCATCGAGTATTCGAGATTGGTGATCCAATGGCCAATGTCGTTCTTACTCCTGAGCTTTATGATCTCTTTGACTTAGAAGGTTTTCTAAGTGTTCAAAGTTCTCAACCTTTTCTCCTCCTGCGATTCCTTCTCTTGGACCTCGGCTGCACTTCTGGAAAGTTCAAATAACTATCTCTTCTGAGCTTTGATCTCTACATATTGTTCACTCCTCCTCCTTAGCTTACGCTTCCTTCTGCTTTGCCTTCTTTTCTTTCCATCAATGACAACCACACTCTTCCTATAAATATGACAACAATCTCCCCCTTTGGCATTGATGGCAACCCTGACAGGCTATGCTATTCTACTTGGACCTCCAACTATAACATCCAGACCACTCCTTTTCTCCCCCTTTGACATCAATGTCAAAGAAAACTTGCTCCCCCTGAGTTGTTGCAGTACTTTGATAAGGTATCAGATATTCAACCAACACATACTCCCCCTGATAGGATGGACTCTCTTAGGTTGATAATGGGGTTTAGTAAAGATGTCTTCAATTTGTTATGTGGTTGGAATGTAATGAACTTGAACAATATTATTGGTGACCTGCTCTCTTAGAAAATGGTATTTTATGGGGATGTGCTTGGTATTGGAATGAAATAATGGATTCTTGGACCTGTTCATATTCATCTTCAGCTGTGTCCTCTGTATTATACTCAATATTGTTCATCTCTCTTACTGGGACTCCTTCATCAACCTTTTCTTGTCATAACTAAATGACTCCCCTTGTCACTCTTCTCTCTCTGGTTCTGACTGCTCTCCCCCTTTGGTAAAAGATTAGCTCTTTCTGACAAGGTCTTTCCTCTTGATATCTCTACATGATGTCATGTATATCATTTGTGTACATTAGAATGTTGCTGCTGCGGATGTCATTTTCCTACTGGAACACTACGCAATTGTAGCTCATATTTTTCAAACAACCCTTGGATCTGCCTAGTGATCTTCATCGATCTCTAACCAAATGTGTCCGTCTTTATCCAAGATGCTTATTTACTGTACATTTCTCTAAATATGTCTGAGAAATTTTATATTATGCTTGTCACATGACTGCAATTATTTTTGCAATAATTAACTTCACTCATGTTCAGAGTTCAGTCTTTTCTATCCACATCTGTGAGTGTCCTGGTTTCTTGAACTTTGTTTTCTGATCTTTTATTACAACAACTTCATTTTTCTTCTATGATGCCTACAATCCAAGGATTTTATGACCATATTCATCACAAGGAAAAATAATAACCGTTACAAACACTCTCATACCTCCTTTGATTCATCCATGAAGTTGTCTCTCTTCTAAACTTACTTTGAGGTGTATGAGTAGCTTCTGGGTGTCTTTCTTGATCTGATATTCTAAATATTATAGTATTTCTTTCATTCTTTGAACATGAAGAACCTGAGTCATACCTGCTTTCTCTTTTTACAAATGAAGGACCCGTGTCAGACTTGTCTTCACCCTTTACAAATGAAGGACTTGCATCAGGTTTCTTAGGAGTATTGATTTCTTCCTTGTTGTATCCAAGACTAGATTTGTCATTTGGTGATCTCTGACTATCCAAGATCTCATCCAGGAACATGGAATTGTTCAAGAACTTGATTTGGGTGTTTGACTTCTCAAAATTCTTTCTAATATTCATAACTTCTGCTTCCAGCTTATGACGTGATTTTTCTTCTACTTCTTCCATGGGATAAATGCTAACAAAACATTCTTTTATTGTATCTGAGTCTTCTTCTTTTCTTGTAGGGGAGGATTCAATATCAACATTATTATATGTCCTTTCACTTTTACTTATACACAAAGAATTTTCCTTGTCTCCAGTCATGTGCTTGGAACATACATTATCTAAATACCAGGGGTCTTTTTGTTTTTGAGCTGAAAGTACTAGACCACATTTTTGACTATCTTTATTTTTCCATGTGCTGGAATTTCTACCTAAGGGTTTTATACTTGGATCTACTTTGTAATTATTCAGATGGAAATGTGCAACCTTGTGACCAAAGTTATGATAGTTATAACATTCGATCTCATTGTTCAATAGGTCAAAGTGATTGGTGTAACGTTGTCTACTCATTGGTTGTTCATTATTTCTTGACCTCCTCAGTTGCATGTCTCTAAACTTAATTTGAAAATTTGCAATATGTGGTTGTTTATTACTTGGCTTTCTCATTCTTTGTTGTGGCAGATATTTATTCCTTGGGTGTCTTGATTTCTCATGTCTAAATCTTAGGGAACAATTTACAGCTTTGTGGCCAAAGTTATAACAGTAGAAACAATATCCATAGAAAAAATCTTTGTACCTAGAAAATGGCTATCTTCTTTGAGCAAGTCGATTTCTTCCATGTTGATGATTTCCTTGAGCAGAGGGTGTATTATTTATTTTCTCTACAGATTCAGTTCTGACAGCTTTTTCTTTACTCCTCCTTGGAGGCTGATTATCTTCCTTTGTTTTTGCAGGTTTGATGTTAGTCATTGGTTGTAGATTTGACAAACTTGATGGATTCTTTGTTGCTTGGATGACCACTACTTGATCCCTCTTCATAAACCAACCCAGTTTTCAACTTTGGATTCCTTTGCTGATTCAAAATGGTGGATAATCCTTTTGAGGCTTTGATACTTGACAGATTCTAGTGATACAAGGCTTGAAACTTCTCCAACTCTTTTCTAGTTTTCACTACTTCTTCTTCCGGAGCTTCACATCTTGCCTTCTTCTCTGATAAATTTTGTTTCATAATTTCCTCTATTTTCTTTGCCTCTTCTAATTCCACTTTTAGTAGGGCAACGTCTTCATTAGGTTTTTTACTGCCTTTCTCGAACTGTATCAACAATTGTTTTTGCTTTCTCTTCTTAAGTATGAGTCTATCAATCTCTTCCAAAGCGCTAATCAACTCTCCTTCCAAGTCAACCACATATTCTTCATAATTAGCATCACTTCCTATGATTTTATTATCATAATCCTCTTTGGCCATAAGCATGAATTCATTTACCTTATCTTCATAGGAAGAGTCACTATCTATGTCTTCTGAAGAGTCATCATTGTTTACACATAACCTTTTATTTTTATCAAATCTTTTAGATTTGTACTTCTCTTCACCTTCATATTTCCAGTCCTTCTTCTTGTTTGGACACTTAGATGCAAAGTGACCTATCTTTCCACAGTTAAAATATTTGAAGGGAAACTTGCCTTGTTACTTGCATGATCCTTTCTTTAGTCTTCTCACAAATTTTGCTTCAATTTCATCAGGCTCAGAATCCTCATTATTATCTTCTTTAAATGATGCTTCTCTAGTGGTATATTTATCTTTAATAATCCTCATTTCATAAGCAGTTAGAGTTCCTAGGAGTTGATCAATAGACAGAGTCTTAGGATGATTCAGTTCTTCTATTGTGGAAACTTTTGGATTGAATCTATCAGGAAAAGATCTTAATATCTTTTGAACTAACAATACGTCTTCAATCATCTCACCAAGACCTTTCATGGCATTTCACAATCTCCTCAACTCTTAAGAAAAATGTATTAATTGTCTCATCCTCATTCATATTTAGTTGTTCAAACTGTAATCTGTAGGTTTGAATCTTGGCATCCTTTACCTTCTCATTACCTTCATAACTGATAATGATTTTGTCCCACATTGCTTTGGCAAACTCAAAGTGCATAACTTTTACAAATTCTGCTTCTGCAAGCCCACTCAGAATAACATTCATAGCCTTAGCGTTGAAGCTGAATTCTAGATTGTCATCCTTATTATCTAGTACAATTGGCTTTACATAACCAGTCTCTACCACATCCCAAACATCTGAACGTAAATCCATTATGTAGGTTCTCATCCTAACCTTCCAAAAGCCAAAGTTTGTTCCATTGAATAAGGGGGCTTATTGGTTGTGTTATCACTCTATAAATTCCCAGAGGTTGTTGTGAGGTAAGAAGAAATTTATCAGAGGTAACCTTAACCAACCGCTTTGAAACTGGGAGCTAGCCCTACCAGTTTCAGAGAGGGATCTCTCTGCGAGTTTTAGATTTGTTTGGATTTTCAAGATTTTAGGCTACTTAGAAAGAATATAACCAAGTTGTTTGCATTGTTTTTAAATGAAATGGTTGAATATCACTTACGCTTCCATTGGGATATGGGGTTTGTTTTAAAAATATATAGGTTAAAGATAGCTTTTATAAGATTCATTTTACAGGGCGAGATAGTGCTAATGTTGGATTCTTTAGGAATAAAATGGTGTATTGCTGAAAAAGGTGAGATATTAGTTAAAACAAAAAAGAATTTAAGAATTTCTTTGTTATAACATCAGAAGAAAAAACATTTAAATCTATAAGAGATTAAGAACAGAGTACACAATGGCAAATTCTGCAACTATAACTTCTTTTAAAGATCATATTTAGAAAGACAATATGATAACTAAGAAGGAAAAACTTTTACGCAGACAGAGGAAACTTCACCAACAATTAACACGCAAGAATCCTATGAAACTTCTCTTTGTATTACTAGAATAACCTCTTGATAAAAATTACAACGATTAGAGCTTGATTGGGCGTAAAGATCAACAACCCTCAATACTTATAAGTTGGAAATATTTATAATAAAATTTACAAACGACCCTGTCATTAATGATTAGGACGTGATAGATTCTGAGTCTAACTAACTAGTTAACAAGATGTAAAAATGTAGTAACTGATGATGATGTGTCGAATCTCTCATGTTGATTTTGGGGAAGACCGTTGGTGAGTCATTCAGATGACTTTAAATGTGTTGGACGCTGAGCTAGATGAGTCTTTACCTTTACTCAATCAATTCGCACAGCTCATCCCATCTTTGTCTTCTTGGGATGGTAACTTTCAATAGTCGGCGGTAGATTTCGTCCATCTCGGTGTATTTAGCAAAAGTCGGCTTGATGAGGAAGATGTACTTGATTTCATGTTGTATGCTGAGGTCATGCTGCAGAGTCTCCAAGAGCGCTTTTCCCGTGATGTTACCCTGTATCCCTAAAAACTTGGAATTGTCTTTGGCCATGGTGGTGATCTTTTGCTTGTAATCGGACAAAGTCATTAATTTATCATTTAGGACACGTAGATCAGGAAGACCCTTTTTCTGTAAGTCTTCAATATTGCTAAAAAATCTCTGAACTCCAATGTCCATGTTTTGAGCCTTTTCCTCCAACTGCAACATTAATCCCTTTTTAGTCAACACTCTTTTGACTTCAAGGATAGTTTTTGTGCTGTCTTCAACTTTTAGGTCCTCAAGCTCTTCCTTGGTTTTTGAATTCAAAAACTTGATGATCCCGTTGGTTGTCGAGGGCATCTCACCTAACTCTGTTATTATCCTGTCAATGGCCTACCTACTCTTTAACACCAGATCATGTTGCTCGAACATGATTTGCACCATGGGCCAAATTTCATTTATGGATTTCGAGATATTTGTCCAGATATTTTCCTTAGCCTCAGCGAATGTTTTTCCTGCCACTGTTTGTTTCTGGAGCTGTTGTATTTCCTGCTTGAGTTTCTATGATACTTGTCTTTCAATATTCTATCTTGTTTAGAAAAAAGACTTGAGTTCCTGTAGACTTTCAGTCTCCATTTTCATCCTATTGATCTTTGTTCCCTGCAGAGTCATTTCCTCCATGGACTTTGCTAGCTCCACAGTTTTTTCCAGTGTTGTCAATGGAGTTGTTGATGGATTTTTTGTTGTAGTAGTTGTTGGCACAGCTGCTATACTGACTTATGTGATGGGAATTGCACTGAATGAAATGAATTCCATCAGGGTCGATTGTTCCTTCTCTTTTAATAACTTTTCCAACTCTGCCTCCATTTCCCTGAGTTATGCGTTCTGCTGCATGATACGTTTCAACAATTCTTCTTTCTCGTTTTTTGCCTCGGTTATTTCTTTAGCTTTTGAATCCTCTATTGGTGGCAATTTCAGTTGTTTTCTCAAATATGCAATGTCAGCATTCTTTTTCTTCAACATTTCCTATGTTTCTTTTACATTTGGGGGATCATACCCAATCTTGAGCACCAACTCCTCTAAGGATTTTATTCTATTATCCTTTTCAAAAGAGGATATATTTTCCAACTTCAATTGGGTCTAAAAATTGCTTAAAGACACATATAACTTTGTTGTTGTAGAGGAAGCATGTGCCAATGTGGAGAAAACCATTTCTCCAGTTTGTCTGTGCAAGTCCATCTGGTCAGCTGGATGGACTTGTTTGGTGTCAAAAACGATAGTTGACCTCTTGTAATTAGTGATCTCTTTGGGTTGAGACACTTGTGCTTGCAAAAATTCCATATGCATTCTTCCTTTCTCTGTGTCAAAGTCTGACAACAATCAATGTTGTGTTGTGGAAGTTTTCTTCCAAAACTAAGAGTAGGTGTTGTTGGTCAGCATTTGGTTCTTCTTTTTAATCATTTCATATTTTTCAAAAATTCCTAGAGGTACATATCCTTGTGGAGTTTGGGTGTTCACGGCTATCTCTGTCTTATTCTTTGAAGAAGAAGTTGACACCACCTGCTGTCTTCTTTCAATCACTGTGGCAGAGTAGGGCTCTTCCTCACTAGACATGTGAGTATCATGAGTGGTTTTGGGTTTCTTGCTGTATACCTGAAAATCTTCTCCTGATACCTCAGTGATTGAAGGTGAATCATCCTTTCTTGGAATTTTTACCTTGGGTACATGTGGAGTGGTAGTCAATGAAAAAGAGACTGAAGGAGATTCATGTGGCTCTGTATCTACCAGAGTGTTTGCTTCCCACTATGTCTGGTTCACATACTTTTCAATTTCTGGTTTGAAGGTGTGGGCATAAGGTTAACTTTTGTTCTTGGATCTCATCTCTGTAATGATCCCACTGGGGTCATATATCCAAATAAAACTGGTGTTGAATTTCATTTCCTTCAGTAATTTATCTGCCTCTTCCCCAACCGCTTGACTGTTGCAGATAAACGGTCTTATTTTCCCTTTGATCCTCATATGCTATTTTTTATTCAGAGACACAAAATGGATGTCATCTGATTTTATCATCTGATGAATATACTCCAGTGAGAATATTCGAATAGGCACATACTTGGGCAACTTGTATGGAGCTAGTTCACACCCACACACTCTGATTTCTATGTGATTCTGGTATAGAAACTAGTCCCCATTCTTTGCGAGATCTGAAAGGTGCAGAACTCTTTGGATCTCCTCGTTTATCCTCGACTCAGGTCTTCCACTAAGCATGCCTACAACTAGGTGATAAAACAACTCAATTAATTGTTTAAAAGTGAACTCAGTAGAGCTTCTCCTGAGTAGAGACGTCGATAAAGTGACTGCTTGAGGTTTTCCTTCCTTGTCTGTCTTCTGCATGTGAAAGGAAAATATGTCTGCTTGATAGAACATGAACATGTAGGCCAGTATTAAAGAATACCAAAACATGCCTTCTGTAGGGAAATTTGCCAGTTGGTCGTGCAGGATCTCGGACAAGAAACCGTTGTAGTCAAAATGAGTGGCAACTTTCTCTTTAGCAGAGAAAATGGACAGGAAACCTAAGATAGGTTCATCCACCCATTCATCTGAGAAGTAACCAAGCAATAAACACAGTGTGGAGATAATCTAGTTTCCCCTTTTGGAAAATATGGAAGAATGGTAGGGAGGATTATTTTTAGGGAATTGGGTGTCTTGAGGGAGGAAAAGCTCAAAGATTTGTGCTCTTTGGGGAAATGATAAGTTCTGATACATTTTTGTCAGAATTTCAAGTGTAAGGGGAGAATAGGGTTTGGCTCTAGGTACTTGCATCATTTGATCGATGGCCTCGAGTGTAATTAGGAAAAAGGTTTCTCCGGTTGAAGACAATATGGTTCTCTGATTAGGGAGGTAGTGCACTTGGCATTTGAGAGCGAATTTAGGGAAATAATAGATCTAGGGAAAAAGATACAGGGGGAAATTTGACTTCCAGAGCCCAATTTCATCACTCTGATCGATGAAGGTGTCTTTAAACCATGAATGTAGCTCGACAAAATCAAAACCAGACCTGGTTTCTGAAATCAAGTAGTCTTTGTTTGCTAATGGGATCCAATCGAGATCGACCAAAGGTGGGAGAAAAGGATTTTCCTCTGCATTTGACTTTTTTCTTTTGGGCGCCATTGATTTCCACCGATACCTGCAGACTGAACACATGTTAGTAGGAGAAAAACTCTGGTTGGATGAGGTGTTGCAAAGGCGAAGGAAAATGAGTCTCTGATATGCAGGGAGTGTGAATGGAATGGGATTTGACAGAAACGGGGTTGAAATTGAGTGAACGGGTATCTGTTGGGCGAAAAAGGACAGGTCAGATGAACAACGGGTATGTGGCCAATCATAAATGGCCAACGGGTTGTTTAGAGCGTGAGAGGGCAGGATGAAAGACATCTGATGTGTGTCTCTGGTCGACGTGTAGACTAGTGATTGAGGAATGAACGAGAAAAATATGACCTGTAACGGTTAGATGGATGGGACGTGATGGCGAGGTCGTGACATGGAACTTGCAAAGGGTGGTTGTGGGATGTGATACCTTGGGATGGTGGTGGTGAGTTGTAAAAATGGTAGGCGATAAATGTTTGGAGAGGGGGAGTTAGGATGTAATGAGGTGATTCCATGTTGGGATGGGGCCCGCCTGGACTTTG
>SNQJ01S0004468.1:80110-117322 GCA_010110895.2 Picea sitchensis
CCCACCGTTAAAGGTCGAACGATTGGGGGGGTCCGAAATATTTTCAGAGTCGTCCATTTGTGCGCTGGCGGGGGAACCGTAGATCTGAGCGCACCTTTTAATTACCTTTTTGGACCCCCCCCCCTCATCGTTAAAGGTTGAACAATCAAGGGGGTCCAGACTCTTTTCTGATCCATAGATCTGGGCACCCACAACTCAGTCGTAGATCTAGGCCCGATCTTTAATCTTCAGGGCGCAACTCAATATATGATGCAGAACTTAGGCTTAATGACTTTTTATGGGTTTTGCACACTACTTCTTTTGATTTTTATCACCATGGGGTTAGAAAAACATTTCATC
Source organism: Picea sitchensis (assembly GCA_010110895.2). Lineage (NCBI taxonomy): Eukaryota > Viridiplantae > Streptophyta > Pinopsida > Pinales > Pinaceae > Picea > Picea sitchensis. Next base: position 80,450 of record SNQJ01S0004468.1, read on the forward strand.
ATAAAAAATCATGCATTTTTCATCGATCATCTTACATATTTTATTGAAAGGAAGCTAATTAACCTATGTCCTAACATACTCCTTTGTGCCTTTAGCCCAGTTTAAATTGTTGGGCTAAGAAAATACTCTACCTTGGGGTTATTTAACCAAGATTAGACTGTTTCATCAAATTTATTCACTAGATAATCTAAATTACTTGGCTATGATTAGACAGTATAGCCAAGCTTATTCACTAATCCTAAATACTTAAATTCAAAATACTTGGCCATGTTTACACTATATGGGTCAAGTCATTATCAATTCATGGGGCTTTATCTGTTTTCTTTTATTCCCTCTTTTCTTTTCTTTTCTTTTCTCTTTTCTCTTTTCTTTTCTTTTTTAGAATGCAGCAATATCTGCAAGTCGAAAACACTAAAGGGAAAAAATTGCAATCAACAATTGATCCTATAAATTATAGGGTTATAACAGTGGCTCCACCTGGGCATGGTATCCTCCTTGCAAGATGCCAAGAATCTTGTTTCTTGTTGTCTTGAAAAACTTCCTCTAGAGTTTCTTCTGTTGTCTGACTTGCTTTATTTTGAAATTTTGATGGTATTATTCAATGTCTTAGGGCCTTCTCTACGAGCTTCAAACACATGAACAAAAAAACCTACACCTAAAATACTCGTAAAAGAAATGATATGTACAATGGAATGGAATGGTGATCTCTCTACTGAGGTGGCAAGTAATGCTTCAACATCCTGCCATTTATAGGTCCCCCTGGCAGGTCTGATCCATCACTGTTAGCAAGTAGAAAAACATTATTTCCTCTGAAGGCCTAAATGGTGTAAGGACCCTTCCACAAGCTATCGAACTTTCCATGTTTACCTTTATCTTCATTTCTGTAGTCCCATCTCAAAACTAGATCACCCAATTCAAAGTTATCCTCTTTGGTTCTCTTGTCATAGATCTTTTTAATATTTTCCTGGATCACTTGAGTTCTGTTGTAAACTTCTTCTCTAGATTGCATTAGGTGGATCATTTGATTTATTCTTCGTTGGACATCGTTTGGTTCTTCTTGTGTTTCATGCAATAGGTTCATGACCATAATTCCTAATGAAAGGGGAAAAACTACCTTGGTGCCATACACCAACTGGTATGGAGACATACCAATTGATCTTTTGGTGCTTATTATGTCAGCCCAGAGTGTGAAAACCAACTTATTATGCCATGATTTCTTGTTTTCCTGTAGTTTCTTTCTAAGAATGTTCACCAGACTTTTGTTAGAAGACTCGGCTAGCCCATTTCCCTGTGGATAATAAGTCGTCGAGTGTCCCAAAGTAATATGATATTGATTACAAAAATCTATGAGCCTTTTGGATCTGAAAGCCACTGCATTGTCAGTTATAATTTTTCTGGGGCATCCAAAACAAGACAAAATATTAGTTTCTAAAAACTTGATGATGACAGAGTCAGTAGCTTTCCTGCATGGTACAACCTCGATCCACTTGGTGAAGTAGTCAGTGGCCGTAAGGATCCATTTATGTTGGCCTGAAGAGGGAGGATGTATTTCACCAATGAAGTCTAGCCCCCATTGTTGGAAAGGAGATTTAATAGAGATGGGTTTCATTGGGAGTGGAAGAAGCTTCCTTTTACCTTCAAAAATCTGACACTTGTGGCAAGAAACAACCTTCTAGTGAACATCAACAAATAGAGTAGGCTAGTAAAAGCCAGCTCTCAGAATCTTGTTAGCTGTGGTCTTCCAGCTCAGGTGCCCACCACAGTCTCTTGCATGAAAATCTTGAAGAACTTTTTCAGCTTCATCTTTTAAGAAGCAATTAAGCAAGATACCACCAGGATCTTTCCAATAGAGATTTCCTTCCAAAATACAAAATTTCAATGCTTTCAATTTAATAAATATAGCTTTGGTCTTAGTCAAACCTGGAGGAGCCTGTAAATTGTGGAGTACAAAAATGAGGTCTGCGTACCAAGGGGAGTTTAAGAATTCCTTTTTTATGTTTGGAGTCACCTGCTCTTCCAGTCCATCTACTGCAGCCAAAAAGTTAATATCTAAAGCATGAAAATTAGACTCAGCCATTAGTTTGGCCAAACCCTGTCCTTTGATCAATTTAGTAGGTTTGATTTCAATGTCGTATTCTAGAATAACCACAATCCATTTTCCTCTTCTGCCATCCAGATTATCCTGGGTTAGGATATCTTTAACCACTGTGTTTGGGACGTATGCAATTGTGTGAGAGTGGAGAATATAGACCCTAAAATATTTTATAGCCTTTCCCAGGGCGAAGGCTTGTTTCTCCATAATGTTATAATTCAACACTGTGTCTCTTAAAGCTTTTCTGAAAAAGGCTATGGGTTTCTCGTACCCTTCACTGTTTTTTTGTAACAATACTGCTGCTATAGTGTGCTCAGATGCGAAAGAGAAAAGATAAAAGTCTTTGGTATAGTTTGGGCTAATTAGAACTGGGGCTTGGGTGAGAGCATGTTTCACTTTCTCAAATGATTGTTTGGACTCGACATTCCATTTGATTTTTATGTCCTTTTTCAACATATTGGTGATATTCCTCAGAAGTTCGGTCAAGTTTGGTATGAATCTTCTAAGGAAATTTATTTTACCAATGAAAGATTGTAGTTATTTGATGTTCCTAGGGTGTTCCACCTTCTGGATAGCTTCTATCCTGCTAGGATCTATTTTAATTCTATCTTTTGAGATTATGTGTCCCGGTAGTTTGCCTTCCTCTAACTCGAAAAGGCTTTTCTTAGGATTCAACGAAATCCCAAATTTCCTGCACTTCTCAAACACACGCCTAAGGTGGAGCAAATGTTCTTCGTCAGATTTGGAGTAAACAGTTACATCATCCATATAAATGACTATAAATCTCCTAGTCTCATCCACAAAGGAAATATCCATTGCTCTTTGGAAAGTAGCCCCAACGTTCATCAGACCAAAAGGCATCTTCACCTCCATGAAGGTTCCCCAGGGTGTGGTAAAAGTTGTCTTCTCTTGATCTTCTGGATGGACCAAAACTTGGTTGTAACCAAAGAAAACATATAGTAAGGAGATCCTACTGGATTCGACCACCTTTTGCAAAATATGGTCCATTTTGGGTAAAGGGTAATTGTCTTTGAGGGAGACTTTGTTCAGATTTATGAAATCTATACAGAGTCTGATCTCGCCAGTTTTTTTCCTGGTCGGAACTAGATTAGAAACCCATTTGGAAAATCTCAAGGGGACTATAATCTTGGCATCATACATCTTTTTGACTTCCTTCTCTATCAGGGGAAGCAACTTGGGATTAATTCCCCTAGGTTTCTGTCTGAAAGGTTTGTGTTCTTCTTTTATGGGAATCCGGTGTTGTATGATACTTGTGTCATAGGATTTTAAGTCCTCATAGCCCCAGGAAAAAACATCTATGTATTCCTTAAAAAGTTCAATGTATTTTATTTTTTGCTCTGGTGGCAGGGATTTAGACAGTTTTATCATTTTGGGGTTTTCTTCTGTTCCTATGTTGCAATCTTCAACCTCTTTACCGCTAGATTCAATTTTTTGTTTTTTTGCCACATTGTTAAAATCAAACAAGTCTTCCAATGGAACTAAACCTCTAGGTAACACATTATTTTTCAACTGCAGGATATCAGAATCTACATCATTTTCATTGAATTCTTCAACATCTATTGTACTTACACTGCCATTCTAAAAAACAGATTTATTTACAAATTCGTCACCATTTTCTAAATCTATGTTTGTACATTCGAAATCATTTTTACATTGCAAAAAATATTCAATTTGATCGTCATTTCAAAATACCTACCAATATCTGATGTTGTCAGGAATGGTGGGTCTTCACTTCACCTCCATTGTGTACTTGTGAGTGGGACAAAAAGGGATTTTACAGGTAGCTGCTGACGTAGCCAATCCATCTGCGAGTATATTTTGTCCCCTAGGCATCACCTGCAAGTCAATCTCAGTAAATCATTGAAGAGCATCTAAAACAACATTCCTATAGGCTCTAAGTCTGGGATTTTTTGCTGCATACTCACCTTTGATTTGCTTGATAATCAATTCAGAATCACCCCTTACCATTATCTACTTAGCACCAACTTTCTTCAATAATTTCAGGCCGAGCATTAAATCCTCGTACTCGGCTATGTTGTTAGTACATTGGAAGTTTAGTTTATAGGAATGATGCTCAGAGTACTTTGATCTATGGTTATGCATCCACACTCCGACTCTAGCTCCTTCTTTACTCACAACACCATCAAAGTCCATGTTCCAGAAGTCTACTGGCAATTCCCCATTTTCTTCAATCATGGGGTTTCTTACTTCGACAACTGCTTTATCATCCTTTGGATAAGGTGCATCATCCTCCACTTGTGCGATTTGTTCTTCAAGATCACTGTCGTTATATAGAATAAAAGAATCCATGTCAGAGTGTGTGGAATATAGTGGGTAATTGTGTGGCTTTTCCTGACTACTAACCATATACTTCATCATTGTTTCCCTGTAAAGTCTTCTCTGTTGACCGAAAACCAGAATGGTGGCGTAGGACATATCTAGTTGCAGGGTTCCTCTCAATTTATCTCCCCAAGACCTTGATAGCAACATACCATACTTGGGGGGAATATCTTCCACGACGATGTCCATCACCAAACTTTCCATCGGGATTGGAGCCAAGGTGATGCATAAGTCTTTAATCAGGCTTATACATTTGACCTTGCTGGAGTCGAAAGAATGCAAATCTTTGTAGGGTCTGGTGACTTCGAGTCCCAACTTTTCCATCATGGATTTGGTCATTAGGTTGTGAGAGGCACCCAAATCCAACATAGTGTTGTGTAATATCAGATCATGGATATTAAGGCTGATGTAAAAAGGGGCCACGACGCCATTATCAGTTTGACCGTCAACTTTAGGACCAAATAGGATCTCAAGTCGATCATCGTCAAGGTTTACTATGTCAGAGTGGTGTATAGATCCAACATTCAAGGCTTTGGTACCTATATCAAGTTCGATGCTTAAATATTTTATCACCTGAGACCTGTAAGCGTTCTTGTTCATCAGCTCGGAGAGGGGAATGGGAATCTTCAATTTTTCTAGTTCCCCTTCAAGGCTAAAAGGAGCGGTGGTTTTGTTTAAAATCTGTACTTCTGATTTATCGATAGACACTCTGTGGATAGGTGCACCTATTTGAATGGTTGATGAAACTTCTGTCCGACTTGTTCTCTTAAGCATTTCTAGACTTTTTTGTGCAAGAGATTCAACAACATTCCACCCAGGGGATTTCTTGGGAAGGTTTTCTGAGGTTTTCTTGGTTTCAACAACCTTCTTTGCAGAATTCTCGTTAGTCTTATTACACCTCAAGTTATACTACCTATGAACCTCCATTATAGCGTTCTCAAAGGCTTGTTGTTCTTTTTTCTCAGCTTCCTCATTTATCTTTGTTTGTGAAAGGAGAAAGATTTCATTCTCTTCCTGGGTGAGGAAAATAGATTCATGATCGTGATCATGATCACCCATTAGATTTATATGAGTATCATCAAACTCCTCAATTACTTCCTCCCTGTCATCAACATAGTTTTCTTGGAGACGTGGTCTAATCTGCTGATCAGGTCCCCTTTGTTCTCGTTGATCTCTAGGATCTCTCTATCTAATCTGAGGTGGATTCCTTCTAAAGTTAGGGTTTCTGATTTGAGGGACAACTTGGTTCTCCCTAGGTGGGTTCCTGTCAGTTATGGTGAGTCTCTCCATCATTTTCTCTATAGCTCTGGCGAGAGAATCTAATTTGGCATCTAATGAGGAAGTAGAAGGTTCTTCTTTGATGGTGACCCTCTTTTCTGTTCTCGGCCTGGCCCTTCTGGCCAAAATATTTGCTTCTACACTGAAGGCACTTCTTTTCATGTCTTCCAGAGTTGTTTTGTTTCTTTCCCTTAATTGATATGACATGTCGGCGTCAAAACCATCAAGGAACTTTATTAACGCCAAACCTTGTGGTGGTTTGATTTCAGTCGGGATAGAATTGTATAGATTGTTGAAACTAGTGCAGTAATCCTTCACTGTCTCTCCTTGGTTCCTTCTGATGTTCTCATACTCTGGCAGAATTTGGAGAGGATTTTTATTTACCTCCCACTGGTCAAGGAAATTCCGATGAAAGCCAACAATATTAGTAAGGGTAGCAACACGTAAAGTTTTGAACCACTTTTTCACTTCTCCAGTTAGGTTTTATGCAAATAATCTCATATGCACATCAGCTTCGTCTACTTCCTGCAAGTCAAAGTAATCATTCATTTTGTCAACATGTTGTTGTGCATTCAAGGGACCAATACTATCAAAATGTGGGAGTTTAGTTTGATAATCTTGGGGCATGTCATGTAAAGGAGAAACCAATACCAATGGAGCATATCTTTCCGCCATGATTGGTGGGGGAGGCTGAACAACAACTTGTGTGACAAGAGAGGTAATGCCTGAAGATATAGAAGACAAAGGGCTTGGAGGAATGGAATGACCTAGTTTAGTTTTAGCAGAAACTGCAACAATAGTTAAAGCAGGAAGTTCGACGGACTGCTGAAGATGGAGTTTGTTTAAGGCTTGACCAATATTTGTGACTGGGTCTTTGAGCTTATCAGTCTCGGGGTGAAAATATTGATCAACTTCCTCTAGGAGAAAGTATCTCAGGGGTCCTGGGCTGAAAAATGGTTTGGTCTAAGACCGTTTTACTGACAAAAATGTCAGATTTTGTCCTGAAAAGACTTGCTCGAAAGGGTATTTCAGGCTCAAGGTCTGGAAGAACAACTAACTTTTATAGGATGGAAAAAGACCTTGGAAATGGGATGTTACTCCTTGAAATTTTTGCAGCATTTTTCTTCCTGAGTAGTCTTTTGGGGTTATCTATTACTATTGCAGGTTCTGGGTCAGAATGAGATCTGGTAGAAATTCTTTTGGGAGCCAGAACTGTTGATTTTATTCTTCCTTTGGAGATTTTAACTATTTATATACAAACTTTAACAACCTCTAAACATTATTTCCAGACAAAATTTAGGGTTTGTGTTTCTTCCATAAATAAAGTCGTCTTTTTTCTATGGGAAATAAAACAAGGGGTGGAAAGTTTGTTCAGTTATTCCTCAGTATGGTCGCCATTTATGTTATCACTCTGTAAATTCCCATAGGTTGTTGTGAGGTAAGAAGAAATTTATCAGAGGTAACCTTAACCAACCGCTTCGAAACTGGGAGCTAGCCCTACCAGTTTCAGAGAGGGATCTCTCTATGATTTTTAGATTTGTTTGGATTTTCAAGATTTTAGGCTAGTTAGAAAGAATATAACCGAGTTGTTTGCATTTTTTAAAATCAAATGGTTGAATATCACTTACACTTCCATTGGGATATGGGGTCTGTTTTAAAAAGATATAGGTTAAAGACAACTTTTATAAGATTCGTTTTACAGGGAAAGATAGTGCTAATGCTATATTCTTTAGGAATAAAATGGTGTATTGCTGAAAAAGGTGAGATATCTGTTAAAACAAAAAAACATTTAAGAATTTATTTGTTATAACATCAAAAGAAAAAAAAATTTAATCTATAAAAGATTAAGAATAGAGTACACAATGGCAAATTCTACAACTATAACTTCTTTTAAAGATTAGATTTAGAAAGACAATATGATAACTGAGAAGGAAAAACTTTTACGCAGATAGAGGAAACTTCACCAACAATTAACACACAGGAATCCTGTGAAACTTCTCTTTGTATTACTGGAATAACCTCTTGATAAAAATTACAGCGATTAGAGCTTGATTGGGCGTAAAGATCAACAACCCTGAATACTTCTAAGTTGGAAATATTTATAATAAAAGTTACAAACGACCCTGTCATTAATGATCAGGACGTGATAGAGTTTGAGTCTAACTAACTAGCTAACAAGATGCAGAAATGTAGTAATTGATGATGATGTGTCGAATCTCTCCTGTTGATTTCGGGGAAGACCGTTGGTGAGTCATTTGAATGACTTTAACTATTTTGGACATTGAGTTGTATGAGGCTTTACCTTTACTCAATCAATTCCCACAGCTCATCCCATCTTTGTGTGCTTGGGATGGTAACTTTCAATAGTCGGTGGTAGAATTTGTCCATCTCAGTATATTTAGAAAAAGTCGGCTTGATGAGGAAGATGTACTTGATTTCGTGTTGTATGTTGAGGTCATGCTGCAAAGTCTCCAAGAACGCTTTTCTCGTGATGCTGCCCTGTATCCCTGAAAACCTAGAAATATCTTTGGCCATGGTGGCGATCTTTTGCTTGTAATCGGACAAAGTCATTAATTTATCATTTAGGACACATAGATCAGGAAGACCCTTTTTCTGTAAGTCTTCAATCTTGCTAAAAAATCTCTGAACTCCAATGTCCATGTTCTGATCCTTTTCCTCCAACTGCAACATTAATTCCTTTTTAGTCAACACTCTTTTGAATTCAAGGATAGTTTTTGTCCTGTCTTCAACTTTTAGGTCCTCAAGCTCTTCCTTGGTTTTTGAATTCAAAAACTTGATGATCTCGTTGGTTGTCGAGGGAATCTCACCCAGTTTTGTTCTTATCCTGTCAATGGCCTACCTACTCTTTAACACCAGATCATGTTGCTCGAACATGATTTGCACCATGGGCCAAATTTCATTTATGGATTTCGATATATCTGTCCAGATATTTTCCTTAGCCTCAACTAATGTCTTTCCTCCCACTGTTTGTTTCTGGAGCTGTTGTATTTCCTACTCAAGTTTCTATGATACCTGTCTCTCAATATTGTATCTTGTTTGGAAAGAGGACTTGAGTTCCTGTAGACTTTCAATCTCCATTTTCAGCCTATTGATCTATGTTCCCTGCATAGTCATTTCCTCCATGGACTTCACTAGCTCCACAATTTTTTCCAGTGCTATCAATGGAGCTGTTGATGGAATTTATGTTGTAGTGGTTGTTGGCACAATTGTTGTACTGACTTCTATGATAGGAACTTCACTCAATATATTGAATTCCATCGGGGTCGATTGTTCCTTCTCTTTCAATAACTTTTCCAACTCTGCCTCCATTTCCCTGAGCTGTGCATTCTACTACATGATAAGTTTCAACAATTCTTCTTTCTCATTTTCTACCTCAACTATTTCTTTAGCTTGTGAATCCTCTATTGGTGGAAATTTTAGTTGTTTTCTCAAAGATGCAATGTCAGCATTCTTTTTCTTCAACATTTCCTATGTTTCTTTTACATTCAAGGGATCATACCCAATCTTGAGCACCAACTCCTCTAAGGATTTTATTATGTTATCCTTTGCAAAAGAGGATATCTTTTCCAACTTCAATTGGGTCTGAACATTGCTTAAAGACACCTGTAACTTTTTTGTTGTAGAGGAAGCATGTGCCAATGTGGAGAAAACCACTTCTCTAGTCTTTCTGTGCAAGTCCATCTGGTCAGCTGGATGGACTTGTTTGGTGTCAAAAACGATAGTTGACCTCTTGTAATAAGTGATCTCTTTGGGTTGAGACACCTGTGCTTGCAGAAATGCCAGATTCATTCTTCCTTTCTCTGTGTCAAAGGATGAAAACAATCGATGTTGTGCCGTGGAAGTTTTCTTCCAAAACTAAGAGTAGGTGTTGTTGGTCAGCGTCTGGTTCTTCTTTTTAATCATTTCATATATTTCAAAAATGCTTAGAGGTACATATCCTTGTGGATTTTGGGTGTTCACAACTATCTTTGTCTACTTATTTGAAGAAGAAGTTGACACCACCTGTTGTATTCTTTCAATCATTGTGGCAGAGTAGGGCTCTTCCTCACCAGACATGTGAGTAGCATGAGTGGTTTTGGTTTTCTTGTTGTATACCTGAAAATATTCTGTTGATACCTCAGTGATTGAAGGTGAATCATCCTTTCTTGGCCTTTTTTCCTTGGGTACCTGTGGAGTGGTAGTCAGTGAAAAAGAGACTGAAGGAGATTCCCGTGGCTCTGTATTTACCAGAGTGTTTGCTTCCCCTCTGTTTGGTTCACATACTTTTCAATTTTTGGTTTGAGGGTGTGGGCATAAGGTGAAATTTTGTTCTTGGATCTCATCTCTGCAATGATCCCACTGGGGTCATATTGCCAAATAAAACTGGTGTTGAATTTCATTTCCTTCAATACTTTTATCTGCCTCTTCCCCAGCAGCTTGACTGTTGCAGATAAACTGTCCTATTTTCCCTTTTATCCTCATCTGTTGTTTTTTCTTCAGAGACACAAAATGGATGTCATCCGATTTTATCATTTGATGAATATACTCCAGTGTGAATATTCAAGCAAGCACATACTTGGGCAACTTGTATGGAGCTAGTTCACACCCATACACTCTGATTTCTATGTGATTCTGGTATAGAAACCAGTCCCCAGTCTTTGCGAGATCTGAAAGGTGAAGAACTCTTTGGATCTCCTCATTTATCCTCGGCTCAGGTTTTCCACTAAGCATGCCTATAACTGGGTGATAAAACAACTCAATGAATTGTTTAAAAGTGAACTCAATGGAGCTTCTCCTGAGCAGCGACGTCCATAAAGTGATTGCTTGAGGTTTTCCTTCCTTGTCCATCTTCTGCATGTGAAAGGAAAATTTGTCTGCTTGATAGAACATGAACATGTAGGCTAGTATTGAAGAATACCAGAACATGCCTTATGTAGGGAAATTTTCTAGCTGGTCGTCCAGGCTCTCGACCAAGAAATCACTGTAGTTGAAATGGGTGGTGACTTTCTCTTCAGCAGAGAAAATGGACAGGAAACCTAAGATAGGTTCATCCACCCATTCATCTGAGAAGTAACCGAGCAAGAAACACAGTGTGGAGATAATCTAGTTTCCCCTTTTGGAAAATATGGAAGAATGGTAGGGAGGATTATTTTTAGAGAATTGGGCGTCTTGAGGGAGGAAAAGATCAAAGATTTGTGCTCTTTGGGGAAATGATAAGTTCTGATACATTTATGTCAAAATTTCAAGTGTAAGGGGAGAATGGGGTTCGGCTCTGGGCACCTGCATCATTTGATCGATGGCCTCGGGTGTAATTAGGAAAAAGGTTTCTCCGATCGAAGACACTATGGTTCTCTGATCAGGGAGGTATTGCGCTTGGCATTTGAGAGCGAATTCGAGGAAATGATAGATGTGGGGAAAACGATACAGGGGAAAATTTGACTGCCAGAGACTAATTTCATCACTCTGATCGATGAAGGTGTCTTTAAACCATGACTGTAGCCCGGCAAAATCAAAATCAAACCTGGTTTCTGAAATCAAGTAGTCTTTGTCTACTAACAGGATCCGGTTGAGATCGACCGGAGGTGGGAGAAAATGATTTTCCTCCACATTTGACTTTTTTGGGCACCATTGATTTCCATTGATACCTGCACACTGAACACACGCTAGTAGGCAAAAAACTCTGGTTGGATGAGGTGTTGCAGAGGCGAAGGAAAATAAGTCTCTGATATGTAGGGAGTGTGAATGGAATGGGAACTGACTGAAACAGGGTTGAATTTGAGTGAACGGGTATCCATTGGGTGAAAAAGGACAGGTCAGATGAACAATGAGTATGTGTCCAGTCATAAATGGCCAATAGTTCGTTTAGAACGTGAGAGGGTAGGATGAAAGACGTCTGATGTGTGTCTTTGGTCAACGTGTAGACTGGTGATTGAGAGGCAAATGGGAAAGATATGACCTATAATGGTTAGATGGATGGGACGTGATGACAGGGTTGTGACATGGAACTTGCAGAGGGTGGTTGTGGGATGCGATACCTCAGGATGGTGGTGGTGATTTGTAAAAATGGTAGGCGGTAAATATTTGGAGAGGGGGAGTTAGGATGCAATGAGGTGATGCTGCGTTGGGATGGGGCCCACCTGGACTTTGCTTCATTCCGGACCCCCCCCCACAACTGTTAAAGGTTGAACGATCAGGGGGGTCCAGGATCCCTTGCTGACCATTGATTTGGGTGAAGCCGGATCAATCGTTGATTTGGGTGTGTTCTTTAAACATCATGTCGGACCCCCCCCCCCCCCCCCCCCCCCCCATCGTTAAAGGTTGAACGATCATGGGGGTCCATAATCTTTTCAGAGCCGTCCATTTGTGCGCTGGTGGGGGAACCGTAGATCTGAGCACACCTTTTAATTACCTTTTCGGACCCCCCCCCATCATTAAAGGTCGAACAATCGGGGGGGTCTAGACTCTTTTCTGATCCGTATATCTGGGCGCCCACAACTTAGTCGTAGATCTAGGCTCGATCTTTAATCTCCAGAGCACAACTCAATATATGATGCAGAACTTAGGATTAATTACTTTTTATGGGTTTTTCACACTGCTTCTTTTTCTTTTTATCACCATGGGGTTAGAAAAACATTTCATAATAAAAAATCATGCATTTTTCATCGATCATCTTACATATTTTATTGAAAGGAAGTTAACTAATCTATGTACTAACCTACTCCTTTGTGCCTTTATCCCAGTTTAAACTGTTGGGATAAGAAAATACTCTACCCTGGGGTTATTTGACCAAGATTAGACTGTTTCATCAAATTTATTCACTAGCTAATCTAAATTACTTGGCTATGATTAGACAGTATAGCCAAGCTTATTCACTGATCATAAATACTTAAATTCAAAAGACTTGGCCATGTTTACATTGTATGGGTCAAGTCATTATCAATTCATGGGGCTTTATCCTTTTTCTTTTATGCCCTCTTTTATTTTCTTTTCTTTTCTCTTTTCTCTTTTCTTTTCGTTTTTAGAATGCAACAATATCTGCAAGTCGAAAACACTAAAGGGACAAAATTGCAATCAACAGTTGATCCTATAAATTATAGGGTTATAATAGGTTGAAGTTTCTTCATGACTTGTCATGTTTAAGCTTACTGGTCTACCTTTAAATAAAAGGAACCTGGCTCTGATACCAATTGTTGGACAACTGAGAAAGGGGGAATTAGTTGTTACCGTTCTTAAACAATTATGCCCATTTTAAACTCTTTACAGAACACTCAATGATGATCACAATAATGCAAGGAAGTAAGCAATAGAATGTTCAACATCAATCACATACATGAAATATAAAGAGGCGGATATTTCCTGAGGAAACCCATAAAGGGAAAAACCTCTTCTTCTTGATATGATAAGTAATCTTTATTTTCTGTACATTATCATTCTTAGGAGCACCAACTCCCTTTGAGGCTACCACATATATTTTACAAGCAACAACTTTTTGAGAGCACCAACTCTCTGGTTTCTCTAGCACCCACTAGAAGGAAGCACCAACTCCCTAGTTTCTCTATCACCCACTAGAAGGAAGCACCAACTGGATGGAAGCACCAACTTCCAGTTACACAGGCACCAACTTGTATAACAGAGAACAATAGTTCTCCCTTGCACCACCCTGCCACCCTGGTTTTTCTAGCTACAACCAGATGGAAGCTACAACTCCCTTTATTCAAGCACCCACTTGAAACTCTGAGAAAAACAGTCCTCCCTAGCACCTCCCTACCACCCTGAAATATAAATATTTGCTTCTCATAAATTTATCACAGTGATACAGTATTTATCAATGGATTACTAGTCTCATCATTGTTCTTCTACACTGCTTCGATCTGCCTGCATTAGTGTCTTCCTGCTCGCATCTTCTTTAGCTTTCTGATATTCTTCTCTGTCTCTTATGTGCACCTCAGATTTCTCTTCCTCTCTTAGATATGCATTTTTGTTCCTTGCTTCTTCTGAACTTTATGCTTTGTGTCTTATTTCCATTCTATGCACTATGCCTCTTTTGTGTGTTTCATCTCCTATACACAACATGCTTCTACCCGCATGAATCACTCTCAAGAGCAACAACTATATTAGTATATCTTCTCTATTCTACGTATATTTATCATGCCTAGTCCTCTTCCAGATAATCCATGCAACTCATCGTATTTTTTGGCAGTTCTACTGAGTCTGTTCATCATCAATGGATTATCCTAAGATTCCTTGCCTTCTTGGGCAGTGTGACACTTCGTCTTCTTTGTCATAGTTGAGATTATCCTCTATGTTGCAGTTACAGAAGTTGACATTTTTCCATCTGTCAATTGTCTCTATGATCAGTCTTCATTCCACTGGCAGTTACCTCGAGACTCTTCATCTCCTTTGGTGATCACCCTACAACTCCTCGAGTTCTCTGGTCGATACAATCACTCCATTATGGCAGTTACAACTAGTCAATTATGACTTATTTGGATTCTAAGCCCCTTTCTTCATGTGACCTCTTGCAGTGACCATATGCCTATTCTAAAGGCACTTCCCGAGCTCCATTTAGTGAGCGCTAGCTGCTTTTAATGATATGACCTTGGGCTATGAACTTCATGTGACCACGCGATTGTAGGCGCGTCCATAGGCGGTTTGAGGGAAACCCGCTTTTCGCCCCACAACTCACTACAAGCCTCCACGAGTCCTTTCTCCAAAATCATGGTTTTGAATGCGGTCCATTCATGAAAAATTAAGGCTTGAGCATGTTCTGGCCCCACAATGCGATGGGACCATCGATCTCACGATATTGATGGTGCTCCTTCGATCAACAACTCTGATCTATCTTCCTTTCATGTCTTCTTTCCTCTGTCCACGTGCGATACTTAGTCTCAATGCTCAGGTGACATGTGGCCCTCCAAACCAACGGATGAGATTGATTTCGCCTTTCAGGCTTCGAGAGTTTCTATTCTCAAACTCTGCTTGCTTCGGGAGTCCATGATCCAACGATGCGTGTCCCTTTTGGATCAACGGTCACAATCCCTTCGGGTATTCGAGGTTTGACAATCTCAACTCTCAACTTTGCTTCATCCTTCCTTTGCTTTTTCTCAGAGCTGACAATCCACTGACGTGTGTCTTCTTTAATCCAACAACTATCCTCCGCTCTGGGACTTCAGCCTTCGGAAATCTCAAAAATTTCTCCTTTGCATTTTCCCGTAGTAGTTTTTCCTGGAGTTCATGATCCGTTGACACGTACCCTCCTGCACAATCAATGATCATAAGTGATTTCGACACTTCGAAACTTTAAGCTGATCACTACTTCATTCTCCTCTAGAGTGGTCACCTGTTGAATAAGTCATAGGTGGTGGAAACCGCTTGTTGTCGGTTAACACTTCCACTTACATTGTCCTTCCACTATACTATATCAACGGTTGAGAATGCATCTGAAGTGATCTTCAGATCGAACGACTCTTATCCACTTTGGGACTTTGGCATTCAGGACTTTGGGACTTAGGGAATCTGCTGGTGGTAAAACTCCTCGAAGTAAAGCTCTTAGAGTGACATCACTTGATGATGTGTCATGAGCCTAGTGGCTTCCACGTGTCACTCAGATTTGTGATTTGCACGTACCTAAAGTGTCAAATCAACTTGACACTTTTAATTGTCTGATTGCACCACATGTCCTTGCTGACCTAGTCTTGCTGACATGGATCCTCATTCACTTCGGGACTTCGGGTATTTCAAATTTTCAAGTCGCCAATTCTTATGAAGTGAGAATCCCCAAAAAATAACCTCCTCGTAAATTTTAGACCCGAACTAAACGTTGTTCGTCGATCATGTTCTCAGATCTATGACTTGATATTTCTGCGATGCTTCTTTTATATCTTATCATGTCCTTCCACTTCAAACTAATCTGACGGATGTCGTTTTCTTTGATTCTCCGACTCTTCGAACTTCGGGCTTTTCAAGTCTCAAACTAAAAAATACTCGAAGTGATTTTCTCCAAAGTTGAGGATCATGTGCCACCTATTAGCCTTGATGATGGACGATCCCTTCTTACTTCGGGACTTCGATACTTTGACAAGTCCGCTCTCCTACGCTCATCCAAAGGCTTAACCTTCGTGCATTTATTTCTAGATCCAACAACTGTTGATCCTCGGTGCTCAGATCCAACGGATCATATATGTACTTCTCCTCTGCGCTTCCTCTGGTCATTGGGAATTGATCTAACGATCATCGATATTCAGGATTGGTGATCCAACGACCACTATCGTTCTTCCTCCTAAGATTTCTGATCTCTCTGACTTAGAAGGTTTTCTAAGTGTTCAAAAATCTTGAACTTTTCTCCTCCTATGAGTCCTTCTCTTGGACCTCGGCTGCACTTCTCGAAAGTTCAAAGCTCTATCTCTTTTTATATTTGATCTCTACATATTGTTCACTCCTCCTGCTTAGCTTAGGCTTCCTTCTTCTTTACCTTCTATTCTTTCCATCAATGACAAACACACTCTTCCTGTAAACATGCCAACACTTCCCACATTTTTTAGTTCATTGTTATGTGATGTTTGAGATGCATGGAAAAAGGGAAACCTCTGAAGCCCCGGAGCCTAAAGTTTCAAGTCTCCGTATAAGCACCCAAATCATTAGAACTAGGTCACAACCGCAGTCACATGCAAACCAAGCGCTGAAGAAAAAGGGGATAACACCCGAAAAATTGTTGCAGAACAAAGTGGGGCTTAGAGATAGAAGTCTGAGGGGTTCTTGACCGACCAAGACCCGCTGAAAATGGAATATGATATTGCTTTTATTGAATCATATTGGTTTATTCTGGAAAATTTTTGAAGTCTATTAGCCTCACAAAAATTTGGTTGACTGCATATTTTGCAGAATTAACAATTGTCAGAACCGAACCGAATTGTCGCATAGTGCAGATAAATGGAGGAGGCACATGATGCTTATATTTTAGAAAATGACTCTAGAGGAATGGATGTCCATTTGGGATTTGAAGGGAAAAACTCCAACGAACATGGAGAAGAAATAGATAAAGACATGGACATGATGAAAATTATTAAAAATTTGCAGAAAGATGTCCAAATTCACCGAGAAGATAACAAAAAGCTCATGAAATACAGGGAGAAACAAGGAGAATTCAACATGAATTTGATGTAGAGCCTGGAAAGAATACAAAATAAATTGGATAAGGAGAGTGGCTCAATCAAATCAAGAAGTCACAGAAGAACAAAAAGTGATAGAAGACATCACCAACACTCCCTGAGGCATTCCAATAAGAGAGCACACAACAACTCAAGTCCATCCCCTGTTAGGAAGCATAAGAGGTCTGGGGTGGATGAGCTATGAGGAGAAATGAACAAAATAAAACCTCCTACGTTTGATGGGGAGCATAAGAAGGATGAAAGATGCAGAGACATGGCTACTGGGCATGATAAAGTATTTTCAATTGCATAATTATTCTTCTCATGCAGAAGGAATAATTTCCATCTATCAAATCAAAGGAAAGGAATCCATGTGGTGGGATCAAATTGTGTAGGTGCAACACATTAAAGACAAAAATGTTACTTGGAGGGAATTCAAGAAGTATTTCGAAAATAAATACTTGACTAAGAGATACTATGACAAGAAAGTGAAAGAGTTCTTTGAACTCACGATTGGGAGTATGACAATAGATGAATATGAAAGAAGGTTTTTAGAATTGCTGAAGTATGTCTCTTTCATCAAGGATGAGACAATCAATATTCAGAGGTATTTGAGTGGTTTTCCACCATTCATCAGTGAAAAAATACAATATGATGATCCCCAAAAATTGGAGGAGCCCATAAGGCGAGCTAAATGCCTATATGATCAACAAAAAGCAAGGCCAACTTTCCAAAAATCTTGGGAAGACAAGAAGAAATTCAATATGGAACAGAGGAAGAAGGGAATTAAGCCACCATTCTTCATAAATAATCCCCAAGGATAACCAACTTCTAGAGAACCCAGAACGATAGAGACATGTGGTCAAAGGCCAAGGCAAACACCTATTCAATGTTGGGGTTGTAAAGGTGATCATATGTTTAGATATTGTCCTCACATAAGTGACAAAGTGAGAGTTGTTCACAATGTTCAGCAAGATTAAACAGTGGAGGACATGGGTAGAAATGTACCAAGGATCTATGCAACTATGGAAAACAAGAAAGAAGAGTATCAATCACATATGATTGAAGTGGAAGGTATGACCAACAACCAAACCATTACTATTTTAATTGATTCAGTAGCTAGTCATAGTTATATAGATCCTAAGATGGTGGAAAGTTTGCATTTTCCAAGAAACAAGCATGGAAAATATTGGTTGGTGCATCTGGCTACTAGAGCCAAAAGAAAAGTTAATGAGATGGTTAAGTCATGTCTTATGGACATGAATGGACTAAACACAAGAGAAGATTTGAACATCTTTCCTTTAGTTTCCTATGACTGTCTAATTGGGATGGATTGGTTAGTCCAACATCATGATATCCTGGACTGTCATAAAAAGGAATTTACTTTCTTGGATGAGGAAGGGAGCCTAAGGAAAGTGCAGGGAATTCCCAAGGCAGTTGCTATCAGATAAATTTTAGCAATGTAGCTGAAGAAATGCTACAGGAAAGGTTGTCAAATATTTGCAGCCCATATGGAGGAAGCATCTAAGGATAAGGTGCCAAATATAGAGGACCATGCGGTCCTGAAAGACTTTGAAGATGTGTTCAAGGAGGTACCAGGACTAACCCCAAAGAGATATATTGATTTCTCTATAAATTTAATGCCTAGAGAAGCTCCAGTGTCAAAGACTCCTTACAGAATGAGTACACCAGAGTTGAAGGAGTTGCAAATGCATCTTGAAGAACTTCTGAAGAAGGGGTATATACGCCCAAGCATGTCACCTTGGGGTGCCCCAGTCTTGTTCGTGAAGAAGAAAGATGGGACATTGAGATTGTGCATCGATTTACGACAGTTGAATAAAGTGACTATAAAGAACAAGTATCCCTTACCAAATATTGATGATCTCTTTGATCAATTCAAGGATGCAAATATATTTTCAAAGATAGATCTCAGGCCAAGATACCACCAGGTAAGGATTAAAGAGGAAGATATCAACAAGACTGCATTCAGGACAAGGTATGGTCATTATGAGTTCACAGTGGTTCCATTTGGGTTGTCAAATGCACCAATTGTTTTCATGTGCTTAATGAATGGTGTGTTCTGAGAATATTTAGACAAGTTTGTCATTGTCTTTTTGGATGAAATCCTTTTATATTCCAAGTCAGAGGAAGAGCATGAGCATAATTTGAGGATGGTGTTGCAAGTGCTAAGGGAACATCAATTGTATGCCAAATTGAGCAAGTGCTCATTTTATCAAAACATAATTCACTACTTGGGACATATCAAGGGATAGCAATGGATCCTGAGAAGATAGAGGCCACTAAAGGGTGGAAAACACCTAATAATGTGACATAAGTCATATCCTTCATGGGTCTTGCTAGATACTACAGAAGGTTCATTGCAGGGTTTTAAAGAATAGCTCACCCCATCACTTCCTTGCAAAGGAAGGGGAAGAAATTTCAATGGATAGAAGAATGTGAAAGAAGCTTCCAGCAATTGAAGAAGTTTTTAACCAATGCTCCAATTCTAAGGATTACATATTCAAATGAAGAATTCATTGTATGAACATATGCATGCAAAGAAGGAATGGGTAGAGTCCTCAGTCAAAATGGGTTTGTTGTATGTTATGAATCAAGGAAGTTGAAGGAGCATGAAAGGATCTATGCCACTCATGATTTGGAATTGGTAGCCATAGTGCACACTTTGAAGAAGTGGAGGAACTACCTCATGGGAAAGAGGTTTGAGCTAAGGACAGACCATAATGGTCTGGAGTATTTGTTTGATCACCCAACTCTAAATGCCAAGCAAAGAAAATGGTTAGAATTATTCTATGAATATGACTTTGATATCAAGCACATCAAAGGACAAGAGAACAAAGTGGTTGATGCACTCAGGAGAAGAGTGCATGAGTTGCATGCTACAACCATTAGCATGCACTAACTAGATTTGAAAGATAGATTTGTAGAGGCTCCAAAATCATATTTGAAATACATGAAATTGGTAACAAAATGCAGCAGAAGGTTGAGGATTATGAATTTGTAATTAATGGAATCCTCCTGTACATAAACAGAGTTTATGTACCCAACTCTTTTGAATTGAGGAATGAGATTTTATAAATTATTGAAAAATATTATCAGAAAACAATTTCAACAGTCAAAAGCCAATATTATTGGTCAAGCATGAAGAGGGAGATTGTTAATTTTATTGCCAAATGTTTGGAATGTCAAAGGGTAATGGATGAGCATAGACACCCAACTGGTTTACTGCAACCATTATTGTTATAGAAATACTTTCCTCACCCTATGAAATCTTACACAAAATGCCTTTTTCCATTTCCCTATACAGACTTATCATCCCTGTTTGTAAAGTCCAAATCTATAAATACATATTTTTCCACATGTACACATATTGCCTACTATACATCATGCATATACGCAAGTTGCGCCACTACAACCCACATACATCGAGATTTGTACCAGAAAATGAAAATTAATGTCGAGTTTCCATGTCACGACAAGAAATCTATGATCCTTGGCCTTCCATATATTGGAAACGTTCTGACTCGGCCCTTCAATTCCATTTTGAAGGCTATAAATGGGTCAATTCTGAGCTATGGAAAGAGGAGAAAGAATTCAACTTTGAGAGCAAAGTTACTCTAGAGGAATTATTTACTTCATATTGAGTCTGCATCCTTTTGTCCTTTAAGTCTGAACATAGGGTTCATCCCCCAAGCTCTCCCCTTATTGATTGAGAACCTCATTGTTTCTCTTTTATGAGCTTGCCTTTGGTGGAGGATTGAAGTGGTGGAGGCCTAGCTGGAAGGAACTTAGTTTCTCAGTTCCAAACCACACCAACATGGAAGTCTGTAACATTTTCACTTCTGTTGATCATATATTAATAGAAATACTTTTTTCCCGTCCAATTGATATCTTGCAAATATTTGAATTATTATTCCATGGGATTATTTGTCATGTTTATTAATGGATTATGCTATTGAATGTGCTAACATCATTTATTATCACCATATGCTTTCTTTGCTTGGTTGTTGAGGACTAGTTGTAGGTATATTGCTTTGGGTCAAGTGCTCAACAATGGACTTCATCGAACATTTGGATGAGGTAGGCCTTTTATCTTGTCTTGCTAGCATATTTTTTTTCATAGCATACTTGAGAAGAGAGTTTATTTCTACAGTCATTTCCATATGTTGTGGTTTACCCTAGCCATAGAGAGATTTTTGTCGTAACATAATTGGCGACTTCACTGGGGATTGAATCTTATTTCTTAGGGTTTGGGGTACTTTTCTCCTTAGATTACTCTTGTTTCTAGTGTGTTCCTTTTTGTATCATTGCTTGACAGCCTCTGTTCAGTTTGGGTCTAATTTTTCAGCCTTCTCCCTTGCCTGGCCTTGTTTTTTGAAACATATACGCAGTTTTTTCCTTGACAGTCGTGTACATACGTCGGTTGTCCTTCTGCAAGCTGCATACATATGCTTTGTTTTCCTAAACAATGGCGTACATCCGATTTCCTTGATTGTTTTCTAGGAATGGTGGTTTCTGGGTAGGATTTGATGTTTTTTTAGTCTTCTTGGGTCTCTGTAGTGCTTGTTAAGTGCATGTGGGATGACAAGAAACCTGTCTTTGGTTGAATTTTTGGGCTGGGTGTTTTGCTTCTTGGTATCCTACTTAAGTTATCTCTTTATATACACAGTAGAGTTTATATATCAAGTTGCTTTCCATTCCATGCATTTTCATTTTTAGTATATTGAAAATACAAAAATATTAGGCATTTTGCATTACTTGGAATTTTGGTCTTGTGAGTCCTTTTCATTAGCTTAGTGCATGTAATGAAAGATTGCATTTTTACTTCAGAATTGTAGATTGGTTTTTAGAAGCATATCATTCAGTGAAAGTTGAAGCTAATACTTTGCATTATTTTCATATTTACTTTTCTTGCAGAGTCATATCATGAGTTTCACTACCACACCTTTTTGAGTAATCACGTCCACTAAAATTAACGCTATAATTTAAAATTGATTAGTCATGATTTTGTTTTCTAGGGTGCACAAACTAGCTTAGGATTTAGTGCCTTGGAATAGGATTTTACGAGTAAAATTCTCCAAGGCAATTAAATAAACATATGTGTCTGACAAAGGGAGTGGAGAAATCCGTTATATAATTGGTAATATCAAGAGGCTCCACTCATACCAGAGTTAATCACAAGGTCGCGCGAGGTTGGTTGAAGGGATATCCCCCCGATACTTTCTTAGCATCAGAGATATTTATGGGGATCTATTCATATCTGGGGATCTTGCTAGTGCCTTTACCTCCATGAGAGGTGGTACTTTCAACATTTAGGGCTTTTCTACCTTTCCCATACAGTGGACCTGACTTACGACTACTCTCCTGTGCATCAGTTATACAGTGTTTTATAGTTGCTTGAATTAGGTTTCACATAGGTTACTTGAAAGGGTTATTCTGCAGGTACCCTGGGTTAGATAAGGGTCAGACAACATACGACCTTTATGGAGGATTACCTCTCCGAGGGGATCTGACTGACTGGTTGTTAAGCCCACGAGGGACCTTATAACTGATTATGTTACCTCCGATCTTTAGCAGGGAGTCTCAGACCCCTCTTGGGTGAGACATACCTTCTTTAGGGAGGGAGGCCACTTTCAACCACTTTACCTCATTTGTGTGCATTTTGGTCGTTTGAATTTTGGTGTGCTCTTTGATTACTAGTTGGCCTTAGGATTTGTTTTTTTTTTGTTTAGAGTCTTAATTCATTGTGGAGTCAGACCAACGTCCCCACCGGTCCCGTCACTTGTTACAATTACCATCGGATTTTGAGTCTTTTCCTTCTAAAAGGTGTAGATTTATTAGGCATGGTACACATACATCCACTATTCAGATTTGTGATTCTACAAGGATGAGTATTGAACCTAGTATTTAGAACACTGGGAGCCCTTCGAATCCCACACCCATTATAGTTAATGGAACCCCTTCGACTGCTGCAACCACAATGGTTGTAGTGCCATAGACACCTATCATTACTATGGCTCAACCTATAGTGAATTCTCAATATCTTGCCTCAAACCCTTTTGGGTCTCTTGGTCACTCACCAGGATATAATGTTTAGTCCATCCCTATGGCCTCTATTCCTTTTTCCTATGGTATGTCAAACTTTACTTCGCAGTTTTTGAACGCCATCCTAGTTGTTGGCCCTAATTCTAGCATTGGGCTTGGGGGCACTACACCTCCTGTTACTCCTTTATCATTTGGTGGTTCTCAAATCCCTCAAACGACTCCTAATATGGGAGGCATTCCTACTTTTAACCTTGGGTCTAATCCTCTTGCTTCTGGGTGGAACAACCAACCTGGCAGACAAGATTTTGCTCAAGTTCTGTCCTACACCCCTACCACCTTGGTGTCAATTCCTACCAACACATTTGGCATGACAAATCCACCTATATACTATGTATTCACACCCGAAGGAGGTCAGTTTCACACTTTGGGCAACCCCCAACCCGGATCCTATCCGTCTGGGGGAAATTTTTATAACCCCCATCAGAACATTCCTACTGGAATGATGCCCAACCAACCTTTTATGAGTCATCCTAGAGGAGGGCCTTATAATCACGAACAGGGCCATGGTTCTTACCAGAACCTTGGATAAGTTGTAGTTCCTCAAACACAATATGTCCAGGGAGCTTGGGGCCAGATGTCGCAGACCCATCTCCCTTTTCTAGCCACGCTTAATCTGATAGACTTGTCTAAGTTGATGAACGACCCTATAAGTCATGATCCTACATGGCCCCCCATCCCCACCAAGATTCCTTCATACATCCTGAAGTTCGAAGGTAAGAATGGCGAGGATCCTAGTGATCATGTTACTACCTTTTAGCTATGGTGCTCCTCACATTCCCTTAATGATGATTCTATTCGATTAAGATTATTTCAACGCACCCTTATTGGGGTCACTGGGAAATGGTATATCGAGCTACCTAGGGGGGCATATGGGACCTTTCATCGGCTGGTTTTGGTCTTCCTTAACCACTTCCAATTGTTGATTCATTACGATGTTGGCCTAAAAAATTTGTCAACTTTACGCCAAGACACCACCACTCATATCTCGGATCATATCCAGGAGTGGCATAGACGGAAGAGGTTGATTAAGACCTCCATACCCCCAAC
The DNA here is from genome assembly GCA_010110895.2 of Picea sitchensis. NCBI lineage: Eukaryota > Viridiplantae > Streptophyta > Pinopsida > Pinales > Pinaceae > Picea > Picea sitchensis. Next base: position 104,498 of record SNQJ01S0004468.1, read on the forward strand.
CTTTCTTTTAGAATGGTTCCTCAAGTATTTGCACCCTCTTATCTCAAAGGATGTTGTTACATCTGAGGTTACCACTAAGGAAGAAGTGATCTTTAAATCCCAGCAGTTATATCTCATATATGCTCAGTTTGGGATGTTATACCACATTCTTCCAAACACACCGTAGTCAACTTATGACCCTAGACAAAATCCTGGACCTCATGCCGATGGCATTGTAGGTTCCACCAATGTAAAGTACACAGGCTCAGTGAAAATCCATTTGAAAGAGTTGTCTCTCAACCAGTCTGCAGGAGGGCCAACTTCGTCTATGTCTTCCAATCCCACTCATTCGGCGGATGTACATTATGTGCAATTGTCGGTTGGCCCAAATGGTAACCAAAAACCAGGAGGGAATAAGAAGAAAGGACGTAATAATCGTAAGGGTGGTGTTGAGGGGTCCTACGTCCCTTTAACTAAACAACAGAAACCAAACCTACCGCCGAGGCCCAATTAGACTTTGTCGTGTTTAATAGTGGAATGGTTCTCCATATCTTGTGATCCAGCCAAAATAATCTATGGGATTTACATTTTCTTATGAAGGTTTTCTCCTTCAGTTCATATGTTCTCTTTTTCTGTTTTCTCTTAGGTGGGACTGATATAAGATAAAGCCGATGTAAACCAACTAAGTGACAAAGTGGGAAGAAACTTAACTACTGGAGAATAGGTTGAGCTTGGGATAACCATTTCACTCTAGCATGCAGACAATGATCGTCTACCATAGGCCTAGTACTAATACATTAATTGTGCAAGTATTCCAATTGCTAACTGAGATACAATTTATCAGAAGAAAACATGCATGTGATAAACGATGCCAAGTAAAATAATTCACTCAACTCTAATCATCAACCACATAATAACACAATGATTTATTTTTTACCATTAAAGATAAGAATTGTAAAACATTGAATCAAATAATGTATCAACAGATTTAGTAGCTCTTACTCATTACAACATCCATTCATGAGACAAAATAAGAAATAATTCTTCTCCACATCAATCATACACACATTTGATGAAAAAACACAAACTTGTCTCTTGTCCCAAAAAGGAGTTGTCAATTAAAGGAAACTCTGAAATAGTTCTTAACAAAACCAAAAAATGAGGGTCTTTGCAACAACCATCGACCCTTTATAATAGGTCCATCCTCCTATTTATAACATACTATTAACTAAAAATAACTATTAAAGTGAAACTAAGTAAAACAAACTCGCCACATGGCGCTTTCTTCTATCAGTCTTTCTGAGAGTCATCTCAGGATCTCACTTAAGTGGGTGACTCTTCTCGTACTCTGACCACTTGATGAAGAGATCCTCACATGTGTTGGCATACAAGAATCTATGATGTTCCATTGGTGTTGAGTGAATCTCTCTTATTTCTATTTCGTGTGCCTGATACTTGACTATTTTGACACTTAACTATTGCAACATAGCCTGAGCTTTGATTGGGTGCTCCATGAACTATTGCACCTGACCTAACACCATATCTGTCACCTTAGTTATTTTCTCGACCCATGATGAGTCTTGTTCGGCGTGAGTCTTGACTATGTCATGCAAGTCGACAAAGTCATCGCGTGTGCCAAACTTGGGGAGGCTGATGTCTTTCATTACCTGGTTGATATTGATCCAAATTTTCTCGCACTTGGCCCATTTTTTTTTTATTTTCCAATGAGGTTCCCAATTCATTTTTTCCCAATACTCAGTAGATTTATTTATGCGATCAAGGCTGCTCTCTTTTAACACCTAAATGTCGTTCTCTTCTATATCTCAACCCTGTTGGACCGCACTGATATAGTTGACCCTTTCCATGGATTTTTGCGATTTCTCGTACCACCTCTCCATATATTTTCATGTCGCAAGTGGCATGAGGGTGTCTTCCTGAAGCTCGTCTATCCTTCCAGTGAATACGTGCCACTCATCTGTAAATTTGTTGTAGGCCTCCTGGAATTTTCTCCTTAGGAACATCGCGACCTATGTGGTGTCGTGATAGTATTTCGCCAAGTGGTGAAAATGTTCCAATTTCTTCAGGGAAACGGCTAGCTCCTCTTCATCTCTTTTTTCTTTATCTAGGGTGGCATCTTTGATTTCCATCCCTGCACCGATAAGTTCGAACGTCTTAGCATGCTCTCTGTTGATCAAATTTTCCTCCGTAGTGATGAGGATGAACCGATCTAAACTGATCCTCCTCTTCTTGGTGGTCCTCTGGATGATATATTTCCTTTTTTATTCATAAGCGATGGCATGTATGTTAGCTACTTCGTCCATGGGTTTGGGGATTTTTTGATCTCCCCAGGTGAGTGTATTCCCTAGACTCCTGATGGTATATGCTTGTTCAAGACTGGGTTCTTGAACTTCCTCCCTGTGTTCTGAAGGCCCGACTTTTGTTTGTCACTCATCGAGGAGTTGAGTACCGATTTAAATTGAGGCATCAAGGGTAGAATCGATACTTACTTGATCCTCGACTGTTGAGATGTTGATTTCCTGCTATGGAGCTTCTTCCTTTTATTCACCCAACCCTGGCTCGTCCTTCAGACTATCTGCTTGGGTCTCTGGTGCATTGGGTAGCTCAGTGTCTAAGACACTCTCGACTTCTTGTTCGTTCTTTGGAAGCCCCTGAATTTGAGCTTAGGGAATTGGGGAAGATATCTTCTTTGGCTCCTTTTCCTCTTCGATATGTATAGGGGTCACAAGGGATACCTCCGGCCTCTCATCATCATCATAGATTTTTATCAATTCACTTAGGGGGTTTGGTGCACTTTCTCTCCCTGATGTTCTGACTATCTATGGTTGAGTCAAAACACCTGTCAGTGATATGGTCAGTGACGTTGTGAATCAGGGTCGTCTAACCCGACAATTTCATCAATGTCTATGAATTGAGGGCCGCTTGGGCTCGTCTAGCTTCCATCTGGGTTATCGGCATGGGACCCTGTAATTCCTGTGAGGTATGGGTCATCTTGCAGCTGATCAATTATCCCCTGCGCCTGTTCTATCATGAGAAACCCTCTATCCCACGCATCCTTAGTCAAAGGGAAACCTTTATCTTCTACCGGGGCTACCAGGGGGACTTATGTTGCTTCGAATTCTATCATTTATTCCCTGACCTTGATGTCCCCTTGAGCCGATTGCTCTAAGATTGTTATATGTTCATCCAGGTTCATGGCTCTAAACCTAGTCATTTTGGGGTCAGCCATCCTTTCCACCACCTCATCCCAGTCTTGGGCATTTTCTGTGAAGACCTCATCTTCAAATTTATCATGGGCATATGGCCATCAGGAAGACACTTGCGAGGCGTGTTTCAAAACCATACCCTTAGGGTCGTGCTTGCAGAATCAGCTGGTCTAGAATCTGAAATCCAATTGGCTTAGTCCCTCTTGCTTGTCTTGAGTGGTTTCCTTCACCAGGTAGAAGCCTACATGGAATCCATAGGGTATAAATGCCCATTTTTTTATCCTTGATCAAGGTGGCGTTGTAGCCTTGCAGGATGGCCTGGTAGCATATCTCCCCCACTACAAGCCAATCAGGGACATGTGTTGGTAGAATATGTGGAGCTATGGTGGCCCAAAAAACCTTGATGTATGTGTCTCGCTCATCCATGTACCAATGGCCTACCTTTGATATCATCTTTTTCACTGGGGCTGATAGTCTCAAACATTCTTTCTTGAAAAGAATGAAATAAATATGTGTGATGAATTCATCACAAATGAGGGAGTAGGATTTCTTGTACCTGTTCTCCCATAAGATGTTGAAATATATGTGTACCGGGAGTTTTGCAATGTGTCAGCTCAGGTTCATGCCAGAAAATATGTTTCTGGCACACATGACTTCCAGTAAGTATGAATCCATGTAGAGGGATGGTGTCTTTCCTTCCTTTGGTGTCTGATCTTGTTGTATGCATATACTTAGTTGTTTGGAAATGATGGCTCCCCAATTGAAACTGCTCCTGGAAATGGCCACTATGTAATCTAGAGGCATCCATGCCTCCGAAAATCTAGGGCAGTTCTTTTCCCCATACAACCAACAGATTAAATCCATAAGGTAGATGTACGGCTCCCTTAAGTTGGTCCTCTAGTACCAACAAGTGCTCCGATTGGTGTATTTCTTATATTGTCTCCACCATGAGGCCATCAACCAGCTTGTGTCATGGCACTCATAGAATTTCACAACGAATTATGTATTCAATGGCTCCTTGGGGTCTCAAAGTTTGTAATATTTTTGGACCTCCATCGGAAGGAATACTTTGACACACCCACCATTGTCGTCATTAATCAAAAATTTGTGTGTGTGTGTGTGTGGTCAATGAGCCTTTTTAATTCATGGGGTTTCATCAATTTACACAAACATGAATATATAATGAGAGTCAAGAGAACAAGTGAAGACAAATCATTTCTCAAAAGGAAATCGAATTCAGAGAGTGCAAAGATCAAGTGGTACCCAAAAAAGTGAAAAATTGACATAGGATTTTTAGGGTGTGTTGAGTGCTCAACAAATGGCGAATTACTAGGAGAAAGCAGAAACTTTTTTCCTTCCTCGGGCTTAGCTGATGCAAAAGTTGATTAAGAACTCAACTGGTTTTCATTAGAGCTTATTTTACCCTTGCATTTGGAATTTCCCCGATTGATGCATCCGGGCCTGCCTGTGGGGTTTTTTAACCTTTATTCCACCTTATTTTTCTGTAACCTTGACTCACGCCCCCTTTTGACAAGAGTCTAGTAAAGAATTCACTGATACTAGGCATTTTAGTCACCCTTATTCATTTTCTATGGTGTTTCTCCACTTCCAACGAGCGTCCATAGCCCCGACGGAGTCACCCTGATGTCACAAACCTTGCTCTACTGCTAGTGAGCATTCATATCCCCAGTGGAGATATCTGCATACCATCTCCTATTGTGCGCTCATTTGATATAGTTGACTTTTATTTTGACAGAATGCCCTGAGCTAGCGGGAGAGGAGGACGTCTGCTATTTGCAGAAAATGAGATGGTTAAGGTGAAACTCACTAGATCTATCTCTGAGGTGCATGTAGTCCTTTCCAGCTTACCGTCTTTCCCTTAAGGTTTCACCAAACCACTAAGTAGACACTTCCACATTTCTCCAAATTTTTTCATCTACGTAGGCTATATGGAGAATCCCTTGAAACGACCACAGGTTCCCCAACGTTTCTTGAGTTTGTATGTGAGCAATGAATCAAGAACAAAGTTAGCTATGTTGCATGATTTGAGGTCAACCATTGTCTTGCTAAACAAAATATTTCAAAATATCAGAAGCACAATCGCAAAGGTAAAATAAAAAATTTATAAATGTAAAAAGATACATCGACGCATGTAAAATAAACAAAAAAGTTTTTTTTTTTTTAATGAAAATATTGTTTTAGGGATTGGCCATTCACTGGGAGAGTGTTAGGTTCCCCCCTCAGATTCTATATTCGATACATGCCTAACCCGATATTCTCATCCACCTGGAAAGGTATGAGCCATAGGTTATGAAACTTAGAATGTTTTTCTTTATGCTCATTTGCTCTATCCCATTTTAGGACTAAATCTCCTACCTCGAAATTCTTCTCTTTAGCCTTATGCTTATCAAACCACATTTTAACTATCTATTGGTGGGCCATGAAATTTGATTTAGCTTTCTCCTTTTCTTCTTCTAACATGAGTAGGGTGTACATTCTTTTTTGTAGGTTCGATGAGGGCTTCCCTCTAGACTCCTAAGCAAGTTGAAGATATGGAATATATAGCTCGTTCGGGAGAATGGTTTCATGTCCGTATACTAGAAGGTATGAGGAATTCCCTATAGCTTCCTTGGGTGTAACTCTATCTTCCCATAAAGAGTTATGGAGTAGATTATGCCAATTCCTTTGGTTTTCTGAAACTGTTTTCTTCAATATCCTCACTGGGTTCTTATTAGTTGATTCTGCAACTTCATTTCCCTGTGGATAATAATTCGCAGAGTATCTTATTATGATCCCTTTGTCTAGAGAAAACTATGTTAATGGGGTGGAAGAAAAGTAAGTTGCATTATCAAAAACAAGGACAGAAGGGACACTGAACCTTGTGATCAGTTGTTGTTCTATGAATTGGATTACTACCTTCTCGTTTACATGAGTCAGAGGGATGGCCTCTACCCATTTCGTGAAATAATAGGTGGCAATAAGTATGCACTTATGTTATTTTGAAGAACTTGGTGTAATTTATCCGATGATATCTAACCCCCATTGCTCAAAAGGCCTAGAAACGGTCACTGGTTGGAGTGGGATAGATTCTCTCTTATCCCTCTCAACGCTTATTTGACAAGTTTTACAATTTCTAGTGTATGTGTGAGCATCCTTTAACAGAGTAGGCCAATAATATCCATCTCTCAGTATTTTATGAGTAGTGGTGTTTCCTACAAAATGTCCACCTGTAGGACCATCATGGATCTCTTTCATAACTTTGTTTGTGTCTTCACGTTCGAGACATCTTAGAAGTACCCCATCATAGTTAACCTGGAAGAGTACCGAATTTATGAGGCCATATTGCGTGGATTTTAACCTGAGATCTCTTCTTTCCCTAGGGTTTTGATTTTCTAGGAAAGTCCCATGGTGCAGGAGATAATTCAATTTCTCATACCAAGACCCTTGCCCTGGGGAAGTGTATGAAGCTTCACCACACCATAATGCCATTTCATTCTCTCATCTGGGGTCTTCATTTTCTTGGTCCTGAGCTTCAGCTTCCATTTTTCATAACCCTTGTCCTTTAACTAGTTTAATGGGTTTTATATCTAGATAAAATTCTTGGACTACTGCCATCAAGTTTCCTCTTCTTCCCCCCATCTCCTATTGAGTAAATAGGGATCAAATTGCAGGGTGAGGCACGATTACTTTGGTGTGGTTCTTGAGGATGTAAGATCTGAAGTGTTTTACTACCTTGTATACCAAATAGGATTTCTTATCTATAGTAGGGTAATTTAGTTCATCCCCCTAGAGATTAGTGCTCATGAATGACATCGGGGCATCATTGTTTTCATCATCCTTCTGAGTTAATACTGCGACTAACGATTGATCGGAGGCAAAAGTATAGAGGAAGAAATATTTATTGAAATCAGGACTTCGTAGCACTGGGGCTTGAGATATTGCAGTCTTAATATTGTTGAATGCCTTCTTTCGTTCATCATCCCACTTGAATTCAACATCTTTACGAATCATTTTTTGTAAGGGTTTGATAGTTTCCGCGAAATCTAGGGTGAATTTTCTCACAAAATTGATTTTCCCGAAGAACGATTTCTTAGACCTTTTCTTGTGAGGTAATGGAAGCTAAGCTATGGCCTTAATCCTTTCTAGATCTATGTGAATGCATGCTTGAGATATAATGTGTCTTAACAACTTACCTTACTTGACACCGAAAATGGTTTTCTTAGGGTTTAAGGATATATTGTATTTCCTACACCTTTCGGAAATATGGGTTAAATGTTGGATGCGATCTTCTCTGTTATTTGAATACACATTCACGTCATCCAAGTAGACTACTACACACTTGTTGATTATTCCCCAAAATGCTATGTCCATGGCCCTTTGGAATGTTTCTCCTGCATTGATTAACCCAAAGGGCATGCGTTTGTAAGTGAAGGTTCCCCACTTGGTTTGGAACATAGTTTTTAAGCGGTCTTCTTCTGAAACTATAACCTAGTTGTAACCTGAGAAACCATCCAGTAAGAAGAAAATATCAGAGACAAACATAGTCTACAGGAGTTGCTCCATTGGTGGGACTGGTTAGTTGTCCTTTTCTGAAGCTCTGTTGAGATTTATGAAATCCACACATAAGCGGATTTCCCTAAACTTTTAACTTACAGGAACCAAGTTTGCTACCCAGGAAGAGTGTCTCACCTGGAAGATAATTTTGGAATCTAATAGTTTCTTTAAATCCTTACACATGAGGGGCTCCAGGGATGGGTGATACATTCGAGGCTTCTGTTGGAAGGGTTTTACTTCAGGTTTTAAAGGGATAGTGTGTTGAGTGATACATGTATCATAATTTTTCATATCTCGATAGGACCACACAAAGACATATTGATATTGTCTAAAATGTTTGAGATAGGCCTTCCTTTCCTCCTTAGATATTGTATTTCCAAGGTTTACATTTTTGGGGCTTTCCAGGGTTTTGAGATTGATAGTTTCATGCATGGGACATGAACTATCGGTCTTTGCATTTTTTGACCCCTTAAATATTTCCTTTAGGTCAAAAAGGTTTTCTAAATTGGCTATCCCCTTCGGTATCATGTGAGACTTCAATTTGTCAGATGGTTGACTCCTCTGAGGGTCAGTTTCTGGTGATTATTCCTGTAATACTTCATCGTCAATAGCCAAGTCTTTGAAATTATCTTAGTTAGTCAAAGAATTTATGATCTTTTCATCTCCTTCAAAGACCTTCCAATTAGAAATATTGTTGGGCACCGATGGTTTGTAGAGAAATTCCACAGTGAACCGGGAGGCTTCATAATCTTATAGAGGTGATAGCCTTGAAGCAGTGGTGGCTAGAGAATCAACAAGAATTTGTTTTTCTCTGGGGATCATTGTAATATTGAAAGCCTCAAAATGCTCTATTAACCTATGCACTTCCTATTGGTAATTATTTAGGTGAGGAGAGTTGTAATGTATAGTATTCTTTACTTGTCTGACAATGATTTCAGAATCTCCTAAAACCTTCAATTCTTTGAATTTTAAGTCTATGGCTTTCTTTATCACTTGTACTAGAGATTCATATTCCATGGTGTTATTTGTGCATTCGAATTCTAGTCTACAGGACAAGAAATTCCATTTACCCTTTGGATTAATGAGGATACACCCTGCTCCTGAACCTTCTTGTGATTTAGACCCATTAAAATATAAGGTCCAAATTTGTGGGCAGAACCTACCAACTCCCTCTTTCTTGCAACTTTCCTCTTTTTCTACTATTTGTTCCATGATTTCTAATGCGGGTTCTTGACATAAAAGAGTTTTCTCCACCACCATCAACAATTCCTCTTGAAAACACATTTCAGAGTTTTGGGTAAGGGAAACATCAGATGAGAGAGAGGATAATTTCTCGAAGTCGGAATCACAGGAATAATTGCCAAGCACAGGGAAATCTGTCGATGAGGGTTCATTTAGGGTTTCTAAGTCAATGATAGTATGCTTTATCTATCTTTCCCTATTGATCCTGATCATATTTTTGTTTCCCTTTAATGGTATCCAAAAGTGTGCCTAGTCTGTACTAAAGTATTCGTTTAACTTCTCGGACCAATCTCGGCTTAATAACAATCCATAAGCTTCTGGGATATCTACTATGATAATGTCAATTACTTGCACAAATTTAGGGTGAGTCGTTATTCTAATCATCACATATTTGAGTTCTCCCATGACCTTCACCTAGGTTCAGTCTAATTGTATTACATGTTTATCACTTTTCAGAGGAATGTCGTTTAATTTTTTGAAAATAGACAAGGGCATAACATTAGAATATGCTCCTAAATCGACCAAACAATTATGGAGGTTTTTGTTGAAGACTTCAAACATTAAAAGGAATGGTGGGAAAAAACATTTTCCCTTCTTATCTTCAGAGCATGTGTTCACAGTTGGTTTATTCCTTGGGTTTGTGGGAGTTATACTTCTCCCTTGGTTAGTGCTTGTTGTAGGATTTTCTACTGACTTCAAATCTTGTAACATAAAGTATTTTTGTTGAGGGATTCTACATATGTCCATAACTGATATATTAGCCTTCAACTTCTTCAAATCTTCTACCATGTTGTAATCCAACTTGGGCATTTCTCGTGTATGGATGTTTATAAGGTTTCTTCAGGGTGAAAAAGGTTCTTTCGAGTGATCGAGAGATGGTCTCCCTCCCAAAATTTGGGTCATAGTAAGGTCATTTGAGACAGGTTGACCCCTACTTTGTGTTTGCACAACCAAGAATATTGTGGGTGGTTCTTAAACCTCAAATAGGTCATCGGAAGGCATAGTTAGGTCAGGATCCCATATCAACATGGTTGTTTCTTCTGGTGGAGCAATTTCTTCCTGATCGAAAATATTTATACTAGATTTGCTTGATCATTTGGTTAGGGAGACTTCATCTAGAAATTGATTGGCCATCAAATTCATGGCATGCACCCATTGAGGGTAGTCTCTTTCAGATTGATTATCTTGGTGATAAGTGCAGAAAGAGTCGGATGCTACATTTCCCAAATCAATGTTTAGGTTGGTTGGGGGGGTTCAATTGATTTGAACGGTGGATTCATTTTAAATAAAGGCTTATAGGGCCTCTGGCCTTGGTTTCCCTCTCCTGCACTTCTCTTTATGTCTATGATTTCGTTTGATAGATTTTTTACCATGCGTTGTAGGTCCTCTATGTACCCACTTCCCTTTTCAGGAGCTTGTTCTGTTTGTTTCCCTGGGGGTCTAGTAAGCAATAATCCTCTCCTGGGAGGAGGTTGAACTTCTTTCTTAACTAATGATACCTTGCATTCTTTACATACCTTCATTTGGAACTCTGTCATTTTAGAGTCTTCAAAATTCTCAGCTAAGGTTGGTTTGGCAGCCCTTTTCACAAACATGGAAATAGAAGTTGGGAGAGCATTAGCGTATACTTCGATTTGAAACTCTTGAGTAGGTTTAGCCTCTGGCAGGAATTTGTTTAATATGGTTGTAAATATTTTATTAAAGTCTTTGACCCTTTCCTTCGAACTCATGTTGGCAGCAAACAACTCATCCATCAACACTCCTGTAGAAGTTTCTTCTGCAAATTTATCTAGAAAATCCTTTTGAAACTTCGTCCAACTAGTTATGGATCCTAAAGGTAAGTTAAAATACCAAGTGGAAGCTGAATTCTTGAAAGTGTAGTGGAATATCCTACAAACTACATCTTCATGTTGGACATCCATAAGTCTGATAGCTAGTATGAATTTCTTGATATGATCTTCAGGCAATCCTGTGGTTTCAGGGTCAAATTTAGGAAGTGACTTCTCTGGGTGTTAGGGAAGGTTATGTACCCATCCGGGGATGGCCAGAGAATCTATGGCCAACCAAGGTTGATTATTCTGAGGTGGTTTTCCTCTTTCTTCATCATGGTCATGGTTATCTTCCATGTCTCGAGATCCTAAGTCAAACCTTTCTTCTTCTTAAAACTCATTGGGCTTGGAGAAGTTACCAGCCGGTGTTTCAAGGATTAGATTAAGAGGATGTTCAATTTTGGTGAGGGAGAAATCTATTAGGTCTTACACTATGTGAAAAAAAACCTGGTCTGGGGATTCAACCACTGGTCTGCTTATTTGTTTTCTTTGAGGAAGTAATGGATCTAAGGGCAGCACACTGATCTGCCAAGTGTATGATCTTGTGATTCTTCTAAATTGATTCAATTCCTCGTGAGGAATAGCGTAAGGTATATTAGGAAACATGCGTTCTTCCTCCGGCTGGGGTGAGTTACTCATTTTAGGAGTACTCAGTGTGTGTGGGTTGTCTTGGGAATGACTATCCATGCATGTGGGTTGTTTTGAATCTACAGGTTGTGTGAGAGATTTTGTAAAAAATAGAGTCATGCATTCATTATTCAGGCCCTCCTTCTAGCGCCAATTTTGTTGAGGGGTCTTAAGTCCCTTTAACTCAACAACAGGAACCAAACCCGCCACCAAGGCCCAATTAGACTCTGTCGCGTTTAATAGTGGAATGGTTCTCTCGATCTTGTGATCTAGTCAAAATAATCGATGGGCTTTACGTTTTCTTGTGAAGGCTTTCTCCTTTAGTTCAAACGTTCTCTTTTTGTGTTTTCTCTTAGGTGGGACTAATATAAGATAAATCCGGTGTAAACCAACTAAGTGGAAAAGTGGGAACAAACTTAACTACTGGAGAAGAGACTGAGCTTGGGATAGCCCTTTCACTCTAGCATGCAGACAATGATAGTCTACCATAGGACGAGTACTAATAGGTTAACCGTGCAGGTATTCCAATTACTAACTGAGATATAATTTATCAGAAGAAAAAATGCATGCGATAAATGATGGAAAGTAAAATAATTCACTCAACTCTAATCATCAACCACATAATAACACAACGATTTATTTTTTACCATTAAAGATAAGAATTGTAAAACATTGAATCAAATAACTTATCAACAAATTTAGTAGCTCTTACTCATTACAACATCCATTCATGAGACAAAATAAGAAATAATTCTTCTCCACATCAATCATACATGCATTTGATGAAAAAATACAAACTTGTCTCTGGCCCCAAAAAGGACTTCTCAATTAAAGGCAGCTCCGAAATAGTTCTCAACAAAACCAAAAAATGAGGGTCTTTGAAACAACCATCGACCCTTTCTAATAGGTCGATCCTCCTATTTATAACATACTATTAACTAAAAATAACTATTAAAGTGCAACTAAGTAAAACAAACTTTCCACATGGCGCTTTCTTCTATCAGTCTTTCTGAGAGTCATCTCCAGATCTCACTTAAGTGGGTGAATATTCTCATACTCTGACCACTTGATGAAGAGATCCTCACATGTGTTGGCATAGAGGAATATATGTTTTTCCATTGGTGTCGAGTGAATCTCTCTTATTTCTACTGCTTGTGCTTGATACTTGACTATTCTGGCACTTAATTGTTGCAACATAGCCCGAGATTTGATTGGGTGCTCCATGAACTGTCAGGCTGCTAAATTGAAGCTTTTAAGTGACCTGATACACTAAATTGTCAAACCAGGGTTGGTAAACTTCGAGCTGATACACAGTATGTGCAGGCAAGCGTCTAGTCTTTATTTGAATGCTATCCTAAGAATAAAACACA
>SNQJ01S0004468.1:117332-164560 GCA_010110895.2 Picea sitchensis
TGAGCATTTCCTATCTAAATCATCAACAGAAAAACAGTCTTGTACTCCGATGCTGATACTTCTATTTCTATTCAAAAGCGCAGTTCTACAAAATCATTCTACCTCTATGTTCAACCATCTACCATCAGCATTTTCGTTTAAGTCGTGACACACAGGGTACTGTCGAAACTGCATTCATTCTGAGCATCCAAAACAAATCTAATGATATCTACAGGAAAACAGAGTATTATGCCACTAACTGGTACCAGGAGCTCCTTTTGTTCTAACTGTAACCGAACTGTTCTAATCACGCAAGGCAACTACTGTCTAACAAAGAAAAATGCACGCTACTCGAGTTACATCCGAAGTGAAAATCAAAACCAAACAACCGTATGCATATTCTAACCCTACAGGCATCAGTCCTGTGTTCAATATTCAGCAATGTCAAAGATAATAGTGTGCTGTAATGATTCAATTGAGGAACAAATAAACACAATCCTAAAACTTTTAAAGTGTTGTGTAAGCAAACATTCACATGCTGTGATGAATTGAAACTATGATAAACCGAAACAAAATCTACGAACGCTAAGCTACCTCAGATGCAAGCTGTAAAATATCGAAATGAACTAAGGCTAAAGCAGCACAAACTAAATCTATTGCAAATTAAGGCAACGACTTGCACCAGTTTGGCGGGCCCAACCAAATGGTACAAACGCTGTGGAAAACGACCAGAGCCGACTAGATCATACGATGAAAATACAATATAAATCCACGCTTCATTAACTCATCAAAACAATATTCAGATCATATGACAGTCAAAATAGATAAACAACAGTTTGTATTCAAGACATAAGTTCATAGCATAGCCCAATAACGATAACAAACGGCAACAATAATAGTAACAGTAGTAGTAGTAACCCGTTCTCAGCAGTGAACACGGGTTTATATCCAAATCCTATTGTTTGTAACAGTCTAGACAAAGAAAACATAAAACCACGGATCCCTGATCCGAGAATAGTCTTGCAATCAAACTGAAAACGTATTTCACAACTTCGTGACACGTAGTGTCACGAAGTGTGAACGCTGAAGAATAATCAATCCAATTTCATCATTAGGCCTTCGAGCATTTCTGTGGCAATGACTCCAGTTGTCTTGTGAATCTTCTATCTCTCATTCGAATCATAACGCACACCATGATGCATCGATCTCGAACGGCTCCACTGGTACCTCCATGGTGCGAGTTGGTACCTGGTACCGGCATCCTGTTCCAAGAATAGCAATGGTACCTAACCCAAGCGATATCAGTTCCATTATCAAATTAAAGCATTAAAATGCATAATAATAGCTTGAAATTCAAAGATACCTTAGGTGACCCCTTTGAATGGTAAAGGGATGTTGATTACGTCAAAATGAGGTCAAAAAGGGTGGTACTGGCATATAGTTGGAGGTCTGTGGTATATAGTATAGGCAAAGAACATGGTCAAAACCAGCGACCAACATGAACTATCACACCTGAATTGATGCCATATCTGTCACCTTAGCTATTTCCTCGGCCAATGATGAGTCTTGTTTAGCATGAGTCTTGACTATGTCGCGCAAGTCGACAAAGTCATCGGGTGTGCCAAACTTGGGGAGGCCAATGTCTTTCATTACCTCATTGATCTTGATCCAACTTTTCTCACACTTGGCCCATTTTTCTTGTATTTCCCAATGAGGTTCTAGAATCATTTTTTCCCAATACTCAGCCAATTTCTTTATGCGATCAAGGTTGCTCTCTTTTAACACCCAAATGTCGTGCTCTTCTGTATCTCGACCCTATTGAACTGCACTAATATAGTTGACCCTTTCCACGACTTGTTGTGATTTCTCGTACCACCTCTCCATATCTTTTCACGTCGCAAGTGCCATGAGGGTGTCTTCTTGAAGCTCAGATATCCTTGCAATGAATAGGTTCCACTCATCTATAAATTTGTTATAGGCCTCCTAGAATTCTCTCCTTAAGAACACCACGGCTTGTGTGGTGTCCTGATAGTATTTCGCCAAGTGGCACAAATGTTCCAATTCCTTCAGGGCAGCGGCTAGCTCCTCTTCATCTCTTTTATCTATGTCCAAGGTGGAATATTTGATTTCCATCCCTACGTCGATAAGTTCAGACATCTTAGCATGCTCTATGTTGATCAGATTTTCCTCCGTAGTGATGAGGATGGAGCGATATAAAGTGATCCTCCTCTTCTTGGTGGTCCTTTGGACAACAACTATCCTTTTATGGTTATAATCAATGGCATGTATGTCGGCTACTTCATCCATGGGTTCGGGGATTTGTTGATCTCCCCAGGTGAGTGTATTCCCTAAACTCCTGATGGTATATACTTTTTCAAGACTGGGTTCTTGAACTTCCTCCATGTGTTCTGAAGGCCCGACTTTTGTTTATCACTCATCGGGGAGCTGAGTACTGATTGAAATTGAGGCATCAGGGGTAGGCTCGATACTTACTCGATCCTCGGCCATTGAGACATTGATTTCCTACTGTGAGGCTTCTTCATTTTTTTCGCCTACCCTGGCCCATCCTTCGGACTATCTACTTGGGTCTCTGGTGCATTGGGTAGCTTAGTGTCTAAGACACTCTCGACTTCTTGTTCATTCTGTGGAAGCCCCTAAATTTGAGCTTCAGGAACTAGGGAAGATGTCTTCTCTAGCTCCTTTTCCTCTTCGATATGTACATGGGTCACAAGGGATACCTCCGGGCTCTCATCGTCATCATAGATTTTTATTAATTTTCTTAGGGGGTTTGGCGCACTTTATCTCCCTGATGTTTTGACTGTCTCTGGTTGAGTCGAAACAGCCGTTGGCGATTCGTTCGATGGATTTGTGAATTTAGGGTCGTCTAACCTTGAAATTTCATCAATGTCTATGAATTCAGGGCTGCTTGGGCCCGTGTGGCTTCCATCTAGGTTATCGACAGGGGACCCTATCATTCCTGTGAGGTCTAGGTCGTATTGTAGTTGATCAATTATCCATTGTGCATGTTCTATCATGAGAAACCCTATATCCCGCACGTCTTGATTCATAGGGAAACCTCTATCTTGCACTAGGTCTACAAGGGGGACTTCTGTTGCTTCAACCGCTATCATTTCTTCCCTGGCCCTGAGGGCCCCTTGAGCCGATTTCTCTAAGATTGTCATATGTTCATCTAGGCTTGTGGATATGAACTTGTTCATTTTGGGGTCAACCATATTTACCACCACCTTCTCCCAGTCTTGGGAATTTTCTGTGAAGACCTCATCTTCGAATTTTTCATGGACATATGGCCAATAGGACGACACTTGCGAGGCATGTTACAAAAACAGACCCTTGGGTTCACCCTTGCGGAATCAGTTGGTCTGGAATTTGAAATCCAATTGGATAATTCCCTCTTGCTTGGCTTGAGCGATGTCCTTCACCAGGTAGAAGCCTACATGGAATCCATAGGGTATAAATGCCCATTTTTTAATCCTTCATCAAGGTGGCGTTGTAGCCTTGCAAGATGGTCTAGTAGCATATCTCCCCCACTACAAGTCGGTCAGGGACATGCCCTAGTAGAATATGTGACGCTCCAGTGGCCCTGAACACCCTGATGTATGTGTCTCGCTCGTCCAGGTACTAGTGGCCTACTTTTGATATCATATTTTTGGACGTGGCCAATAGTCTCGGGCATTCTTTCTTGAAAAGAATGAATAAATACGTGCAATGAATTCATCGCAAATGTGGGAGTAGGATTTCTTGTACCTGTTCTCCCATAAGATGTTGAAATATACATGGACTGGGAGTTCTGCAATGTGCCAACTAAGGTTCATGCCAGAAAAGATGTTTCTAGCACACATGACATCCAGTAAGTATGAATCCATGTAGAAGGATGGTGTCTCTCCTTCCTTTGGCATATGAGCCTGTTGTATGCAGATGCTTAGTTGTTTGGAAATGATGGCTCCCCAGTTTAAACCGCTCTCGGAAATGGCCACTGTGTAAGCTATAGGCATCCATGCCTTTGAAAATTTGGAGCAGTCCTTTTCCCCATACAACCGATAGATTAGAGCCATAAGGTAGATATACAAACCCCTTAAGTTGGCCTTTTGGTACCAGCCGGTGCTCCGGTTGGTGCATTTATTATATTCTCTCCACCATGAGGCCATCATCCGACTTATGTCATGGCATTCATAGAATTTCACAACGAAATTTGTATTCAACCGCTCCTCAAGGTCTCGAAGTTTGTAATATTTCTGGACCTCCACTGGAAGGAATACTATGACACACCTTCCATTTCCGTCATTAATAATAAAAAAATTGTGTGTATGTGTGGTCAATGAGCCACTTCAGGAGTTCTATGTAGGGGAGCACCAGAGTTCTTCTTGCTACGATGTGTAGGTACGATCGTCAGATGTTCGAAAAAACTTCATTGTTGAGCTTTCTCACATCTGGGTCACTGTGAGGGATATATTCCAGGAATTCTTCCCAGCTAATATTTTTGAAGAGTTATCCCCAATGTGGGAATGCCACCTTGGTCCCTATGTTGGCCTCTATGTCTCCAAAGGTCGGAGGTTGGGTGAAAACCTTCTTTGTAGACGTCTTAATGACTGGTTATGGCCTCAGAGTAAATTCTAATTGTTTTGCGGCCCCTAGAGAATATCCTTATCCTACCTCTAGTTCTTTTAGCTTTCGTGCCCTCGACGATCGCCAAGTGGTTGGATTTATTTGAGGCATTGTCCTGCAATCAAAATAAATACTTTACATATTGCGTACATAGCAACACTGGATAATATATATATATATATATGAAGTGAAAGCATGAAAAATCCACAGACTAGTACATACCTGTAAAGCTTGCTAAACCTGGTTATTTGATACTCATGGGATCTCTGCAGCTTTCGAATTTCTCGTCTCGCTTCTCTGGATGCTCCGAAATGCCTTTGCACACATAATGGTTTCATTTACAATGGCTCAAGGGAATTTAAACCCGGGAAGAACTTATTGTGTCGTATCAACCTTTTAATTCAGGTGATGAGTGGAATTCAAATTCAAACAAATATCCCGCCAAATCTCTGCAACTTGAATTCATCATGGGTTGACAGTGGTGGCACAAAGGGTGACGTGTTCTATCGGTAATTTCAAACGACTATTTTTATTCGAACACGAAGTAGAAACTAATGCGATATTTGGTATTAATTAACCCCTTAAAATCTCAAAATCTAATCGTATCTAGCGCTAAAACGTCCCATCATGTCTCTTTCTCAGTGGGTGGATTAGGGATCGACGATGTGCTATGGACATTTTCATTGATATCCTTCTTTGAAAAACCTCTAACATCGATCGATTTCATCGTACGGTCCTGACGTGGAAAAAATGACTCGAAGGTGTGACTTGGAGTTAGGGGAACAAGAATGACTCAGGGTAAAACTAGGTTGTACGGTTCTCCAATCTTGGAAAGACACGGGGCGCTAAAGACCGGTGAATTAATTCGCATGTATTAGTCGGAGTCGAGACTTTCTTCAAGTTGTGCGTTCTAAAATAAACCTGGGCTTGTCGATGCCAAAAATGTATCGAGGGTCGACGATCAAGGATAAACCTATCACGTGTTTTTCTTCGGATAAGCTTCCTAAAAAAACTCTCAATGCCAAAACGCTTCGGGAATCGGTGATCGGGGAAAACTCTTTAGCATGGTAAGAATGTTTGTCGTGATTTCGTCTTCCTCGATTTTGGAAAGTCCGTTGAGTATCGAATATCGGCGATAGTTTATTTCTTCTTTAACATTTACTCCATTCACCTTTTACCGATGCCGAAGAGGATCGGCTATCGACGATGTCCGTATGTGATACTTGTCTTGAAACAAAAATTCATTTCGCTGATACCAGTAAATATCGGTGCTCGGCAATTGAGGTTTTCCAAGTGATTCTTTTTTACCTCTTAATTCCTCCCGATGTCGAATCTTGAGCATGTCGAATGAAGTGTTTTGGCTGTTGATTCCTTATTTAAGTGTTAAGACTTTTTAATTCATGGGGTTTCATAAATTTACAAAAAACTGAATAGCTAATGAGAGTCAAGAGAACAAGTGAAGACAAAGCATTTCTCAGAAGGAAATCGAATTCAAATAGTGCAAAGATCAAGTGGTACCCAAAAAAGTAAAAAATTGACATAGGATTTTTAGGGTGTGTTGAGTGCTCAACAGGTGGGAAAAATAATAATAAACACAAGTACAATGGTAATAATGAGAAGATGAATAATAATGTTGGAGAGGGAAAACGAGAAAGACGTAAGGTGAAGTTTCCCTGTAAGCTTTGTACAGACGATCACCTTACCCATTTATGCCCGAAACTTGCGGAAGTATTGAGGCTATTATCTCTACCGCCCACCGTGTTGATGAATCCTTTCCCACATAACCAACACATGGCCTCGAGCTCCTCAAACACCGGAAATGAGGCTGGTGGGAGTCAAAACATGTCGTTGCAATATGGAGACCATTTGTGTATCAATATGGTCGATGCGAAAGTTAATGTAGCCACTCGATCTCGAGATTATAACTCTTCACAAGCTATTCCTAGTCTAGAATCTCCTCCTCCTCCTTCGGAAATAAATTTACAGATTGAAAAACCAGAGCCACTACCTCATATTCTGAAGGGATTACTCAAGCACCCTACCCACAATCCAAATGCTAGAGATGCCCAAAACTACTCTATTATTGAGGACCTTGGTCAAACCCCTTGTGCAATGTCGGATTTGGAGGTACTCAAGATGTGTCCTTCATAAAGGAATGCATTACTATTTACATTAGAAGCTCTAGAACCCAGTGGCTCAAAATTTATCAAGTTTTACGTCACAAATGTGAAGCCTCGCTTGCCTTACCATGTGGAATTCCAAATCCAAGTGGAGTACTCAAAGTATACCATCAAACGTGCAGTTGTTGATGAAGGCATTGCTACATGTGTGATGTCCCTGATATGTTGGAAAGCTCTCGGTTCTCTGACTCTTTCTAATTCATCGAACATGTTGACTTCTTTTGACGATCATTCCTTCCACCCTCACTGTATTATTCTTGCCTTTCCGGTCCAGTTGGGTGGGAAGACGGTAGAGGTGGAGGTCGAGGTAGTTGATGTACCTCTTGATTATAACTTGTTACTAGGACACAATTGGACCTATGCTATGGTCGTCGTCGTATCGTCCGTCTTCCATACTCTTTGTTTTCCTCATGAAGGGAATATCGTGATGATCAATCGGTTATCCTTTGCATACTATAGTCCCAATGAATCTGATGGACAATCAATCCCTGTGATGGACAATTCTCAGCCAGCAACTGAGAATATCGGTGTCGGAATGTATTCTTCCCTTATGGGTAATTTAGAGTTCACGACACCGAGTCATCATGTTTACGCCATGACAAATAGGCCCGTTTTGACAAGGAAGTCCATTCCTTTCTGCACTTCCTATTTTAGTGATCTGTGGACCCTAGCTTCCCCGACTTCATCTTGTGAAGGTCAGTCGCATGTTGGAATATCCATGCCACTATCGGCAACAGAGATTGCATATCAAGTTGTTCTTGACTCTTCTGTCGATCCCGATCCTGTTACCTCACCGAAGGATGAGGAGGATCCCGTTCTTATGCCCGTATGGGCCACTTCATTGTATTGTTCACAAGATTTCCTCGATGAGACTTTTCCTTCAAATGAAACTATCATCGAATCCATGAATGGTTTCGAAAAACCTTGGGATGATATGCATCACCGCTCTTATTTTCTCCCAGATCTTGGAAGAATCGAACAAGATGACTTTCAATCTACTTTGAGTAAGATAGTCAGCCACACCATAGTTCCACTTGATACGCACAACATTTATGCCGAAAGAAACATGGCAATTATTTATCCTACCGTCATGATCAATATCTCTCATACCCCTAACAAGATTGAAAACGTACACATCGATGCAAATTGTTCGCTAGAAGAAATCTTGATCTACACCGAACTCTTCAAGGAATTCCTAGATGTATTTGCTTGGTCATATGAAGAGATGTAAAGAATCAACCCTCGTATTGTCGAGCATGAGATTAGAAATTATCTGGATGCTAAACCCATTCAAAAACATATTAGAGTTGTCAACCCCTAGAAGGCCCCTGTTATTAAGGCAGAGGTGGAGAAGTGATTTAATGTTGGCTTCATCTTCCTGGTTCCCTTGACTGAATGGGTATCCAACCCCGTTCCTGTGAATAAGAAGAAAGGAACTATCTGCGTATGTATGGAATTTCATGACCTGAACAAGGTTTGTCCTAAAGACAACTTCCTGACACCTTTCATTGATCATATTCTCGACGAGTGTGCAGGAAGCGAAGTATTCTCTTTTATGGATGGATTTTCAGGGTATAACCAAATTCAAATTAAACCTGAGGATCAACACAAGATGACATTTATTTTTCCTTGTGATGCAGGAGCATCGCCAATGTCAAAAGAGCATGGGGAAACCACAACACATTTTGAGCACATGATACATTGTTTAAAATATTTTGAAGATTGGGATGTGCCAAACTTAAATGTGATAGTTAAGGAGAGGCATACTAATAGATTGTAATCAGACCTTGAGTGACCCGCTCTCGTCTGAAGGAATAAGAAGGTATTTATGTTGGTAGGTAGATTTAATGCATAGAATAGACAGTTTAGAATGAGAGAGGGAAAACGGAATATAGACACCCTCATTGTGTAAATTGTAACATAGAAGGAGGAGCATTAGAAGAGAGCATAGAAGAGAAGCAGAGAGCTGTGTAGTAAACCCCATGTACAGAAGTTCTGAATTAATACAAAGAAACTGTGATTCAGACTCATGGTGTTCATATATTCTCTGTGTATGCATCTTTGAATGTTATGCTCATGAATGTTTTGCTCTTTCTATCATGCAATTGCTTTTATGCTATGTATGAATGATTTCTTGTTGAATGTTTGAAATCTGAGAGGAAAGGGAAGTGAAATGAGTTTCAATTGTTTCTCTGTCTGAGTAAGAGTTCCTGCAAGGAGTGCAATCGAATTGTCCGCAAGGAGTGCGTTGACAAAAGGTCCAGAGGTTCGTCTCTGAAAGATCAGGAGAGACAGTGCTTGTTCTCATATTCACACGGAGGTGTAGTTAGACACATAATTCGTGCAAGGTGTGCATAGAGTAAGCTTAAATCCAAGGGTTGAAACCTGAGAAGCTATTGAGAGACCGTTGTTGCAGAATGTGCACAAGGTTGAAGAGCATTCAACACTTTAAGTGTTTGGAGGTTGCCGCAAGGAGTGCGTGCAAGGGTCTTCTTTAAGACTCGAAGTTGTGAGAAAGATCGAGAAGGATAAAGCCTTTGAAATCATTGAAGGAAGCACAAGGAGTTGGTGTAGATTGAGTGATTAGAAGGAATTGGAAGTTTGTGGCATAAGGGATAAATCCGAGGAAGGAATTCTTGATTTTCTTCGCAGGAATCGTCAGGGGGGAAGGAACATATGGTTAGAATCCATTGTGGAGAATTAGCAAAATCCCGTTAGTCGTTTGATCTGATAAAGGAGTGAGGAGGTTACAGCCGCGTCCGGAGTTCAAGCTCAGGAGATCACGATCCATTGGATCCTCACCTAGTTACCTGTCAGCCGTCCGATCTGACAGGAGGTGCATGGGGTTTAAACCTTCTCAATTCGAGCGAAAGTCCTGAAAGGTATCGGGATATCGAAGCGTCGGAGTTAGGGATATCGAAAATCCCGTGGACAAGAGATCGGGTAAATCCACAGTGAAAACCCCGATACAAATCAGAACCGTCCATATGATTGGATACATGGTAGGAATTGAGAACCATCGGCATATCGAAAGTTTGGAGACCAAGAGTTTGAGACCATTTGAGTCCCGAAAAAATGAAAGGATCACAGTCGTGGATCTCAGGAAGGACACGTGTCGCATGATCATCCAAATCGGAGAATCAGTTATCGGGACTCACATAAGTGGGTTTTTTGGATTTGCAGTTGGCGAATCCCGAGGTTTGATCTGAACCGTCTATCCATTTGGGATGCGTGTCGGAAATCTGAAGAAGACGGGGTTCGGCGTTTCACGGATCTTGAAGACAGGAAACACTTGCATTTCGGAGTTTCAAAGTCCGAAATCCCGAAAGGGAGGAGAGCTCTGTTAGGGGTCCCAACTGACGTCATCTCATCATAACGGGGGATCGGGAATATCCATGGTAAAAACCCCGAAGCAGATGAGGACCATCCATCTTTAAAGGACGCGTGGCAACAATCTCAACTTTCGGGGAAAGTCCCAAAAAAAGGAAGTCACATCGGGAAATCGAGATTCAAGAGATCGGGGAAATCGAAGACAAATGCATTTCAGCATTTGAAATCATGAAGTCCCAAGGGAGATCCAGAGCCATTGGTTTAGCAGGTGATCACGACCGTTGATTGGGTCTAAGTCAACAAGGGGTTCTCAGTGACGTCATATCGGGATTCAGAGAATCGGGGATCCAAAGGACAAGAGGTCACATACTCTTCGACATCAGAAACCCTAAAATCCCGAAAGGTGATAGGACCGTGGTCATATAAAGGAAGGTCGTATGGATCCAAAAGTCTAGCCCGAGGAACTAGCGAAAGTTGGAGCATATCGGGATATCAGAGATCGAGAAATTGAGAGACAAAAAGGTTTGCGACATCGGGGATTGTGAAACCCCTAAAACCGATTTTCCTAGTTGTCTGTTGAACAGTGATCGGGCCTAGAGGTTGCGAGGAGCAGAAAAGACCTGTGGGTCAATTTTTAATAAAGATTCCAGTGGAAAATTGAAGGAACCACTCCGGCTCGGGGTAAAGTTTGAACGATCCTTAAGACCGGGAGGTCAGCACAGAGGTCTTTGCCGAGGCAGAGGGTGCGCGTCTACGTTAGGTTTGGTATCAGAGCCTAGAAAGGTTCTTTTCTTTCTATAGCAGAGAAAAGGAAAATTCACCATGCCGCCAAGAAGGAGGGACAAACAATCACCTGATCCGGAAGAGGAAAGGGAAATGTCCAGAGGAAGGGGTAGGCAGGTGCAGGATCCAGAAGTAGAAAGAGATCTGCATAACATACGCGCTAGAGTTGTGGACATGGAGATAATACAAAGGCACACAACTGATGTAGGAGATATCAGTGAGTCTGAAAATGAAGATGATACTGGACATGAAGAAGAGGGAGTTGCAGCCGAAGATGCCGCAAATGAACATTTGATCAGAGTTATTTCAAGAATGGGTGCAAGAGCGAAAATGGACATTCCAGTTTATGAGGGGAATTTGGATGCTAAAGAGATTCTAGACTGGATTAGAGCCCTAGACACATACTTTGACTATGAATATGTCGAGGAAGACAAGAAGGTCAAGCATGTTGTCACAAGATTGAAGGGACATGCAACATTGTGGTGGGATGAACTACAAGCTGATAGATGTTGCAAAGGCAAGCAAAAAATCAAGAGTTGGGATAGGATGATTGCGAAGATGAAGGAAAAATTCATTCCCAGAGATTACCATATTAATCTGTTTCGAAGAATGCAAAATTTGAGATAGACGCTGATGACAGTGAAGGAATATACTGAAGAATTCTATAGGCTAAACATCAGGGCAGGTCATCGGGAAAGCGATGATGAAAAGGTTGCCAGGTACATTAATGGCGTGAGATATGATATTCAGGATGAGATGAGCATGGTAACCATCCGAACGGTGGAATATTCTTACTAGATGGCTCTAAAGGCCGAGGAGAAGCTGAGTCGAAAGCAGGGTCAAAGAGGCCAAGGCAGAAGTAAAGCCAGAGGAAAATCAGTTGTCCAAGATAAAAATCTAAAACCCAAGGAGGGTTGGAAGAAACCTCAGACTCGAACTGAGAGAGGTGGGAGCTCACAGCGAGGACGATATGTTGAACAAAGAGCACAACATACTGAGCAGAGAGGATATTATGTTGATAATAATACTTTTCCTCGTACTAGAGGTAGAGGAAGAGGAAGAGGTGGAGTAATAAAATGTTTTATGTGTGGAAAGAATGGACACAAATCTTATGAATGTCCAAATAAAAAGAAAGAGGCTGGAGAGACTCACATCGCCGAAACACAAAGGTGAGATGTTGAGGCAGAAGATGCTGAAGGCAAAAGATCACTGATGATGCGAAAATTTCTCTTAACACGAGAGAAGTAGGTGGAGAGCTCAGCCCAAAGAAACAAACTTTTTCGGACTGCTTGCAAAACCAAGGACAGGGTATGCAAGGTCATTGTGGACAATGGTAGCATAGATAATCTCGTTTCAACAGAGATGGTAGAAAATATGGAGCTAGAGACGAGTGAACATCTGAGTCCATATAGAGTTTCATGGCTACAAAAGGGACATCAGGTAAATGTCACTAAACAATGTTTAGTTGAATTTAATATAGGAGGATATAATGATAAGATACTCTATGATTTTATTCCTATGGATGTTTGTCATCTATTATTGGGTAGACCGTGGCAATATGACAGAAATGTGATTCATGATGGGAGGATGAATACATATACCCTAGAAAATAATGGGAGAACTCACGTGTTACTTCCAATCAAAGATAAGGAGGTGAAACCGGAAGTAAGTAACACTGTACTTCTCATGAGTGGGAAGGAACTCCTTAATAAGGTCAAGAAGAAGGAGGAACCACAATTCATTGTAGTCAGGAAGCCAACGATTGTTTTAACTAGCACAAAGATAGATGATCTACCAGAAGAGGTTTAGGAACTACTGGGAGAGTTCGCGGACATAGTAGTGGATGAACTACCTCGTTCATTACCACCAATCAGGAGTGTGAGTAATCATATTGATCTCATACCTGGAGCCAGTTTACCGAACAAAGCAACGTACAGATAAACGTCGCAGGAGAATGAAGAGGTCAAAAGACAAGTCCAGGAGTTGTTTGACAAGGGGTTGGTTAGAGAAAGCTTGAGTCCATGTGTTGTTCTGACAGTACTCAATCCAAAGAAAGATGGAGGCTGGAGGATGTGTACTGACTCGAGGGCGATCAACAAGATTGTTGGACAACTGAGAGGGGGGGGTGAATCAATTGTTACCGTGCTTAAACAATTATGCTTCTTTTAAAATCTTTACAAGGAACTCAATGATGATCACAATAATGCATAGAGATAAACAAAAGGCACATTCAGCATCAGTCACATATATGAGAAAGACAGAGACAGATAATTCCTGAGGAAACCCATACAGGGTAAAAACCTCCTTTTCTTTATATGATAAGTATTATCTACATTCTTTACATTATCATACATATGAGCACCAACTCATTGTGAGGCTACAACCTATGTTTTTGCAAGCTGCACTTGCTGAGAGCACCGACTCTCTATTTTCTCTAGCACCCACTAGAAGGAAGCACCAACCCCCTGGTTTCTCTAGCACCAACTAGAAGGAAGCACCAACTCCATGGTTTCTCTAGCACCAACTAGAAGGAAGCACCGATTCCCTGTGTTCAAGCACCCACTTGAACCTTTGAGGACACCAGTCCTCCTTAGCACCTCCCAACCTCCCTGAATAATAAATTCTTTGTTACTGAAACTTACTACAGCGATATAAAATTATTCAATGGCTTACTAGCCCTATTGTTGTTTTGTTACGCTGCTCTGTCCTGTCTGCATCAGTGCCTTCTACACACCCCTTGCACTTTCTGTTCTTCTACCTTTTATACTCTCTGCACCATATCCCTTTGATGCAACCTTCCTCTAGCGTGCATCTCTTCTCCTGCGCTCTGCCTCCTTGCTCACACTTGAATTTTCCCCACGACAACAACCCCTATCTCTTCTTTGTTCGACATTCTTATAGTCTTTGTTGTCTTTGTGCATGTAATATTCGCAATGCCTCTGCATGCTCACTCTGCACCAAATTCCTCCACCTCTCAAGTGCTCTGCGTGATCATCATCGCGACTCTTCAGCTTCTCTGGCAGTTCAACCCCTGCGTCTATCATCACTAGTTGTTATGCTGAGATTCCTTAGCCTCTCTAGCAGTTTGAGACTCTTCGTCTTCTCTGTGACAGTCGAGCTCACCTTCTCTGTTTCAGTTACAGACCTCAATCCTCATCCAGTTGTCAATCGCCTCCACGAACATCTTCATCCCTCTTGAATATTCCCAGAGGCTCTTCACCTTCTCTGTCAATCATCCCCAAGTGTTTTCGAGTCCTCTGGCTGAAACCAACAGTGGTTTCTGGCAGTTATACTGTGTCGTGCTACAATAGCCCTCCGATCTTGTTCAAATTCACCTGCACCGTTGGATTTATTCCAATGGATCTTGTATTCACTTCGACATTTTGTCTTTCAGCAGTTTGACATTCGTGTGACCATGTGTCTCAACATTCCCAGACACAATCCCTGAAATTCTGAGGCGGAGCTCATCTGCACTAGGTCCTTCCTCCATGTGACCACACGCGGTGACCACAGGTTGCGCTAAAAGGCACTGCGAACTCATGATCTTCATCGACCCTGATCGATGGTCCATGATCTCGATGAATCAACGGTCCAAATATTTTCGAGATATCGCATCTCACTATTCCTTAGTTGGAGGTTCTCGTCACTCCAAGTCGTGATAGGAAAAGCTCTGATATGGAGCTCAGATCAACGATCCATGTTCTTGGTGATCCGACGGTCCTGATATTTTCGCGATCTCGCATCTTGTTGTTCCTTAGATGGAGGTTCTCGTCACTCCAAGTCGCGATAGGCGAAGCTCCGATATGGAGCTCAGATCAACGGTCCACGTTCTTGGTGATCCGATGGTCCTGATATTTTCGCGATCTCGCATCTCGTCGTTCCTTAGATGGAGGTTATCGTCACTCCAGGTCGCGATAGGCGAAACTACGAGATGGAGCTGGATCAACGATCCAGAATCTTGGTGTATTGACGGTCCAGATCTCTTCGTGAATTCGCATCTCGCAGTTCCTGTGATGAAGGGTATCATCACTCCAAGTCACGATATCCGAGACTCCGAGATGGAGTCAGATCAACGGTCAAGATCAAACCTTGATCTGACGGCTAAGATCAAACCTCAATCTGATGGCTAAGATCAAACCCTGTTCCTTTGACTTTCCAGTCAGCGACATGACGATCTTTCGCCACGTGTCATATGGACCCAATGGTTCAGATCTTGTCGTGATTTTGACACTTCATAGGCCTTCTTCATGCATGATCAACTGTCCACATTCCTTGGTGATCTGATGACCAAGATCTTTTCGTGAATTCGCATATTGCGAGTTTGAGCCTCTTTCCTTTGAATTTCCTGACCTGCGAAACTCCGAAATGGAGTCTTTGTGGTGCTCTGATCTTTCGCCACGTGTCCTCTTGATCCAATAGAACACGACTATCATATCTGTCTTGCATCTTCACCATATCTAACAGCTATTGGTACTTCGTACTTCCCCCAGATCCTACGGCCCATATCTTCTCGCGATTTTGCCACTTCGCCGTGTGAGTTCTCGACACCTTCAAGTATCGATCTACGAAACCCCAAAATGGAGTCAGACCAACATAATTTGGCCTTTCGCATTTTTCCTCTTCTTTCACTTTAATGAATGTGTAGGTTCTCCCTGATCCAACAATGGTTGGATCTTATGCTCAGATCTGACGCCTAAGATCTGTCCTCCTCTTCTGCACGTTCTTCTTGTCTACAAACATTGCATTCGACTCTTTGCTAATTCCTCCTGAGCTTACTTTGTTCCTATTTTTCCATCAATGCAAACTCTGATCCTGCCATCAATGACAAGCGCATACTGCTTATAAATCATGCCAACCATCCTCTGCACTATCTCTTCTGATCTTATCGAGCTTTCTCTGCAGTGTCTTCCCAAACTACTTCTGATGCCCATCTGTTACATTCTTCCTATACTCATGCCATCTTCATTGTTGTACTTGCCATCAATGACAAGAATACGCTACATGTTAAACATTTGCCAACAAAGATAACCATCAGATACAGATTTCCATTGCCAAGGATGGATGACCTGATGGATTGCTTGAGTGGAGATTTTTTTTTTCGAAGATTGATTTAAAAAGTGGTTATCACCAGATTCGTATGAGGGAAGGTGATGAATGGAAAAAAACCTTCAATACTAACGAAGGGTTGTATGAATGGATTGTTATTCCGTTTGGCTTAAGAAATGCACCAAGTACTTTTATGAGATTGATGAATGAAGTCCTGAAAGATTTCATCGGAAAATTTGTTATCGTATATCTTGATGATATATTGTTTTTCAACAAAACATAGATTGAACACTTGAAACATTTGGCTATAGTAATGAAGAGGCTACAATAGGAAAATCTGTTGATAAACATGAAGAAACCCTCATTCATGAATACAAAGCTCATTTATTTTGGATTCGTTATATCTACAGACAAATTAAGGATGGATCTAGATAAGGTGGAGGTAATTAAGAATTGGCCATCACCGAAGAACATATTTGAGGTGAGAAGTTTTCACAGATTGGCTAGTTTCTACCGAAAATTCATCAATAATTTTAGTGGAATTAGTGCAGCAATGATGGATACAGTGAAGAAAAGACATAAGTCTTTTCACTGGACAGAAGAGGCTAAAAGGAGTTTTAATCTGTTGAAGAGGAAAATCATGGAACAACCAATTTTGGTGTTGTCGGATTTCTGAAAGACATTTCAAGTGAAATGTGATGCAAGTGGATTTGCAATAGGGGCAGTCTTAATTCAAGAAGACATGTCGATAGCATATTTCAGCGAGAATTTGAATGAAGCGAAGGTGAAGTACTCCACATATGACAAGGAATTTTATGCTATCATCCAGGCATTGAAGAAATGGAGGCATTACTTAATCCCGAAGGAGTTTATCTTGTACAGTGACAATCATGCACTGCAGTTTGTGACCCAACATGAGAAGTTGAATCAAAGACATGTTACATGGGTTGAATATATGCAAAATTTCACTTTTGTGATTAAACATATTTCTGGTACTGCTAACAAAGTTGTTGATGCTTTGAGCAGGAAGTGTTTGTTGTTGCAGGAGTTCAAGGTCAAATCATTGGGTTTTGATGATCTCAGGGACATGTACGCAGGTGATCCAGATTTTAAGGAGGCGTATGAAGTAGCTGAGAATCTAGTTCTCAGAGATAAAAGAAAATGGGCAGAATACATGATCCAGGAAGGATTGTTGTTTAAAGGCAATCATCTTTGTATTCCAAAATGCTCCATGAGGGAGAATTTGTTGAAGGAGAAACACAGTGGAGGATTGGTTGGACACTTTGATCATGAAAAGACATTCGAAAAACTAAATGAGTCATACTTTTGGCCAGGAATGCGAGCAGAAGTTAAAATATTTGTGGACAGATGTAGAATTTGTCAACATTTGAAAGGAAGGAGGCAAAATGCTGGATTTTATCAACCATTGCCCATACCTGAGAGGCCGTGGGATGCAATCAGCATGGATTTTATATTGGGTTTGCCAAGAAAACAAAGAGGTTTTGACTCAATCTTTGTGGTAGTGGATAGATTTTCTAAAATGGCACATTTCATTCCATGTCAGAAAACCACCGCAACTCACATTGCGAACCTGTTTTTCAAAGAAGTCATTCGACTTCATGGCTTACCAAGGAGCATAGTTTCAGATAGAGATACGAAGTTCGTAGGACACTTTTGGAGAACCTTATGGAAGAAGATGGGAACTAACTTGTCGTTCAGTTCAGCTTATCATCCTCAGATGGATGGACAAACGGAAGTGGTAAACAGGAGTCTGAGAGACTTGTTGAGGAGCCTAGTGACAGAACACCACAGTCAGTGGGACAACATATTACCACAGGCGGAGTTTTCTTATAATGATTCAATCAACAGAAGTACAGGGAAGAGCCCATTTCAGATTGTTTATGGCATGCAACCGAGGGGAATTTATGAACTCAGAGATTCAGAACAAAATGCGACTAGGAGTTCTAGTGCAGAAGATTTCGCAGAGGCAATGAAGGAACTTCACAGTCAGGTGAAGGAGCGATTGCAGAATTCAAGCCAGGAGTATAAACGCAGGGCAAATTGGCATAGGAGACAACTTCAATTTGAAGTTGGTGATTTGATTCTGGCACATCTGAGAAAGGAAAGGTTCCCAAGAGGGACATATAACAAACTGAAGATGAAGAAAATCGGACCATGTAGGGTCTTGAAGAAATTTGGGGGAAATTCTTATGAGATTGAATTACCTGATGGGATCGTAATTTCTTCGATATTCAATGTCTCATATTTGTACCCATACAAAGCTGAGGAAGCAAGAAAAAATGATGAACAATCAAGGGTTCACTGGAAAAAGAAGATGCCAGTTGCAGAAAAGCCATAGATAGAAATCATACTAGACAAAAGAATTAGCAAGAAGACCAGAAGAAAACAGTACTTAGAATACTTGGTCAAGTGGAAGGGACATCCAGTTGAAGATTCCAGTTGGGAGAATGAAACAGAGATTCAGAAGCATGGACAAACCATGCGATAGCTCATGGACAGGAGCCCATGAAATTTTTCAAGCGAGGGAGTATGATGCAGGAGCATCACCAACGTCAAAAGAGCATGGGGCAACCACAACACATTTTGAGCACATGATACATTGTTTAAATTTTTTTGAAGATTTGGATGCGCCAAACTTAAATGTGATAGTTAAGGAGAGGCGTACTAATAGATTGTAATCATACCTTGAGTGACCCGCTCTCGTCTGAAGGACTAAGAAGGCATTTATGTTGGTAGGTAGCTTTAATGCATAGATTAGACAGTTTAGAATGAGAGAGGGAAAACAGAATATAGACACCCTCATTGTGTAAATTGTAACATAGAAGGAGGAGCATTAGAAGAGAGTTGTGTAGCAAACCCCATGTACAAAAGTTCTGAATTAATACAAAGAAACTTTGATTCAGACTCATGGTGTTCATATATTCTCTGTGTATGCATCTTTGAATGTTATGCTCATGAATTTTTTTCTCTTTCTATCATGCAATTGCTTTTATGCTATGTATGAATGATTTCTTGTTGAATGTTTGAAATCTGAGAGGAAAGGGAAGTGAAATGAGTTTCAATTGTTTCTCTGTCTGAGTAAGATTTCATGCAAGGAGTGCGTTGAAAAAAGGTTCAGAGGTTCATCTCTTAAAGCTCAGGAGAGACAACGCTTGTTCTCATATTCACACGGAGGTGCAGTCGGGCACAAAAGTCATGCAAGGTGTGCATAGAGAAATCTTAAATCCAGGGGTTGAAACCTGAGAAGTTATTGAGAGACCGTTGTTGCAGAATGTGCACAAGGTCGAAGAGAATTCAACACTTTAAGTGTTTGGAGGTTGTCGCAAGGAGTGCGTGCAAGGGTCTTCTTTAGGACTCGAAGTTGTGAGAAATATCGGGAAGGATAAAGCCTTTGAAATCATTAAAGGCAGCACAAGGAGTTGGTGCAGATTGAGCTATTAGAAGGCATCAAAAGTTTGTGGCGTAAGGGATAAATCCGAGGAAGGAATTCTTGATTTTCTTCGCAGGAATATTCAGGGGGGAAGGAACATACGGTTAGAATCCCGTGTGGAGAATTAGTGAAATCACGTCAGCAGTTCAATCTGATAAAGGAGTGAGGAGGTTATGGTCACGTCCAGAGTTCAAAATCAGGAGATTGTGCGCCATTGGATCCTCACCTAGTTACCCGTTAGCCATCCGATCTGACAGGAGGTGCACGGGGTTTAAACCTTCTCAAGCCGAGCGAAAGTCCCGAAAGGTATCGGGATATCGAAGCATCGAAGTTCGGGATATCGGAAATCCCGTCGACAAGAGATCGGGTAAATCCACAGTGAAAACCCCGATACAAATCAGAATCGTCCATCTGATTGGATACGTGGTAGCAATCGAGAACCATCTGCATATCGGAAGTTTGGAGACCAAGATTTCGAGACCCTTTGAGTCCCGAAACAACGAAAGGATCACAGCCGTGGATCTCAAGAAGGACACGTGTCGCATGATCATCCAAATCAGAGAATCGGTTATCGAGACTCACATAAGTGGGTGTTTTGACTTTGTAGTTGGCGAAGCCCGAGGTTTGATTTGAACCATCCATCCATTTTGGACGCATGTCAGAAATCCGAAGAAGATGGGATTCGGCGTTTCGCGGATCTTGAATGCAGGAAATACTTGCATTTCGGAGTTGCGAAGTCCGAAATCCCGAAAGGGAGGAGAGATCCGATAGGGGTTCCAGCTGATGTCATCTCGTCATAATGGGGGATCGGGAATCTCCATGGTGAAAACCCCAAAGCAGATGAGGACTGTCCATCTTTAAAGGACGCGTGGAAACAATCTCGACTTTCGGGGAAAGTCCCGAAAAAAGGAAGTCACATCAGGAAATCGAGATTCGAGAGATCAAGGAAATCGAAGACAAATGCATTTCGATATTTGAAATCGCGAAGTCCTAAGGGAGATCCAGAGCCGTTGGTTTAGTAGGTGATCATAGCCATTGATTGGGTCTAAGTCAACAAGGGGTTCTCAGTGACATCATATCGGGATTCGGAGAATCAGGGATCCGGAGCACAGGAGGTCACATACTCTTCGACATCAGAAACCCTGAAATCCAAAAAGGTTATAGGACTGCGGTCATATAAAGGAAGGTCGTATGGATCCAAAATTATAGCCCGGGGAACTAGCGAAAGTTGGAGCATATCGGGATATCAAAGATCGAGAAATCGAGAGACAAAAAGGTTTGCGACATCGGGGATTGCGAAACCCCGAAAACCGATTTTCCCAGTTGTCTGTTGAACAATGATCATGCCTAGAGGCTACGAGGAGAAAAAAATACATGTGGGTCAATTTTTAATAAAGATTCCAGTGGAAAATCGAAGGAACCACTCTGGCTCGGGGTAAAGTTTGAAGGATTCTTAAGACCGGGAGGTCAGCACAGAGTTCTTTTCCGAGGCAGAGGGTGCACGTCTGCGTCACCTTGGGGCACTTTCTCATACTGTAAAACATTCCATGAGCTTCTCTTTTCACGATCTTAAGTATATCGTCGAAGCTTACCTTGATGATATTGCTGCTCACTCTCATAAGACAACGGATCACTCTACACACCTTCGTATTTTTTTTGAAATATGTCGTTACTATAGAATCTGGTTGAACCCTCACAAGTGCATCTTTTGCGTTAGGTCTGGTTGTCTTTTGGGATTTCTATTTTCTGAGACCGGGATCATGGTATATTTGTTAAAGGTTGAGGCAATACTTTGATTGCCTCCCCCGCACACTATTAGAAAACTTCAGGGTTTATAGGGGAAAGCTAACTTTCTACATCGATTTATAGTAAATTATGCCAATACCACTAAGGATTTCATGCGTCTTTTGAAGGACACCCCTTTTATCTGGGATGAGTGAGCCTAGGAGTCCTTCGATGCTTTGAAGAAATCCTTGGTATTGGCACCTCTGCTGAAGTCTCCTAACTACATTAGGGATTACTTTCTTTATATCATCGTGTCTGAGGAGATGATTGTTATGGTTTTGGTTCAGGAGGATGATGAGCTCCGCGAGCACGTCATCTACTATCTTAGTCGAAACTTGGTCCTGAACTTAATTATTCTCACGTTGAAAAGCTAGCTTTGGTTGTCGTTCATGCAATCCAATATTTGCGTCATTATATATTGCTTTGCAAGACTATTATGGTTGTTGATGTCAATCCATTTCAATAAATCCTTACCAGACGTATCATCGGGGGAAAATATAATAAATGGATTGTCATTTTACAAGAGTTTGATCTCTATTTCGCTTCTGCGAAATACAAGAAATCACTAGTCTTCACGGAGTTAATATCCGATTTTCCATAATTAGATGAGGATGCTATCCATGTTGATTCGTTTGCAGATGAACACATTTTTCTTGTCTCGTCATCTGACCCCTGGTAGGGAGACATTGTTCTCTATCTTCAAATTTTGAGGTTCCCTTATCATCTCTCATGAGATGACCGACGACGTATAAGATACCAAGATAAGAATTATACTATCGTCAATGACACTTTGTATTGCCGAGGAATAGACAACATCTTGTGTCGTTGTTTAACTCACAGAGAAGATGAGTCAGTCCTAAACGACTTCCACAGTGGGGCTTGTGGTGGTCACCTATCTGAGCTTGCTACAACCCAAAAAATGTTGTGAACCGGTTCTTTCTGGCCCACTATATTTAGAGATTGTATTGAAGCAGTTAAGAAGTGTCACCCCTACCAGGGGTTCACTCAAAAAATACGCTCATATCCATCCCATCTTCACCCAATCATTGTCGTCAATCCCTTCACCAAGTGGGGGCTCGACTTTGTGGATTGCAACCCAACTTCGGTTGGAGGGAATCAACACATTATCATGGTCGTCAACTACTTTAATAATTGGTCTGAGGCCATGCCTACAGTTAAATCTGACGGGAAGACTATTGCCTTCTTCGTATTCAATCAAATTATTTCCCGGTTCGGTATCCCAAGTGATATTGTCACTGATCATGGCAGTCGCTTTCAGAATGAAATGATGGAAGAGATAGAATCCAAGTTGGGGTTTAGAAATTCTCATTCTTCTCCTTATTACCCCTAGGAAAATGGACAAATAGAGGCCATCAACAAGTCTCTCAAGATGATTTTACAAAAAATTGTCAGCTAGAGTAAGTTCGACTGGCACATTATGCTATATCCCGCACTCTGGGCATACCAAACCTCGGTTAAGACTGCCACTGAATTTTCCCCTTTCTAGTTAGTACACAGTGTGGATTTGATATTACCTATTGAATGTGAAATCCTTTCTCTTAAGTTGGCAGTCATGCTCCTACCTGACACTTATGATCTCGAGTGAGGCCTTATACTATTAGAGAGTCTTGAAGAGCAACACCAAGACGCCTCTATGGCTATCGAGGCGAAAAAAAGACATGTCAAGGTCCAATACGATAAGTATTTTTGTCCTCGGTTGTACGCTGAGGGTGACTTGGCCCTCTTGTATGATCAAGCCAAATAACCATTGGGGGCAGGCAATTATAAACCCATGTGGCACCGTCCTTATATCATGCGACGTGTCTTAGAAAAATGAGCCTATGAGTTAGAATATTATGAAGGGAATATGTTGGTCGAGCCGAGGAATGGGATTTACTTGAAAATATATTATGCATGACCCCCAAGCTTGAGAAAAACTCTTTGTATACTAATGTAATTTAGTGTTTATACCATTTTCTTTTATTTTTGTCTTTAGCTTTATTATCGAGTTTTCCCTTGGTTGGCAGATGTCAACAGAGTCTTCGGTCTACCTAGGATTCATAGACAGAGCCAGTCATCATACATAGAACTTGGCTTCTGCCGCTTGGGTGGTTTACTCACCCGAGGGTCTACTGGTGTCTTCTGGCGGTGTATGCCTATGGCCATCCACAACTAATGTGGTCGAATATAGCATCGTTATAAAACTTTTTCCTGATGCTATCTCACATGGTATTCTCTCTTTAGAAGTTCACCTAGATTCCCAGTTAGTAGTATGTCAATGGAACGACAGTTATCACGTGTGTGGTCCTACTTTACTCCAATGATTCCTGCGTGTACATATTTTTGAATGACAGTTTGATTCTATTACTTATTATCACATTCCTAAGATTTCTAATCTTGTATCTAATGCTAATGATAATTTCGTTTTAGATTGGCATTTGTCACATAACTAAAGTAAAGGAAACCATCTCATCAATGTACACATTGTAAAATATAAGTAAAGCCGAAGATCCTTGTTTTATATATATTTCAAAAAATATGGTGTTTATAGTACAAAATTGGGGCTAATACCCTCAATACACATATACAGTCGGTACTATAGGATCCACAACATATACGCCTGTGGCGTCGGATGTGTGGCATGGTAACAAACTACGGTGTTTGCGAGACGCTGAAAGAGTTGTACCCAAGATCTGGGCACACCAACCACTTGCCATTGCATGGCTTCCATCAGATCCTCTACTTGAACCATGGGAATCCTATGAGTCAAACGAGATAGGTTTCCCTGCACGTTTTGTAGGGCTCTCTTAGCTTCTCCTCCTGCCGCCTCATCTCCCCAGTTCCTCCGTCAATGTTGAGGAATCCCTTCCGGTCGTCATGGACCCATGTCTGCGTTACACAAGTGTCTAGTTAGTACTTAAGCATCATCCAAAAATATTTTTGTTCTACTATACAAAAATACAAAAAAATGAAATATTTAAAAACATTTGACATACCTATGTCCCCTTAGGTGGTCCCTAGTGGGAGTGGCATATCTGGATCCCCTCTGAAGTCAATCCCTGCATAGGGATACTCATCCAAGGCAATGACCTGTCACTACCACCAGTGGAATAAATCTGCGTTGTAGGGTGTGGGAACCCTACCTCCCCACTACCATCTCATTACCTCGGTCCATCGTGCCATGGCTGGATCGCGAGGTCTTCTCGAAAGAATCTTGACTCTAGGTCCCAATCCTGGAACCCACTCAAAGAAGAAACTACATAAGATAGAGGCAAACCCAAAATACCTCTTACTCCCATGTTTGCACTCTGTCAACTGGCTCTTCATATTTTCCAGTAGTGAGGTACACCAGTCATATACTATGGGTCTCAAACACTCTACTGCATAGAACATGAGTGACCTCGATGCCTGGTGCAACGAAGCCAAACTTGTGATATTGGTCAACACGAGGACAACAATCTTCAGGATGATATTTTTTATCACTCGGATGGGGAGTTGACTCCCGACCTTTGGAGTCCCTGCTACATAGTGGGCATCTATGTACTCCTCTATTTTCATTTCTCTCCCTGCTCCCCATGATTTGAGGTTTACAACCTCTTCTCGGCATGATAATCCAGTCAAAAAGTAGATATCTTGTACTTCAATCCTCAATGGTTTCCCATCGAGGTTGAAGCTTTCACTCTTAGGGTCCCAGTAACCCACAAGCATCTCAAACAACCTCACCTGGGCCCTCATCCCTTTGAGTGCCCAAAATTTATATAAGCCACATCTCTTCAAGGCCATTTGGGCCCCTAGATCTCTGTCCACAGCAACATCGACCTCCTCATGCTCTCTTTCCCTCCATTCAAGAAACATCCTGCCAAAGAAAAGTCAAAATTTGAGTTAGCAACCATAGAAATCATTTATTGCGTGCTTGTACACGAGCTTATTCACTTACAATCACATATATGGTTGGGTATACGCGCCTTGTAGTTTTCACAGTCATGTATAACCCATCATATACGCGACCCGATAAGAGACAACCCACGTACACTGAATTACACAATTTACGCCCTAAATTACTCAAAATTTGAAACCTAATTTAAAATTTTAATCCACTGGAAATGAAGAGAAGGGGAAGAGGAATTACCTGGTCCAGATGGTTCCTAATTTCATCGCCTGATGCTCCCACAATCACCAGTTGAATCTTAGAGGTATTTTGGTCCAATTTTCACTATTTGGGTAAAAAATCAAAATGACATAGTAATTTTTGGTTTTATTACTATTTATAACAGTTTTTACCCACTTTCTATAGTTTTGAGTCATTTTTTCTCCTAATGGACTAATACAAAGGTGGATTGAGTTGGTTTTTGTAGTTTTTACCAGGGATACTTGTGGATTTCAACGTTATGTTGGTCGTTCATCACCACAGGCAGGTATTTTTTCTACCCAACATATAGGATAGGTATCCATTCCATCATGCATCTTCACATCATCCTATAACTGTCACTTTTTATGCCTTAGGTAGGAATCCATTTGTTGCAACACAGAACCTTCCATTTGCTATAAGTCAT
This sequence comes from Picea sitchensis, assembly GCA_010110895.2. NCBI lineage: Eukaryota > Viridiplantae > Streptophyta > Pinopsida > Pinales > Pinaceae > Picea > Picea sitchensis. Next base: position 143,063 of record SNQJ01S0004468.1, read on the forward strand.
GTCATTATCAAGTGGTAGAGACTTACCAAACATGGGCACCCTAGTTAGATCCCCTACTTCATTTGGTGCGCATGCAGAGATTTTTTCCATAGGACCAAGAGTCCCTCATAGCTAGTACATGACTTTATGCTAAGCCTCATTTATCACTCATAAACATGTTTCCTTGTACCTAGAGGAATCCCAACCGAATTTAATTTAAGCTCTTTTCCAACTCGTCTTCAAAAAGAGAAAATATTGTCGAGTGAACTTGTCTCTTTCACACTCGTAAATTGGATTTGAAAGGACATCTATTTGGCAAAATTTTATCCCTTTTTCATACCAAGTAGACTAAAAGTCATAAAAAATGACATTTTTTGGCGTTAAGTTGTGATTGCATCTCATGCCCTTGCTTGCAGTATTGAGCCTATAGTTGGTTCTCGCTTTGCGTTATAAATTGTTTGCCTCCGTAGTTTTTTCATCCTCAACAAAGCAAAGCCTCATTAATATCCTTTGCAATTTGACACCCTATACCTAGGAGGGAACATTCCCCCGAGTGTCCATCTTCTACATGCATCTCCTTGCATTGAGCATAGGTATGTTCCACTACTGGAACTAGTTTTTCTTACTTGTGACACTTGTTTCCTCCTCTGTATCATAGCATTCATTTGTCTATGAAAAACCAAAAAAAAGACGGGTGGGAAGAGAGTATTATCTTATATTGGTAGCAGTCGTGTCGCCTTTGAACATAGAAAAAAATTATTGAGTCCATTTCTCATCATAATTTTCGAATTAGCATGGCCTTAGGAAGCTAAGCTCATTACAGAGTCTTTTGTACTGACTAGTTACTCTTCTAGTCCCTATAGAGAATTTCATTGATGCCTCCTGCATCTCATGGTTTCATCATTGATTCTATGTTGTCGGAGTCTTCCATATGTCTCATGCTCTTGTTCAAAGGAAGTCTATCAACCTGTGTCGACCACTTCTCATAAATCTTGACTTTTCATGTCATCCATTCCCTCATTTTGTCTTAGAATCACATGATATCGTAGTCCTATCATGCACCCTAGTCCTACTTTCATCATTGGTAGGCAAACTTGAACCCAACAGCCAACATTTCATCATTGGTTGTTGACTGGGTGGTTTCCCTTGTGTTTGATGGCAAGACATCTATTCACACATTGGGATTCGTGCAGTGTCTTGGATGCCATTAGACTTATTGGTGGTTTCCTCGCCTTTGTCAACAGTTTTCATCATTGGTTGTTATTCAAAGGGTCTTTTTCATGTACCACTTTCACTTGGCACACACGAAAGACGCATAGGGTCGTTGGTTCATGAACATGTTCTTCATCCAATTTCCTCCAAATCATGAAGCTCCTGCTTTGTACCTCGTGCTGATTGATAAGAGATGCCTTAATGATCTCCTTTCAACGGGTCTCCTTCCATCGACTTCAACAAATCTATTCTGTAAATGGGACCTAGAGTCTTATGAGTACCTTGAGGCTTGCAGTCATTAGTGGCAGTTTCTCTCGCCATCGATAGTTGGGAATGCATCAATGTCTCTTGATCGATGGATTCTTCAGGTGTTCGACACTGGCTCCTTTATTCACACTTGTAAGAATTTACTTGGTGCCTTGATACCTACTTTCATTATCGGTAGGTTGTCTTGTGTTTGTTAGTGGTATACCTCAATGATCGGTAATCAAACGATGTTTCATTGTGTTCGACCTCAAATCCTTTATTCACATGATGTAGACTTGCACCATTGGTGGATTGTGTATAATAATTGAAGACATTAGTATGTGGCCGCAACTTTCCTGAGTTGTTGCTTCCTTTTCATTGGACCAGTACCTACATGATTTCAGTGATCATGGGAGATCATATTGTACTCCATTGTATACAAATATCTTCAGATTGGTTTTGAGACTGGTTCTACTGGGCCTTGTTCATGACTATGACATCTATTGGCATGTAACCACATTTGTATTTTCCTATTCATGGCCACATGCAATTGTTTGGTATATTTTCACATGGATTTGTAGTGTAATTCTATTGGCAGCCATGTATGCAAAGTCAGTACATAATGTAATGAGAAACTAGTTCTTCCAACTGGTTCCCCATCACTCCACTTATGGGTTCTTTATAATGTATTTCAGCCATTGAAGATACTCCTCCGACCTCACACATTAGGGGGCATATGTTATAGCAATATTTGTCTCACCCTATGCAATCTTTCATAGAAGGCCTTTTTTCGATTTCCCTATGTAGACTTATCATCCCTATTTGTAAAGTCCAGAGCTAAAAATACATATTTTTCCACATGTATGCATCTTGACTACTATACAACATGTGTATATGCAGGTTGCACCACTATAGCCCGTATACATCGGTATTTGTGCCAGAAAATGAAAATTAATGTCAGGTTTCCATGTCACAACAAGAGATCTATGATCCTTGGCCTTCCATATATTGGAAACGTTCTGACTCGGCCCTTCAGTTCCATTTTGAAGTCTATAAATTGGCCAATTCCAAGCTATGGAAAGACGAGAAAGAATTCAACTTTAAGAGAAAAGTTACTCTGGAGAAATCATTTACTTCATATTGAGTCTGCATCCCTTTGTCCTTTAAGTCTGAAGACAATGTTCAACCCCCCATCTCTCCCCTTATTGATTGAGAACCTCATTTTTTCTCTTTTATGAGCTTTCCTTTGGTGGAGGATTGAAGTGGTGGAGGCCCAGTTGGAAGGAATTTAGTTTCTCGGTTCCAAACCGTGCCGACACGGAAGTCTGTAACATTTTCACTTCTATTGATCATATATTAATAGAAATACTCTTTTCCCATCCAATTGATATCTTGCAAATATTTGAATTATTATTCCATGGGCGTATTTGTCATGTTTATTAATGGATTATGCTATTGAATGTGCTAACATAATTTATTATCACCATATGCTTGCTTTGCTTGGTTTTTGAGGACTAGTTGCGGGTATAATGCTTTGGGTCAGGTGCTCAACGGTGGACTTCATCGAACGTATGGAATATTTTTTTTGATAACATACTTGAGAAGAGAGTTGATTTCTGCAGTCATTTCCATCTGTTGTGGTTTACCCTAACCATAGAGATATTTTCTACGTAACAATTACCCATTCCTAAGTGGAAATGGGAAGTTGTAAAATTGGATTTCATCATGGGATTTCCCATAACAAGCAAGAAACATGATGCAATCATGGTGGTGGTGGACAAGCTTACTAAATTTTCCCATTTCATTCCTATGAAGACTACTCATAAGGAAACTAATGTTGTTGATATTTATATGAGGGAAGTAGCACGCTTGCATGGCGTACCAAAGACAATTGTGTCTGACAGAGACCCAAAGTTTACATCAAAGTTTTGGAAGGGGTTATTCAAGGGGTTCAAAACAAATCTAAACTTCAACATTGCTTATCATCCCGAGTCTGATGGGAAAACATAAAGGGTGAACCAAGTGATAGAGGATATGCTAAGGATGTATGTGATGGACAAACCATCTAAATGGGAATATTATCTACACTTGGTAGAATTTTCCTACAATAATGGGTATCAAGCATCACTGGAGATGAGCCCGTTTGAAGCACTTTATGGCAGAAAATGCAAAACCCCAGTAAGCTGGGACAACCCAGCTAATAGGGCAGTGGTTGGGCCAAAGTTTCTCAAGGAAATGAAAGAACAAATGTTGAAGATTAAGCATAATTTGAAGGCTACCCAAGACAAGCATAAGAGTTATACTAATAAGAATAGAACTCAGAAGTAATTTAAAGTAGGATATCATGTATTCCTGAGAGTGAAGGCCAACAGAAGATCCCTGAAGTTGGAAAATTGTTTAAAGTTGGCAGCTCGATATTGTGGGTCGTTTGAAATCCTAGAGAGGATTGGTCCAGTAGCATATATGCTTGAATTACCTGCATGCATGGCTATACATAATGTATTTCATGTGTCATTTATTAAGAAATATGTACTTGATGCTAATCATATTATTGATGGGAATGTGATTCATGTGGAGTAGGAAATCACTTTTCAGGTGCATCTGGTGCGTATAATGGACCAGAAAAGAAAGCAGCTCCAAAATCAATCCATAGGGATTGTAAAAGTCCAGTGGACCTAGTACGGTCCCAAGGACACAACATGGGATCATGAAGATGCTATGCGGGCAGAGTACCCACATCTTTTTGAAGATTTTGGAAATCTTATTGTTGTTGTGTAAATAAGTTGCACCAAGGATAGTGCAAAAATAAGGGGAGGGGATTGTAATACCCCAAGACCGAGCCCCTACTGAATTATAATTATGTTTACAGGATGATGAGCTAAGTGTTTATAATATGGAAGACTTATATGTTTGTTAGGCTGGAGATCCTAGATGCTTAAGGCCAATGAGCCTGATTTTTGTATATGTAAATACACATATCATTAATAAAATTACATTGTTGTATGTACATTGACCACGAAGAAAGAGTTATGGGGGACTAAGCTCCACTAGGCAGGGTAAGGGAGGGGGCTAATTGTCTAAGCATAGGGGCTAAGCTAGAGGGATTACCTCTAAAGGAATAATATTTTATTATTATTTCCAAAAGGCTATGGTTGACATAAGTCGTGTTGTTCTAAGTTCCTGGGAGAGGGAATGAGTGCTAAGTGGATATCATGAAGCTTCAGGAAGATAGGTGTCGACTTGGGCGCATGCACTTATAGCTAGGAAAGCTAGTTCGTTGGGGGTTCACTTCTCATTCTCACGTTCCTTTTCCATTCTCAAGTGGCTCCCCATCATCGTGCCTTGGACTAGTCTCTCCATCCTCATGATCCTCATGATTATTTCAAGTTGGCCATCCTTCCCAAGTCACCATTGATTCACGCAATGAACCTTTTTCTCCATTGTCGCCTCTGCATATAGCACACACATTGGGAACCTGACATCTTACTTAAGTTGTCCTGTGTGTCTCATGTGAAGCTCGACACACCCTGTAACTTCTTGAGCCATGTTGTATCTTAATTGTTGGTTGTTGCATCCCACGTAGTTCTTGGAATAAGTGTGGCTTGTTGCCATCATCTATTCTTTACTAAGCCTTGTTGTTGCCATCACCTTACTAGAACTGACTTAGAAGCTGGAATGAAGAAGCAGGTTGTCAGGCATGTCATTTGAATAAGCAGGTTTTCAGGCCCATGGACTAAAGAAGCAGGTTTTCAGGCCTGCAAGAAACTCTCTCCAGGTGAGAGAGGTTGTTGGGGAAGTGATTTCCCAGAGGGAGCCCAACTACAGCTATAGTTCTCGAAGAATTCTTGTCTATCCTATTGTTGAATCCCTGGAAGGGAAGTGGGGCAGCCAAAGGACTGTTGAGCAGAGAAGGGGAACACTTCATGGGGTGGGACAGGCATATGGGGAATGGGAGGTTGTAGGATTTTAGTGTGAGCTGGCCCTGGTAGATAATCCTTCCTTTTGACCTGTGTGACTTTCCTATTTCCCTTGCCAAGCCTAGAAATCCCTTGCCTAGTGGAGTAACTGTACATGTGTTATAATTGATGATCAATGCTTGGATATATTGTATATGTTGTATGTGTAGGCTTACTGTTATTTCCGCATTAATATGTGTATGGTTAGAATATGTCGTCTGTATGCATATATTGTCAGTATGTTTTAAATATTATCTATGCATGAATAAGTGGCATGAACATAATGTTATAGTTGTTAATATTCATTCGATAGATATGCATGCATATAAATTCATAAATCGGTATCAGAGCTAAGTGAAATGTCCAGGAAGTGGCGTTGCTCGACCTGTTGGTGGCTGGGGATGTTACAAAATGGTATCAGAGCTAAGAGAGACGTCCAGGAAGTGATTTTTCTTGGCCTATTGGTGGATGGGGATGTTACAAAGGGTAATGTTAGTACTAACAATGTGAGATTGCTTGCTACAAGAAATAAACTCATGGGTAGTCCCACTGGAAGCATGTCATCAAGGAATACGCTGCAATAAAATCTTGGAACCGCTGCTACAAGAAGAAATTCGAGGCAGTCCACTAGAAAACCAAGGATAGATTAAAATCTAAGTTGGAGGTTGCGCCTTACAGGAATTTTCTATTCTGATTTTCAGAAAATTCCATCCACCTGTAAGGATCTAAATCTATGTTTCTTCGAGAATAGGGTTGACCGAGCTAACCTTCAAGAAACGTAAATCAGAGTGACCTCAACGATTAGCTTCCACCACGATGGGACATGTGGTTCATGAGGGATGAAGAATGCAGTTCTAATGGTGTTGGCAGTGAGAGAAATCTGGGATGGTGAGGATGCATAGGGGTGTAGCCAACTCGACTAGAGGAGGCACCAAGGCCAGTTGTCAACGTTATTAAGCGGACACAAATTTGGTGTGGGAAAAAAAAAATCATGGAATCTACACCATAGAAGGGGTATCATATATTAATTAATCCGACAGAGGATCCCAGGAAACCACCCCCGTCTGAATGAACATGGAGAAGACTAAGGAGACGTTGGGGACGATGGCCGAGAAAAAAAATGCAGAGATCAGAGTAGACATTCGCCCAACGTCTACGAAGTTTCCCAACTGGTTGGGGTCGCTATAGGTTCGAAGGGAAGGAATAAGGAAGGATTAAGGAGCATACAGAATGAAGGGATCAAGGGTAAATATTGTTGGACAACTGAGAAGGGGGGTGAATCAGTTGTTATCATGCTTAAACAATTATGCTTATTTTAAAATATTTACAAGGCACTCAATGATGATCACAATAATGCAGGGAAATGAACAATGGCACATTCAACATCAGTCACATATATGAGAAAAACAAAGACAGATATTTCCCAAGGAAACCCATACAGGGTAAAACCTCTTCTTATTTATATGATAAGTATTATTTACATTCTTTACATTATGATACATATGAGCACCAACTCATTGTGAGGCTACAACCTCTGTTTTGCAAGCTACAACTTGTTGAGAGCACCAACTCTCTGTTTTTCTCTAGCACCCACTAGAAGGAAGCACCAACTCCCTGGTTTCTCTAGCACCAACTAGAAGGAAGCACGAACTCCCTGTGTTCAAGCACCCACTTGAACCTCTGAGGACACCAGTCCTCCATAGCACCTCCCAACCACCCTATTTTATCAATATTTTCTACTGAAACTTATTACAGTGATATAATGTTCAACAATGTCTTACCAGACTCATCACTGTTCTGCTACATTTTGTTGCTTTGTTCGCCTCACTGCCTTCCAGCACACATCCTCTTATGTTCAATTCAGTTTTTGCACTCTCCTCCTTCTTCACGCATGAATCACCTTCAACAACAACAACCACAACAACCCCAACAATAACAACAACAACCCCATCTCTTCTATGTACTGTGTATTTATAGCTTTTATGCACCTTGTGCATGCAATGTGCACAATACCTCTGCATACTCATACCACGTCGATATCCTCCACAACTCGAGTTCTCTGTCTGATCATCATCATGACTCTTTAGCTTCTCTGGCCATTTTTCCACTCGTTCAGCATCACTGTATGTTATGCTGAGATTCCTCAACCTCTCTGGCAGTTGAGACTCTTCATCTTCTCTGTGACAGACGAGCTCACCTTCTCTGTTCCAGTTACAGGATTCAATGCTCATCCAGTTGGCAATCACCTCCACAAGCATCTTCATCCCTCTTGAATATTCCCATAGACTCTTCATCTCCTCTGTCAATCACCCCAAAGTGTCTTCGAGTCCTCTGTCAGAAACCATCAGTGGTTTCTGGCAGTTACACTATGACATGCAACAGTAGCCCTCCGATCTCCTTCAGTTTCATCTGCACCGTGGGATTATAGCGACATTTCACCTTTTCAGTATTTCGGCATTCGTACCAGACGCGATCTCCGAAATTCTGAGGCGAAGCTTATCTGCACTAGGTCCTTCCTCCACGTGACCTAGGCAGTGACCACTATCTATGCTAAAAGGAACTGTGAACTCATGATCTTCATCGACCCTAATCGAAGGTCCACGATCTTGATGAATCAATGGTCCAGATATTTTCACGATCTCACATCTCATTGTTCCTTAGATGGAGGCTCTCATTACTCCAATTCGCAATAGGCAAAGCTCCGTGATGGAGCTCGGATCGACGGTCCACGTTCTAGGTGATCTGATGGTCCTGATATTTTCGTGATCTCACATCTTGCGGTTCTCGTCACTCCAAGTTGCAATAGGCAATGCTCTGAGATGGAGCTCAGATCAACGGTCCTCGTTCTTGGTGATCTGACGGTCCTGATCTTTTTGTGATCTCGCATCTCGTTGATCCTTAGATGGAGATTCTCGTCACTCTAAGGCGTGATAAGCGAATCTTTGAAATGGAGTTGGATCAATGGTCCAGATCACACCTTGATCTGACGGTCCTGATCTTTTCATGGTCTCGCATCTCGCTGATCCTTAGATGGATATTATCGTCACTCCAAGTCACGATAGGCGAAGCTCCGAGATGGAGCTCAGATCAACGGTCCTCGTTCTTGGTGATCTGATGATCCTGATATTTTCGTGATCTCACATCTCACTGATCCTTAGATGGAGATTCTCATCACTCCAAGTCGCGATAGGCGACACTCCGAAATGGAGTCTTTGTGGTGCTCTGATCTTTTTCCACGCGTCCTCTTGATCAACGGTCCACGACTGTCCCCGATGGACGGTCAGGATTCCTTCACAGCTTTGGAGAGTTGGATGACTCTTGGATTTATCCGCCTTGTAGCTTCACCATATCTAACGGCTATTGAGCCTTCGTAGATACCCCAGATCCTATGGCCTAGATCTTCTCGCGATTTCCCACTTCGCGATTTCACCGCTTCGTTGAGCCTTCGTAGATACCCCAGATCCTATGGCCCAGATCTTCTTGTGATTTCACCACTTCATGATTTCGATACTTCGTTGAGCCTTCGTAGATACCCTAGATCCTACGGCCAAGATCTTCTCGCGATTTCGTCGCTTCGTGATTTCTCCACTTCGCGATTTCGCTGCTTCACGATTTAGTTGTTCTTTCCATCGTTTTTCTTTGCCATCGCTGGTATTTGTCATCGTTGATCTTTGTCGTCGCTGATCTTTTCCATCGCTGATCTTTGTCATCGCTGATCTTTTTCATCGCTGATCTTTGCCATCGTTATTCTTTCCATCAATAACAAGCTTACTCCCAAGTGTAAACCTTCCAACAAATACCATGCACAAAGGAAAAGGGATAACAGTGTGCTAAGTAACAAATGTTGAGTGAGAAAAGGTAAAAACGTTGCTCGTTGAAGAGCGTTTCGCTGAATAAATGGAGTTCGTCGCCAAGCATGAAGTGGAACAAATAATCAAGAAACGCAGAGGTAGATAATGATATCGTTGAGCCATTAATTAGACAGGGGCACTAGATAAATATCGTCACAAAGAAAACACAAAGGTTTGACAAAGCTGGGCAAAAAACCTTGGACAAGCTGAGATTTAATCCCCTTGGAGAATGTTGGTTAAGAGAGAAATAAAACCAAGAAAATTCAAGGGAGGAACCGATTTGGATAAGTGTAAACATGCACAACTAGAGTGGGATAAAACACAGAGCATTCCTCGAGACGAAGGTGAAGATAATTCTGGGTAGAATCCCAGAGCCTCGTCCCAAGGCACAATGGATTCTCAAAAATGCTAGGGTAAAACTGATTGGGTCTCACAATCCAGAGAGCCAACATCAAAAATAAAAAGGGGTGGTGTTCATACTTCTAAACTTATTTCATATGCTCATAAATAAATAATAACACGAGGATAAAATCAAAATCACAGGTGTAAACACTCACGCCCGAAATATCAAGGAATGGCGTGATCAACAATCAAGTGCATGCACTCAAGCTTTGAATAAAATGAAAAACAAGGCGAGATCAACAATATATGGGTATACATTCACACCCATATTTTAAGAAAAAACGCGATCGAAATTCATATGAGCATGCGGTCAAGTTCAGAACTAACAAATTATATGGCGAGATCAATCACTATAAGTACATATTAGATTCCTTCCAAATATCAGAATGCAATAGTTACCCATAACCTATAATGAATCAATCTGATAGAACCCCCATAATTGGACATATGAAAAGAAAACTCAGCGTGATGAGATTGTCATCGGAATATCATGACCATACAAGAATAAAACTAAATTTTAATACAATAACATCTTAAACAGGATTACTGTAACCGATGTTGGCTTGTTGATGTCTTCAACAACTGGTGATCCTCCTCGCTCCCGCTTTCTAATCGTTGAGACCTCATCGATACCTCATAGAAAATTATAGGGGTACTCTTCTTCCCCATGAGCCCCCCGAGCCGCAAAGGGACCACCCACACAAACCATAGAAAACTAGCTCCCAGCTCGCCTCATAAGGTCAAGCTACCACTCATTATCTAAACTGGGTGTCCCAACTCCCACAAGAAAAATTAGTCAAGAATAAAATCCGACAGCATAACCTTACACACACCAGACGTGATCCATTTTCCTCCTCCACCATTCCTTTTATAGAGTTTTCTTAGTGACTTGTTTCCAAAACCACACTAAATTATTTTTATTAAATTTATTATTAGGAAAATTCTCCCTCGTACACTTGTCACTTGATCCCTTAGTTGCACCAGAAATTTAATTAATTAATTAATTTAATTTTCCTATTTCCCTCACCCACCTTAAAGCGTTCCTAAAAACTCTCCTCGATGTCCCTTTATTCCCTTACATTCCTTTTAATGACTGACGCCTAGTTGATTTAGAAATTAGAAAGTTCTTTAGACTAGATTTCCTACTATGTTCCACATTCCTTTTGTATTAAAGTTTCCCATTTTTTGTCTAAGTTCTAAAATAGTAGGTTTTGTACTTAGCCACCCATTAATATTTTAAATAATTTAACCCTTCAAAAAAAATTCTTTTTAATTTAATTTTCACCCCCAATTTCTTCATCCCCCCCTTTATTACTTTCTTAATTAAATTTTAGTTCTCAAGACCTACTTATACCTAGACTTTAACTTCTTTAGGCTCGACAAAAATTTCTTTTAAGGGAAATTTTATAATTATTAATCTTTACTCATGGAACATTCATTTTAAGTCTCACCAAGTCTTAAGGAGACACAATTTTCTAGGTAATTAGGTTCATTAACTCACCAGTGTTAAAAATCGTGTCATGCTCTTCAATATGCACTAGATACTCCAAGGGTGCCACTCGCCTTTTGAATGATTTTGGTAGACGTCAAACCCCTAAAGTCAATAATCCATCAAGTGACCTTATGGGAGACTAAGGGCCTTTAAGGAATAAGGACCATGCCTTATTGTGCACCCTTTAGAATCATCATGAGCGACTATCATAGTTTTCCCTCACGTAATCATGGACCTCTCAAACTAGGTAATCGTTAACCTATAGTTCGAGCCACAATGAGAGTGCTAGTAGGCTTTGGCAGGGATTCTTCCACCCCTCTCCCTCAATATATCTGGTTGTCGTGTGTGGCCCCTTTACTCCAAATGTGAGTCTGATTAGAAAGCTAACATTAGCCTGCATCCATCAACGAACATGTCAACAATCTATAAACAACATCATAATATACCAGTCATGTGTCACATATATAATAACAGAAATACGCAAACCATAATAGTCCACTCCCTGACTCGATCTGGAGTCCAAGGATGTCCATCGATGCCATTGACATCCTCAATCATTCCAGAGTCTTGCACACTCAGGAAAAACCAATAAATAGCACTTGTCGATATAAATATAATTAAATAACATATCATCATATCCACAACATCATCATAATCCATAATCGAAATAGTCAATCATATAATGAACCGGATCACTTGCACGCAAGTGTCCTCAAATAATAAGTCCACTCAGGTGTGTGCAAGAGCGGGATGTTACATTGAAGTCTTTTAATCTAGAGTCATAGAGAAGGGCCCAATCTATTTATTTGAAAACCCTAAACCTAATAATATTATTATTCCATATTTTCCTTTGATGTTGTACTACCTCAGTGTGAAACAAGTCTTGTTTCCTATACTCATGTAATACATTTAGTTGTTGTAATATTTCCTTTTAAGCTATTGATAGGTCCATATTTAGGATGGAGGATATTCTAAGTGTTGATATCTCAAATTCTATGGGAAACATTGCCTTTTTTCCATATGCCAACTCATAGGGTGTGAACCATGTGGTGGTTTTCCAGGTTGTCTTGTATGCTCATACAACTGCAACCAATATATTTGCCAAATATTTCTTATGCAAGTGGAATATTTTGGTGAGGATGTTTTCCAACTCCTTGTTGGTAACTTATACCTACCCATTTTCTTGAGGGTGGTATGTAGCAAATTTTCTATAGTGTATTGTGTTCATGTGCATGGAATTTTTAATCATATTAGAGGTGAATTGGGGATCTTAATCTATTATTATTTTTCTTGGGACCCAAACCTAGAAAACGTATTCTCATGTAGGAATTGTGATACTTTTTTTAACTTGCATTTTTCACGACCTTTACCTCTACCCACTTGGTCAAATAGTCAGTGCAAACTAGGATGTGATGCTTTTGGTTTGAAGGAGGGCCAATGGGTCCTACAAAGTCTAGGTCCCATTTTTTAAAGGGTTCAAATGATACCTAGGGTTTTAATGGAATTGCATACCTCTTTGTTGGATTTCCCATCCTTTGGAATTCATCACAATGGGGGACATATTGTTCAACATTCTTATGCAGAGTAGGCCAATAATATCTTTCTTGTAATATATTGTAGGTTGTTCTCTTTGCAATATAATGGCCTCAAAGGGATTCATCATGGCATGCATGTAGAATGTAATGTAATTTATCCTATATTATTCACCTTTTGATAATATGATCTAGTCTAAGATTGAAAAAGTATCATTTTTTTCCATGTATAGGTGGTACTTTTCCTAGCAATCTTGCAATTCTCTTTGTAAGAGAAGTATTGAGAAAATCTTCATGTAGATAGGTAGTTTGCTATGTCAACAAAATAGGGATCCTCTATGGATATTGAAAAGAGATGTTCATCAAGAATATTATCATCTACAACCTCATTGTCTTTAGTACTTCTTAGTATTGATAGAAAATATGAAACAACATTATATTTACCTAACTTATCAAGGATTGTTAGAAAAAATTCATGCAGTAGTAAGAGGCACCTAATTATTCTGTTCATTAAATATCTAATGGAAACATGGGCTATATGGAAAAACATTGGATATTCAGTGACATAAAGTCTAAATTTGTTGATGTCATATACAACTACAATAAATTATTTCTCAGGGACAATATAATTTAGTTAAGCTCTAGATAAGTTCTTGCTAATGAAACAAATTGAAAAGGGGTTATTGTCTTCTAGTTGGCCTAACAATACCCATAATTCTTTGTTGTATGCATCTATATGAATTTGAAATGGTATATTCCACATGGGACCTTGCAATAAAAGGGTTGAGATCAGTTTTTCCTTAATGTTTTCAAAGGTTGTTTAACATTCTTCTATCCATTAGAAGTCTATGTACTTGGATAATTGTGTGAACAAGGGGGAGGCTAATTTTCTAAAATAATTGATGAACCTTTGGTAGTATCCTGCATGGCCTAGAAAAATCCTCACATATTTTTTCTTTTGAGGCTTATGAAGGTATTTAATGATGTTCACCTTATCTTGGTCTACTTCAATCCCCCTGGAAGAGATATGGTGACCTAAGAAAATTCCTTCACTCATGAACATGTTGCATTTTTTATTGCTTAGTGACAGATTCATCTCCTTACACGTTTTCAACACATTCTCAATATTAGTCAGGGATTCTTGGAATGAATTTCCATATGGACTGAAATAATCTATGTATGTTTTCATGGTGTCATGAAATGGATCTAAGAATATGTCGAGGACAATTTGTTGGAAGGTTGCAAGAGCATTGCATAGGCCAAAGGGAAGGACCTTATAAGAAAATGTGACCCAGGGGCAAGTAAAAGTGGTTTTGTCTTGGTCCTCAAGGATGATCTATATTTGGTTGTATCCACTAAACAAATCTAAGAATGAAAAGTATTTTTCACCTACTAAAGTATCTAGTACTTGATCAATGAAAGGTAAGGGAAAGTGGTCCTCTCCTGTGGCCTTATTGAACTCTCAATAATCTATACACACCCTCCATTTTCCATTTTTATTGGGCACTATAAGAAAGGATGAAACCCATTCACTATATATGATTGGGTAGATGAATCCCGCATATAAAACTTTTTGATTCTCCATTGACTGTATATTTTAAGGTTGGGTTCATTCTTCTTTGAGGTTGCTTGATGGGTGAAAATTCATCATTGATGTATATGTGGTGCGTACAAATTTCTAAATGAATTTCCTTCATGTATTTGTAATCCCATCCAAAGGTTGTTATATGGTTTCTAAGAACATTTAGTAGTTGTTATTCTTGGACAACAACCAAATCAATGCTGATTTTCAGAGTTTTGGATGGGAAGATTTCTACTATTTTTATTGTATTTCAGTCAATTTCAATGGTGAGTAAATATTTTCAAGAAATATCTTTTAAATAAGAAGGAACTTTCGATTATCCCTCTTTACATTGGCCAATATAATCTTCAATTTTTACAGAGCTTGGATACATATTTTACATGTAGTTTGGAATGAAAGTGTCTTCATCTATATTTTTTATGGAAATGGATATTTCAATTGTAAGGAGAAGGTGTACTATTTTCTAAAATGTTTATGCTCCTTCTTGTCCTACCCACATAGGTATTCCAATGTCAATGAGTGGCTTGGCAGGAGGTAGAGTAAAAGGTTTTTTTGTGAATGACCATTTGTGATGGTCATGTTTCTTAGCCTACAATTGATATATGCATCAATTGTAGCTAACCAAGGTCTTCCTAAGATGAGGGGATACCCATTTAGTTTAGATTTGGTTTGAAGTATTATAAAATATGTTGGGTACTCTCATGAGTCAATAGACACCATTACATCCTTTAAGACTCCTCCGATATTTAGATTTGATCTATCTATTATCTAGAGTATAGTAGGTGTCTGTCACAATAGTTCCCTAAGGTATAGTCTAAGAATACTGTTCTTTGTCATAATATTGATGGTTTCCCCTGGGTCTATTATTGTATTCTGAATATGTTTTATGTTGATGTAGAGATCTATAACTAGGTTTCCTAGATATAAGTATATAGGAACAAATATTTTCCTAACATAAGATCTACAAGTTAACCTATCACATTGACTGTAGAAGAATCTTTTCTTTTTCTTCCCAGATTCTTAATGCATTCTTCTTTTATGAATTTGTTGTAGATAGGAAAATCCTTAATAGACCGGAGGATATGTATTTTGACACAATTTCTTGAGTTCACCTAAGAGGTCATTATTTGAGATTGTGTAAGTGTTATTAGCTTCTATCACCTAGGGATAAGGTGGTGTTGGTTTAGGGATAGGTTGTGGATCTCATGGAGGAGGTTCCTCCTCCTCAAATCCCTTATCCTCTATGGGGTATATAATAAGAGGAGGGGTTGGCATTGCCTTCCTTGATCTTATATTGATATCTTAAAGATCCATAGAGTAAGTATGGTAGGTGGTCCTCTCATTATTTTATTCTTGTTGGATCTTCCTATTGTTTGGATTAGGTGTTGGTTGGGCAGGAAAATGGGGTTGTTTTACAATTTATTGGTTACTACCGGTTGAAGAATTGGTCTATTGCGGTGGAAGTGGGTGAAATGCTTGTTGTTTATAGGTTGGAGGTCTCCATCCTTATGGAGGGTTATTCCACATGTAGTTTTGCATGAGGTTGAGATGGGAATGATTGAAAGGAAGATTGGAATGGTTGAGATTGGTTTCGGTATTGCCATCAATTTTTCATTGGCTAGATAGATTGATTGGGAGGATACTAGGGTTGAGTATAAATTTATGCATTATGTCTAGAAAAAGATTAAGGATGGGAATAAGGAATTCCTGGTTGAAATACTCAAATGGTCCTTGCCTCCTTTGGTTGATGAAGCACAGTGGCTCCATGTTCTCCTCAATTCCCTAGTAAGAAGTCTTAATACCTAGAAAGGAAGGACATTTTTGTTTTAGTTCTTCTCTTCACAAATTCCATAGATTTCTATAATATTAAGTGGACAATATTTTATAACATGTTTTTTTGTGCATTTAGGGAAAAAATAGCTAGAGTTGTTTTTTCTCCTTCTTGCTTCTTATTTATTTGCATCATATCCATATGCATTGACAATGAATGTAAAATGTCATTTTGTTATATCTTCTAACAAGCCTCTTATTTCATCCTTAGTTAGAGTTGTAGGATTCAATGATTCTGGTGTAGTATTTATGTCATTCATGTTTTTCTTCCTTGTATACCTGGAGTAGTTCTTGAATATTTGCTTAATTTATTCACATTCTAACTAGAAGATGTTTTCATTTTCAAGGAGATTCAAAGTTTCCATGAATTTACATCTTCCCCCTCTAAGCAATAGAAGCTTGAGGGAGTTATCATATAGTATGAAACTATGAACCTTTTTATAATTAAGTTGGAACCTTTCCTCATATCCCTCTAGGAATTCACTTATTCCTTGGATCATTCTAAATATATCATCTCTAGTATCCATGGCCTTACAATAGTACTTTTTTTTTCAATGAAGGTTTGCTTCATTTTCTCCCAAATTCTAATTTGTTTCCTTCTAAACTCATAAACCACCTCAACGATAATTCCTTCAATGTTGAGGGAAAATATTGAGATTTTAAACATATGATGCATAATCATAAATTATGCAAATGTCTTCAAATTCAAAAAGGAAAGTATTAGGGTCTTTTGTAATAAGGCCATGAAAATGAGGGAGAGAAGAAGGAATTATATTTTTCATCGTAGTTTCTCCATTAGTTTCTTGAATGGGGAACTCAAAAATCTCATATTGGTACTCTCTATACTTAGCCATGGTATGACGAGATGAAGATTCTTCTCATTTTCCAGTAGAGGGTTTTACAAAAATCCATGCTTCTTCTTGAGGTAAATCAATAAATTCTTCAATGATATATCGTATTTCTATTTCACAATACTCGTATTGTTGTCCTTTTCCAATTGTACCTATTTCAAAAATATGATTTCTTGATAAAAAAATATATATATACCAAACATATCTCTAGATCGATGCATACAATATAATGAGTTTTTTCCTTCTGAAAAAAATAAATTTAGATGGATTTAAATATATTTTTTATCACTTCCCCAACAACGATGCTAAAAAGTGATGGGCCAAAGAATTACAACAAGATTCATGAAATACTCGACTTGAATTTAATTTATCAATCCGTGGATATGCTTCTTTGATGTGGTATTGTGCACTATATGTGAAATTATAGTAGTACAATATAACTTATAAACTTGATGAATGATGTGTAACCTAATACTAGCTTGATTGCTTTGTTGGTATTTCCCTTTAAGCAATTTTTCTCATGACCTTCACTTCCTTTTCTTATGAGAAGAAAGAGAGGTTATAGGGTGACTTATTTGGTTGAAATATGACTAATTAAATAGAGGTATTTTTAATTTATAAGGTCATGTGTCATAGTCTCAACAACCTATTCATCATCATGTACCTTAGGTCTGTTGCAAGAACCTATTCAAAGATACTTGTTTGCACTATCTAGAAACTAGGAAATGAAGTGACATTGAAACTAAAAAATGCAACATTTTATCCAATTGATTACAAGATGCCAATATCAGTCCCTTATCTTATGCCTCTTCACTCACTCAAGATGGTGACCTACATTCCTACATCCCAAGTCAAAAGAAAGGGGTGAGGGAAGTCATTATCATTGTTCTTTGTGAGGAAGAAGAAAACATGCATAAGATCATCCAATCTTCTAATAATATCAATTAGTGACTATTTTAGATTCAATGAAATTAACTGAGATACTTAATTTTCCCTCTTTAATTTGATTTCCATCAATCAACAAATCCAATGAGGATCTAATTGATTGAGTGAATTGAGTGCTTTGAATGCTTGGCTCCCTTGGAGGTTAGAGAGGGAGCATTATCCTCGTGTTCTCTCATGTGGATTTTAATGGAGATCACCCTTTTAAATTGCTTGTATCAATAATCATCCCACAATATCAATGATGCATAAATTCATCAAAAATATTAATTAAACTAAATTATATCACATAAAATTAGAAACTCAATCATTCATAAAAGTCAATATGCATAACCCAAGATGTTTCATGTTACAATATTACTTTTACAACTGATGTAGGATTTAGTCCACAAAAAGGGTCGTATCAAATACAAGAAGGGCCTTGATATCCCATCATTTGGTGGTCCATCATGGATGAAGGAGATGTTGTGGTTTGAAAATTTGTTCTTTTTAAGGGATTTTTTTATGGTGACAATGGGTATTGTAGATTGAATGTATTTTGATAGAGAGTGCAAATTGAAGCTAGACCAATGACATTTGACACAAGACTTCCACAAATTCAATTTGGTATGTTATATTATATAATTTTGAGCAATATTTGAGATTCTTAGCCTCTACAAATTTCCTCCCTCAATCCCCAAAATAACCACAAGATGTAGTTGGAATGGATTTTTGCATGGATAAATGCAAGGTACAAAGAAACATATGAATAGTATGATCTAGAAGAAATTCTTGAAGAATGGTACATGGGAAATTGTCATTTTTTGGAAGAAAACTACTTTCATCTTCTCTTTGATGACTCTATCTCACCATGTGAAGAGAACATCATTGAGAGAAGATGTGAATAGGTGGTGGCTCCCAATTTCCATTATGATTCTTGTTATGGATGGTTCTATTTATTTGGTTCCACATGACCTTGGTGGGAATTTGGAGTACAACAATTATCCATTCAATGAACTTAGTGTTATAAGTTGGGTCTCAACATGCACACCTAGACATGGGGCCTAAGTTATGGATACGTTGCATTAAATACTTCAACATTGAGGTAAACACATATACATGGCACCCTAGATTATCGATTCAAATTGGATCATTGTCAAAAAACGTTGTAAACTTTGTAATAATCATTTAATTTGTTTTTGGAAAAGTTGAAGAAATGTCCAAAATTTCACTTGGAAGTTGAAACAAACCATTATGATGCTTGGCATTCCAAGGTATCCCATTAAAATTGAAGGTTATGGAGAAGAAGGGCATTGAATGTAAGAGAAGAGAGAAGAGGCTAAGAAGAAATGAAGAAGGGTAGTTCTAAAGGGAAAATCTCTAAGAGGAAGTCATCTCAAAGATCATAGGACACGAGAGACATTGTGTCTGGCCACACATGAGCAAAGATTGTTGTTGAGTGATCCAGGTGGATCATCTCAAAATTAGATAGAGTTAAAGTATTCAAATGGAAAAGTAAAGATTACAAAGTGGAAGAGCTCGTCAGCAGCTTTCCGGTGACGTCCGTTTCAGGAAAAACGACCTCCAGGTGACAAACATATAAACAAGAGAAGTTTCATCAAAAATAGTTATAAATGGGTTAAAATGATTTGGGAAAAAAAGGGGTGGTCAAGGGCCTATCCCTTGACCTCGCCAACACCGAGGCATCCCCTTGGTATTTAAATGGATATCAAAACTATATGAAAGAAACCCAAAATATAATATTAAATCTAAATGTCAAACCATAGCCAAACGCGCCATAATATAATGGGTTTAAAATGGGTTTAAAATCATATAAAACATATGTTTAAAACATAGTGCGCCCGAAATATTTGTTTGAACTATACCATGTCAGACATACAATTGTATTAAAACCCAAATTCGCACACCATAATATATATACCATAGGTAAAACAAATCGCACCAAGGAGGAAAAGGCCGCGGGTTTGACCCCGGGACTTTCGCCCCCATAACAACCACATGCTACAAATGTGCCACCGCCATGGGACGTGGAAAGTAATCGCGTGAATAACTTAAAAGTTTCCGAGATTTGAGAGATTTTGGAGGGCACGTGACCCATAGTTCGTGCCCCCCAAAAACCATTGTTTTTTAATATTTAAATGAAACATGGGCACGGATCCCAAAGAGGGAGAATGAGTTTTGATGTAGGTAGAGACAGGCATGTAGATCGAGGTGATGTTGCACAGTGATTGAAGTGAATTTTCACATAGACCGAGGTGGTATTTACACACAGTTCGAGGTGGTACAGAATTGGCACGCATCATGAGGCTGTACGGACTCTATAATCAAGGGCAGATTGGGAAAAGTGCCAAAAAGGGCATTCAGAGTCCAGTTTCAGAAATATATTGAGTTTATACTCAAAAGTTTCGATTTTTCGCAAGGATTCCAGATCCAGCTTCAATTTTTGCATTCAGGTATCCAGACAAAAAAGTGCTCACAAAACCTTCCGGATACACAGAAAGGTATCCATGTTTATACTTAAAAGTCTCAGAATTTCATCTTGCAGTTGTTGTTGAAGTTTGTTACTATATATGAAAGACAGAACTCAAAAGTCACTTTGTAAGCATTTGAATACTTAATCTATCGACCTTCCCATTTGGAAAGTGGCCCGGAGAGGTAGTCAAGGAGTCTGGTGAACTCCGTTACCAATTCTTGTTCTTAGATAGTATGCTTACATGTTTATATGTTGATGAATGTTCTTTAATTTTGCATTCATAAAGATGGTTAACAATTAAAAAAATTCACATGCAAGTAATGGTTAAAGATCAAGTAAAAAATTTCAGATCAAGTTGGTATCAGAGTGAGGTTAACCATTTTATTTGTGAGTTGATGTTAACAAGATCCAAGCTTCAGCGTGGTGAAGGAGAACTTGAAGAGTTCGATCCAGAGATTGGATCAAGGAGAGGAAGGATGTATTCACCAAAAGGAGAAGAAGCAACTTCTTTTATCCCTTCTGAAGGGGAATTTCTGAAAGCTTTCATGAGAATGCAAACGATGGTAGAGGAGCTCTATCAAGATCGAAAGAAAGGTGAACAAGGTGGACCATCTCATACAGAAGATAGGAAAAAAGGAGGTGATGAGGACCCCCCTAAAACTCCACCAACTTTTCCATCTCTTCTTGATGGTTCTATTCCTTCTCCATTTGAAAAGAAAAAAACAAAAGTTGATATTAATATGCCTCATTTAAAGCTTGATATTAAGTTTGAGTTACCTATGTATAATGGAGAACTTAATGCTAAAAAATTGGACAATTGGATCCGTCAAATTGAAGTTTATTGTAGGATTCAAAAGATTACTGAAGATGCTGTTAAAATTCAGTTGGCTTCTCTCTGACTTGGAGGGACTACTCTCATTTGGTGGGAGAGAAGATCGCAAGAGGATCTTACCACGAAAGGAAAAATTGTTCCCTCTTGGTATGAGTTCACTTCAACACTTAAAAAGAAATTTTATCCATTAGGGTATATGCAGCAAGCTATGATGGATTGGCAGAATTTGAGGCAAGGTAAGGGACAAAGTGTGCAAGAATACACACAAGAATTTTGAAAAAGAGCCTTGATACTTGGTATACCTCTTTACACCCAGGA
>SNQJ01S0004468.1:166482-177876 GCA_010110895.2 Picea sitchensis
TTTAGTTCATGCAAGCTATGTTGAACAATATACTAAGGATGAAGATTTCAAAGAAGTTTATGAATCACTAAGGCATGGTTATCAAAATGAAGAATTGAATTATCATATCGATGACAAGTTGTTGTATCATCTTGGTAAAATCTATATTCCACAAAGTGAAAGAGTGCATGTGATAAGAGAAGTTCACACTTCTCTCATTTTAGGGCATTTTGGAGTAGGTAAAACCGTAGCACAATTACAAAAATTTTGTTATTGGCCTTGAATGAATGAAACAATGTCTAAATATGTAAAAGGTTTTGTCATGTGTGCAAAAAGCAAACCAAGTAATAGAAAGTTAGGCTTGTACACTCCACTTCCAGTTCCTTCTTGTCCATGGGAAAGTGTTTCAATGGATTTCATAGGAGGTTTACCAATGTCTAGAAAAGGACATGACTATCTGTATGTTGTTGTGGATTGATTCAGTAAAATGTGTATACTCTTGCCTTGTAAAAAGCATATCACAGATGAGATGACTGCTCATTTGTTCTTCCAAAATGTATGGGTCCATTTTGGACTTCCTACTTCTATTATTTCTGATCGAGATTCCCAATTTCTTGGGAAATTTTGGTCATCATTATGGGAACTTATGGACACAAAGTTGAAGAAAAGCACAACATTTCATCCACAAACCGACGGTCAAACTGAAGTGGTCAACAGGAATGTGGTACATATTCTTCAAGGGTATTGTGCTAAGCATCCCAAGCTTTGGGATGAACAATTGAAATATGTACAACATGCCTACAACAGAGCTATACACTCTTCTACTCAAAAGTCTCCTTTTGAGACATGTTTTGGGTACTTGCCAAAGTCTCCTTTAGACTTAATTTTTGGGAAAGATACAGTGGAATGTGAATAGGTTGATGCAGATAAAGATCGAAGGTTTATTCAACAGATTCAGGTAATTCATCAAGCAGTGCAGGAACAGTTGGAATCAAGTCAGTCCAAATACAAAAAAAGGCATGACAAGCATCGCATAGATCATCATTTTCAGATTGGTGATCAAGTATGGCTTCATATCAGCAAAGATCGATTTCAAGGTGAAGGTAAAAAGTTGAAACCTATCAGGTATGGACCCTTCACAATTTTGGACAAAGTTAGTAATAATGCTTTCTAGTTAGAATTTCCTCCTTATATGCAAATGTATTCAGTCGTTAATGTGGAAAACTTGAAATTGTATGAACCGCCTATGATTATAGACCAAGATGTACAGGTTCAAGTACCTTATGTGGACAAGCTTTCTCCTGAGTATCTTAATGAACTACAGGAAGATGTAATACTGGACAAGAAGGTCAGATCGTCATGAAGAGGAGACATGGATTTTCTTCGTGTGGGGTTAAAAGGAATTCATCCAAGCAAAGCAAGGTGGATAGAGACTGGAAGAGTGAGGGAATTATACCCTCACTTATTTTCTGAATGATTTCATACTTTTTGTGGCCAAAAATATTTCCAGTGGGAAGGTTTGATCCAGGTGGATCATCTCAAAATTCGATAGAGTTAAAGTATTCAAATGGAAAATTAAAGATTACAAAGTGGAAGAGCTCATCAACAACTTTTCGATGACGTCCGTTTCAGGAAAAATAGCCTCCAGGTGACAAAGATATGAGCAAGAGAAGTTTCGTCAAAAATGGTTATAAATGGGTTTAAATGGTCAAAAATATGGTTAGAAATGGTTTGGAAAAAAAAAGGGGTGGTCAAGGACCTAGCCCTTGACCTTGCCAACACCGAGGCATCCCCTTGGTATTTAAATGGATATCAAAACTATATGAAAGAAACCCAAAATATAATATTAAATCCAAATGTCAAACCATAGCCAAACACACCATAATATAACAGGTTTAAAATCATATAAAACATATGTAATACAACCATATGTTTAAAACATAGTGCGCCCGAAATATTTGTTTGAACTATACCATGTCACATATACAATTGTATTAAAACCCAAAGTCCCTTTTTTTTCCAAGAAAAAATTCCTCAAATTTATATAAGGTATAAATTCATTTACAAAGCAGCTGCCACAAACTAGGAACATGGTCAGCGCACCATTAGTGGGGAACCATTACATTCAAGAACTACCAAGATGGGCCAACAAAACGAAGAGAATCAGGCAGTCAAACTTTAAATTTACCATTATCTACTGCAATGAGGGACAACCAACATCATTCAAAGATATTTATGGAGGAAATAGGACTCTCTATCCCTCTATCACAGTGGTAGACCGAGAGTCTCCCAACCACTTCATTTAGGGCCCTCTTCGAGAGGGCGTCTGCCTCTCTATTGTGAAATCTAGATATGTGGTGGAAGTTGATGTCGGTGAAAATTTTGGACAGCTCTAACGTTTTTTTCTTCCAGCTATCGTTATGGATAGTTTGAAGCTTGGATTTTTGTGATATCCAGTCTATAATCACTCTCGAATCACCAAGGATGTGTAAGTGATTGATAGACCAAAAGGAAGCTAGAAAGAGGGAGGCCCATAAACCCAAGAGCTCATCTTTAGTATTAGTACTCACTCCGCAGTTGAAGAACCACTTTGTAATCCTCGACGGATGATTTTTTAAAATACCACCAGCCCCACAACATAAACCATTTGACTGTCTAGCACCATTGAAACAAACAAGAGTGTAACCATCTGTCATCTTAAAATCACAGGCTTTGTAAGGGAAGGACTTTACCGTCGACAGATGCCAATGGAAGGAGGCCAAAACTCTGTGTACAACCACAGGCAAGGAAGGAGGGTGATTTTCAAAAATCGCTTTGTTCCGTTCTGTCCAAATCTGCCAGCAGACATGGACCGCCAAACACATCGGCGCAGATTTTTATGTCAACCACAATGTAAAATTGTTCGAGATGGAGGTGCTGCTCCAAGAAAAATGCAGAGAAAAGTTCTTGAGCAAACGAATCCAGACCTCCTTAGTGAAAGCACAGTGAACCAAGAGGTGGTGGATGTCCTCTGAAGCTCTGCTATAAAGTAAATAGATCCCAGGCCCCTCCCAGCCTCTCCGTCGGAGCACATCCCAGGTGAGATTTTTCTCTTTTCCCACAAGCCAGATAAAAAATTTGAGTTTTAGAGGGACCTCCCATTTCCACAATTGAAAAAACCACAAATGATCCGTGCAAAAATTCATCCGTTGGAGGAGGGCAGCATAAGATTATTGACCGAGATGATGCTCGTGGCATCCCCACCAGCCCACAGTAAAGAATCTTGTTCTGTTGAAAGAGAGACACCAGCGCTTTTGAGGGCCATGATGTAAAGGTCCCATTCAGTGGCACTCGGATCACTTAAGAACAGATCGCCACTTCCCATCCATCGTTCAGGGAGAGGGCGGACGCCAGACATGGCTCTAATCTGTGCAAGATATGATATGTTCAAAGCCAAGAGTTGTGACCTCAATGTGTAAGAGAGAAGCGACTGATCCCCCAACCCAAGGATCTTGTCCCTGCCAATGAAAATCTATGTACCCGCGCCAGGCTTCCAAACGAGCCAGTGGAGAATCACCAGTATGGAAGCGACCAGGCCCTTCCAGAATGGAGAAACCTTCTTCAGCTGGAAAGAAGGCTTACAAAGCCAGTTGATAAGCGACAGGGAACCCAAGTATTTATCGACAATGATATGGTGCCAAATGTTATCATGAGTGAAATCTCTCTAGAATGAACTCGCTAGGAGGGTCGTGTTGAAGGTGGAAATGTTCATGAGACCCCAGCCCCCTACCCTTCGAGGTTTTGACAGTGCTACCCAGCTACAAATATGAAATTGGTGTTTGCCAGCTTGGCTATTCCACAGAAAATTAAAAGTGAGTCTCTGTGAAAAAAAAGATAATCTTGTTTGGAATCCACTCCAGGGTCATCTAGAAAACAACAAGGCTTTCTAAGACTGACTTTACCAGGGTGAAACGACCACCCAAGGACAGCCATTTCTTGCACCAAAATCCAATTCTTCTTTCAAAAAGAGCCACTAGCCATCTCCAATCACCAAGCGAGGAGGCTCCCAACTTTAGTTGGAAACCAAGATACCTGAAGCCTTCACTCAGGTTTATAAAGGTGAAGGGGATGGATTCTTTAAGGAGAAGGAGTTCGACATTGGTTAGACCCTAGTAGTGGACGAAGGATTTTGGGAAATTGATGGATAAACCTAAAACTGAGCAGAAGAGCTGAAGAACCTCTTGGATTACCAACCACTCCATGATATCAGCTTTCGTCAGGAGAAGAACATCGTCGACAAACATGAGATGGACCATATTAATGAAATTTGAAACCTTTATGCCAGAAATGTGGTGCTCGATGAAGCTTTTTACGAGGAGAAGGCTAAGGCCTTCCATTACCAGGATAAAGAGGTAGGGGGAGAGTGGGCATCCCTAGTGGAGCCCCCTCTCACTTTTGAAGAAGCCGGTAGCCTCTCCATTGATCAACACTACGAAATTTTCACTGGTGACACAGGACAAGATCCAATTGATGAAATTTTCACCAAAACCCACTGTGTGAAGAATTAATCTCAAAAACTCCCAATCAATACAGTCAAAATATTTTTTGAGGTCGAGTTTCATGACCAGAGCCTTTATGTTTTTCTGCTTGATGCCGTGGATGCATTTGTGGGCTGCTCCAATAGCATCCTGGATTCTTCTGCCCTTCAAGAAACCTAGTTGCTCCGCTGATAGACTCCTTTCAAGAAAGGGCTTGATCCGGTTAGAGATAACTTTGGAGATTACCTTGTAAATGAGGTTGCAAAGGGAGATCAGTCAGTAGTCATTGAAGGAGAGCGGGTTGTTCTCTTTCGGTATCAAGACTAAGAAGGTTGAATTTAGGCTTCCCGAAATATTACCTTTGATACGAGAGTCTTCTACCATCTGGAGGAGATCCATTCCTACGAGGTCAAAGAAGAAACAAAAGAATTGTGTCAACCAACCATCAAGCACGGGGCTCCTCTCTGTTTTGAAGTGTAACAAAATGTCTTTAAGCTCGGAAAGAGAGACATGTTTGTAGAGATCAATCGCTTCATCAGCAGAGACAAATTGAGGGAAAAGGTTGGTCGTAGAAACCATCCCCTGGAGGTTGAGATTTATGGTGTCTTTGTACAAGTGACTAAAATACGAGACGACCTCATCCTTTAAAGCTTCATGCCCACTAATTAACTCATCCCCGCTGCTTTTAATCGACCAAATAAACTTCATGTTTCTATTGTAACTTGCAACTTTGTGGAAGAATTTGGAGTTTGAATCTCCACTCTTTAACCAGGTAGCACGACTTTGTAGTCTCCATCTATTTTCCTCTGTGCGAAGAATGGAGGCTCTGTTGGTTTCAAGCAGCTTCAGAGTAACAGACTCCTCCATGGTCAAGGCGGCAGTGGTTGATTTGAGAATGAGATGAGAAATCTCACACTCCATCTTAAATAAATTGGACTTTTGCATAGCTTTTAAATCGTGGTACCAAGTTCTTGACTGAGATTTGAGGACTTTTAGTTTCCAAACGAGGCGCAACTGAGGGTTAGCTTTTTATAGGAAACAAGGAACTGTCCAGACCGAGTGAACTAAATAAGAAAATGCTTCAGAGGAAATCCAATGGTGATTGAACTTGAACGGAGGCGATAGGTGTAGCGCTGGAAACATCAGTTGTAGGAGGATTGGTGCATGGTCAGATACAAAGGGGAAATCCACCCACGAGGTTGTAAATCCAGAAGAAGACAAGAAACCATCAGTGACAAGGAAACTATCCAGTCGTCTGGCTATCGCATATGGTCCAGACCACCCATTTCTCCATGTAGGAACCAGTCGGGTTGGCAGAACATCGATCAGATTGTTTGAGGCGAAGAGCTCTCTGTAGAAGTCTTCGGTAGGACACGGTAGGAAGGATCCATCCCAGTTTTTGTCTGCCGATAAAATTATGTTAAGATCACCGCCGATAATGAGATTTGGTAAGGAAAGAAGGCCAATTTTTTCCAAGTGTGACCAGAACCGCAGTCTGTCAACGCAGGGACCATAGACGTTTAGAAACGCCACCTCCTTCTTTGAAGCTAAGCAGCAGCCTAACATAAAAATGCCCCCACTCAATAGGTAGGGTCTCAGATTAAAAAGGTTGGGGTCCCATGCCACCAGCAATCCACCGGAAGATCCAATAGAATTTACAGTCGTAGAGACCCAAGAAGAGAAAAATAGATGCACAAAATCTTTGGCTTTATGGTCAGCCGAGAGGGTTTCTTGGAGAAATATGATATCGGGCTTCGAACGCTCCAGAAATCTTTGGAAGGAAGCAGCCTTGAGGGTGCCTCCAATCCCCCATATGTTTAAGGAGAGCACGATCATTACTTAGATCGTGCCAAGGCCTTCATTCCTCTAAGGGCCTTACCATCCTGCGTGGGAGGAACAGATGCAGTTTGTTGGGAGCTAAATAGATCCTTTTTCTTTCTAGAAATTCTTGTCTGGAGAGCGGAGAGTTCTGTGCCAATGCCTCGCGACCAAGCAAAAGCTTTTACATCCTTTTCAGTTAGTTGCGAGGAAGAAGTTCCAGCCTCTGCATCAGGAATATATAGTTCTTTACCCCGATAAACAGGTAAATGTGCATTGTTATCCGGAAGATAGGAAGGGGATGTCGAGGAGTTTAGCGCTTCCAAGATATTTACATCATCATCCTAGGTCTGTCTATAACCTGGAAGCACCGATAGGGAAGGATCCGGTTCCAGAGAGGAAAAAGGAGGGCTTGGAGGTATGGCTGGAAGTCAAGAAGGAAGCAGAGGCGAGAGTTGGGCAGAGGCTAGGAGCTCTGCAGTGTCAACAGTAGTTGGGGGGGGACTAAGAGCTGAGGGGAATGAGAAGGCGGGGGTAAGGGAAAGCACAACCTCTGGGGGGGGGGGTCTTTGCTAAGGAGGAGGAAGTGAGCCAAATGTAGCTATTGATAGCTTCCTTCTTAGTCGTTGTAAGAGAATTAAAGAGGGAAGGACATAGTTGGTTTAGTTTAAACAGTGGAGAGTCCTCATGTCCAGGTAAGGGAAGAGAGGGAGTATCATAGGGCATGTCCAAGTATGCAAGAGAAGGATCTGCAACTATGTAGTCGGGAGGGTTTAGGTGAAGGTTTGCTTCTTCAGAGGTGTCCATTGAAGAATTACCAGGGCAGGAATGATGGAGATGGCCAGTTTCACGGCAAAGGTTGCAACGAAAGGGGAGCCCGAGATAGTCCAGATTCTGTAGAAGCTTCCGACCTCTCCATTCGATCTCCAGTGTTTTCGGCAGTCCAGCTGTTATGTCCATCTCAACAACACTCTGCCCATTTTCCTCAAAGAGTTGTTGAGAGACTGTGTGTCAAGTGCTATGAACTTGCCTAAGGAGTTACCTATAGCTTTAAAGGCTCCTTCATTCCAGAGATGAAGTGGAAGGCCCGGGAGAAGCACCCAAAGATGTCTGAGTTGGAAGAATTCAGTGTCCGGATTGAAATCCAGTATCTAGCGCTTGAGCATGAGGCTACTACCACCGTAGGCCCACAAAGAAGAAAGTAACAGAGAAGCGTCTTCTGGTGACTTGCAGTGAAAACAAAACCAACCTTTTTTGAGGTAGTGAACTTCCGGTGAGTAACCTAAGAGAGGTAGCCACTTTGTCTTGATCCATTCCTCCAGCGGTTGAGGACTCAAGCTTTTGTATGAGACCCGGCCCACCAATGCACAGGTGGACATCTTGCAAAGTTCTTCCAAACCCACTCCGTCGCCCAGCACCAAGTGTGAAGATTTTCTCTTAGATTTCCACACCTTTCGAGTGTGTGAAGATTTGTGGGATGGGGAAGGGACTTTGGGAGCTGGGAAGAATCTATCAGGGACAGGAGGATTTTTTTCCAGTGCAAAGGTATGTTCCACAGGGGACACGACGAGAACAACAGGCTTATTTGAACAGGAAGGATTGGAGGGAAAATGATGCAGGTTTGATTCGAGAGTGTCCACTTTATCAAATAGACCCGCCTGTTGCCAGATAAGTTCATCAGAAGGCTTCATAAGAAAGTTTGTCAGTGATTCCATGGTAAAAGTCTGGGAAACCCACCGCAGGTCCACTAGAAGAAGACAAAACAGCGACCAAGGTGTGCGTGGGCCAATGGGGCGAAAGTGAGAGGTTGTAGGAAGAATCAGTTACTGGTCAGTGAAGGCAGAGCCAATCAGGGATTGGAGGATCCTGTTGGTCAGAAGTTGGACAAGAAGACAAAAGGCAAGTCGGGGAGGACTGTTACCACACCGAAGGACTCTATAAACTGAGAAACCAGAAGCGACCAGCGTAGTGAAGTAAAAAGTAGTGGAAAAAGATGCAATGATAACGAGGGAAGAGCCAATATAAGTCTCCAGGGAAGAGCTGGGGTATCCAAGAGCTCAGGAGAACCCGGAGAGAAGGGATCTTGTTTTGCTTGGATCACCTGGTTCGCCTCCATCCTGGTTCATGCTTTCAATGTTGATAGACAAACCCAAAGTCCCTTGCCAACACCAAGGCATCCCCTTGGTATTTAAATGGATATCAAAACCATATGAAAGAAACCCAAAATATAATATTAAATCCAAATGTCAAACCATAGACAAACGCACCATAATATAATGGGTTTAAAATCATATAAAACATATGTAATACAACCATATGTTTAAAACATAGTGTGGCCGAAATATTTTTTTGAACTATACCATGTCACATATACAATTGTATTAAAACCCAAAGTCGCGCGCCATAATATATATACCATATGTAAAACAAATCGCGCCAAGGAGGGGAAGCTCGCGGGTTTGACCCCAAGACTTCCGCCCCCATAACAACCACAAGCTACTAATGTGCCACCGCCATGGGACGTGGCAAGTAATGGTGCAAATAACTTAAAAGTTGTCGAGATTTGGGAGATTCTGGAGGGCGCGTGGCCCATAGATCATGCCCCCCAAAAACCATTGTTTTTTAATATTTAAATGAAACATGGGCATAGATCCCGAAGAGGGAGAGTGAGTTTTGATGCAGGTAGAGACAGGCACACAGATCGAGGTGATACTGCATAGTGACCGAAGTGAATTTTCACGCAGTTCAAGGTGGTACAGAATTGGCACGCATCCTAAGGCCATACAGAGTGTACAATCAGGGGCAGATTGGGAATAGTGCTAAAAAGGGCATTCAGAGTCCAGTTTCAGAAATATATCGAGTTTACACTCAAAAGTCTCGATTTTTCGCAAGGATTCTAGATCCAGCTTCAGTTTTTGCATTCAGGTATCCAGACAGAAAAGTGCTCACAGAACCTTCCAGATACACAGAAAGGTATCCATGTTTATACTTAAAAGTCTTAGAATTTCATCTTACAACTGTTGTTGAAGTCTGTTACTATATATGACAAACAGAACTCAAAAGTCACTTTGTAAGCATTTGAATACTTAATCTATCGGCCTTCCCATTTGGAAAGTGGCCCGGAGAGGTACCAAGAAGTTTGGTGAACTCCGTTACCAATTCTTGTTCTTAGATAGTATGCTTACATATTTATATGTTGATGAATGTTCTTTAATTTTGCATTCATAAATATGGTTAACAATTAAAAAAATTCACATGCAAGTAATGGTTAAAGATCAAGTAAAAATTTCAAATCATTGAGTTCAATCCACCTGTAAAAAGAAATTCAAGTGAGTAATAATGTGTAATATTTCTATTCATATCTCACCCTTTTCTTTATGAATTCCTCTTAATGAAAATCCCCTAGAACCTCTTTTTCTCATTTGGATTTCTAGTGTAAAAAAATCTATATTGTCTCAAGGTGTTAATGGTTGTGTATATTTGATGTAGCTTTCATTTTAGTTTGTTCTTGCATCCTATGTAAACCACTTGATTTAGTTTTGGTGTTAATATATTCTTTCATTCTATGTAAACCATGAGAACTATAACAAAGCTACATTTTAGTCCTAGCTCAGTTCACTAGTTGAAAAGATTGGTTGAGTGTATTTCTAGTTCACTATTTAACCACATTTTATAGCCAATCTTGCAATTGCTTCTTGTTGGGTTTTCATTGTTTTTTGGTGGGTTTGTATGAGTACACAACATTTCAATTAGTTATTGTACTATACACTAAAACCATTGTATTCACCCATTATTCACTTATTTTATCACTATAATATAGCTATAATGTTTCCACATATCTTCCATTTGATGTGTGGAGAGAACTTGGAGCTTGAGAATAGATTTGGAGAGCCTATGTATAACAAAGGTATGTCTACTTAAGAAAGAAACTGAATAGTGAACCAAATATGAAATAGAGCCATCATTTTTTATGCCTATTGGTGATTAGCAACATAGAGCATTACGTGTTTCCATATAGATCCATGTTGACGAAACAAATAGGCCATAGGCCTACCATTTATGGATATGAGTATATTAGAGTAGGTTCACCAAATATCTTGAAGTAGCTTCCATGGGAAAATCCTTGAAGAGGGAGAAGTTGGAAGAGTTGAAAGACTTCAATAGGTAGACACAAGAGGAAATTCAATATTGTAAATAGAAAGTGAATGAGTTGGAAATAGAACTTTACAAACACCAGGAATCCTTCGCCACCATGAGGGTAGAATTAGATAGGAGTAGATTGTGTCTCTTGCATTTGGGGGAATAATTCAATTAGTTGGATAATTGGCAGGAGCGCAGGTTCACCGAAGTGAATGCTCAGCTATACCAAGATTTGGAAGCAAAGGAAGAGGCCTTGAAAAAGATACAAGTAGTTGTCCAAGAGACCAAGAAATCCCCTTCTGTTGCAACTATTAATTCCAACACCATGATGGAGTCAATCATGGTAAACTCACCTTCCACACTACTACATATTGAAAAATTTGCGACGACCACTTGTGACAAAAGTACTCTTTCGTCGCAACATGCAAGAGAAAAAGTTCTTTTTTTCTAAATCTACCCCATGTTCGTCGCAATCTCGACGCCTACAGTTTGACTGAACTGTAAAGGTAAAAGTTCATCGCATAAGCGACGACCTTGGATTGGCCGTTGCATAAGCGACGATAGTTGACCATAATAATTTAGTCAAACTTTACCATTGAAAATGACCTAAAATAAATAGTTGTAAAAAATATATATATTTTTAGGTCACTATCGTCACAATTGCGACGATGGTGACCTAAAATTGGCCTATAAATATTTGACGATTTGAAGATGTTGCGACAATCTTGCTATAACAACGACGGTTCCGAAAGGGTATTTTTGTGTGGAAAAATGTCGCAGAAAGTTGTTAGAGGTGAGGAAAAAAGTAAAGCGGGTGAAAAGGGTGATGGTAGATGTTATTGCCCTTGTAAAAAATGTTGCCTCAGATGTCCCATAAGAATTTTAATAGCAACAACTACAAAACATTGTAGGAAATATGGTCACATTGATGGCGGATCGA
>SNQJ01S0004469.1:0-19892 GCA_010110895.2 Picea sitchensis
TACTCAAGAGAGGTGAGTGTCTGACGGTCAAATTTTATGTATCGAAATTTTTGACTGCAAAACGTGTAAAATGGAAGAGAGCATGATGGGGTAGTTCAGCGGCCGGTTTGTATATTTGCGAAATTCCGGGAAAGTGGGTAAGTATGGAATAAGGAAACGGTCGGTCGGACTCATTTTCAGAATTGAGGATTGAATATTTCGTGGACGGACCAACCCGATGACGCCTAAATGACATTCCATGATGTTTGATATTAACACTCGAAAGGGATAATATAACCATCCGAAAATTTTGTTTTTATGCGTATTAATGGGAGATATCCTCAAATCATGGTTTAGCATTAACGCTTGCTTATTGCATACTTAGAAATAATATATTCTATATAATTTCCAATTGCTAATTGCAAAGGGCGCAGGCACAAGAAATAACGATTAGGAATTGGATATTTCTTGAACCTGCCAACCCGACGATCTGCAAAAGAAATTCGAAGAAATGGAGAAGTATGGAAAGCAGATGGACGGGCTTCAAAATAGAGTGGCAATAGTTTCACAGGAGACGTGAGGACCCGACAATCAAATTGTATGTCTCTGAAGTTTTCAGTTCAAAATGTGTACCACGGAAGAGGGTATGATAGGTAGACTATAATACAAAAGATGATATGATGTGAGTCCGGTTGTAAAGTTGTATATCACGGAAGTCAAGGTATTGTTTGGAGGTCACAGTACAATAGAAGTCCAATCTAGAGCCCACCTACCCGAGAATTCGTGGTCGGAGATGTCGTTGGGTATGGAATGGGGAAGCGGTCGGTCGGAGTCGCAATATAAAAGAACGAGTGAAAATGTGAATCCACAAGTCTGCCAACCCTCATAGATAGACATTTTCGGAAAAATGACTAAGTGATGAGAAAGATAAAGTACAGGGAAAAGAGAAATGAGAATTTGGTTAAGTATAGAAGATGAAAAAGAAGGGATTATATATTCACATATGTAATAGATATCCCATTTCCTGGAAAAATCTTTTCTGCATGTTTCTGGAAAGTTATATACTTATTGCATATACTTGGAAAGAAGTGCGAAGGTGGCTGGCATAGAAAACAACGACTAGGAATTGGAAATTGTCTGAACCCGCCAACCTAACGATCCGTGAAAGAGATTGCAAGAAATGGTCGTGGAAAGAGGTCGGACGGGCTTCAAAATAGGTTAACAAGGGTTCCCGAGGAGACATGAGGCCCCAACGGTCAAATTGTATTGATCGGGACTTTTGAGTGCATATTTTGTAACATGTAAGAGGGGATGATGTAGGAAACTGGAAGGCAATTTGTATATCGCGGAAGCCGGGGGGCTGTTTGTAGGTCATGGAACACTCGAAGTGCACTCCACCTGTCCATGAATCTGCAAGTGAAAAATTCGGGTAAGTATGGAATTGGAGGCGCGAAAGAGATTCCAAGAAATGGAAAAATATGGAAAGCGGACGCAGGGGCTTCAAAACGCGGTGACATTAGTTCCCCAGGAGACGTGAGGACCCGAAGGTCAAATTGCAGGTCTCGAAAATTTTGTGTGCAAAATTTGTATCACGGAAGAGGGTATGATGTGGGAGTGTGGCAGTAAATTTGTGTATCATGGAGGTTTTGCAGGCCAAAAAACAATGGAAGTGCAATATATAGCTCGCCTACTCGAGAATTCATGATCTGAAAAGTGCCTAGGCATTGAATGGATAGTGGTTGGTCGGAGTCGCGATATAAAAGCACGAGCGCAAATGTGAACCCGTGAGTTGACCAACACGTGCATTGACACATTTTCAGAAAAAATGACTAAGTAATGAGAAAAAGAGAGTAGAGGGGAAAAAGAAACAGGAAAGAAGGTCTAATATATTCAAATCTGCAATAGATATTCCATTTCCTGGCAAGATTTTTTTCTATATGTTGTTGGAGAAGTTGTATATATATTGCATATACTTGGAAATAAATATGAAGGTACCGAGCACAAGAAACAACAACTAGAAATTTGAAATTTCCTGAACACAAGAACTCGACGATTCGCAAAAGAGATGTCAAGAAATGGTCAAGTGTGGAAAGTGGTCAGACATGCTACAAAATAAGGTGACGGGTTCCCGAGGAGATGTAAGGCCTCGACTGTCAAATTGTATATATCATAACATTTCAGTGAAAAATGTGTATCACAGACGAGGGGATGATGTGGGAGTCCAAAAGCAAATCTACATATCGCAAAAGCTGGAGTGTTGTTTGCAGGTCATGAAACAATGGAAATTTCAATTTAGACAAAGGGGAAGCACTAGATCGAAACATGTCAATCCGCCAACCCGCGCAGCAAGACATTTTCGGAAAAAATGACTAAGTAACCAGAAAGAGAAACTACAAGGGATAAAAGAGTGGGAAAATAGAAAGGTGGAGGGAAATTTTTGTAAGAGGGAATTGGTTTCAAACAAGCCCCATTGTTGCAAAACCATGATTTTCTAGTAATTGTCAGCAAAGGATTTGTTGAAGATTATATTTTATTGCAACTTGTGGGAGTAAGTGTCTTCTTGATACATTCTTCCATGATTGTGACATATTAACTTAAGTATTAACCTTCTTGCGTTATGGGTTGTTAGCATTAAAGCTTAATAATTTCATGTCTAGAAACGAGAATGATGATCTTGCTGCAACATTGTGATTTGGTATTGCTATGTTCTATCTTCATTACAAATATAATTGAACGTTGGTTTGAAACTGTCTGAAATTCATTTTTTGTTTCCATAAAAGCCTGATGGATCGACACAGTGCATTGTCATATAATTGTTAAATGCTCCATTTTAGAACAAATTACTTAAGAAAATACAATTTCAAAGAACTACGACACTATCGAACCATGCCAATGAGAAGAGGTGTTAAATCCAGAAAAGAAGTAGCAACCAAGACTCCAAGGAATTTTTTTTAATAGTAAATCCATTAAAAAAAAAGAATACTGAGCACTGTGTATCTATCCTTAGAAATTGGACCGAGTTATTTGGTCCAAAACACTGAACATATTTTCCATAGACACAGGAATAGGATCTGCAACATGTAGGAGCCATCAAGATGCTCTTCAACATGCATACAAAACTAATTACCATTATTTTTTTTAAGGAAATCCTTGCAATATTCTCCTTAGTGGATCAATGTTCGGTGTCCCGATCTCAATATTTTGCGAAAGACCTAAGCCGACAAAGAAACAGGAAGGTGGGTCTACAGTGGAATAAATCCTTGGCTTGAAGTAGATGAACAACAGTCCTATGGTAAAATTGATAGTTCT
Organism: Picea sitchensis; assembly: GCA_010110895.2. Lineage (NCBI taxonomy): Eukaryota > Viridiplantae > Streptophyta > Pinopsida > Pinales > Pinaceae > Picea > Picea sitchensis. Next base: position 3,289 of record SNQJ01S0004469.1, read on the forward strand.
CACAAGCTTCCCATTAGGAAGAAGATGAAAAGACGTTGCAGGTCAAATGAAATAGCTCGAAACTGAAAGTTAGGACACACCAAGAAACCACCTCATCATAGTTGACAACTTCAGGGACACAGGTTCCACATGCAATTCCAGAGGCCCAAATTATTCCATTTTGGGTGGAAGGAGATGACTAGTAGGAATATGCCTTGCACCAGTGGGAGTTCTGGTTCTCATTCCCTAAGATGTTAATTGTATATCCAGAGAATAGGGAAGTGGTCCCACAGTTGAATAGTTTTTTACCTTGAAATATATCTCTGGGAGCATAAACATATCATTTCCTTACAATGAAAGACTTTCGCCCAGAACAGACTAATTTGGACTTTTGAAATTCCTACTTTTGAGTTGCAAAGTGGCTATTGCATTCAACGTCGATTTTTTTTCTGAAACCCCTTCTTTTGGTGATGTCAGGACCGCCATCACCGAGCTAGGAAGTGCCACAAGTTATGGTTGACTTCAATTTGGGCGCAAGAGTGGGAAAAGTCGTTGCATTGCCATCATCCATTGTTGTATCATCATCCATGAGATCATCTTCTTTCAGCTCGAAATCCATCACATCAACCTCTGCGCCAGCCATCAATGAAAGTGGGAAGGTTTTCTGAGCAGGCAAGGTTGCCTTGGATTTATTTGGTTTGAAATATATCTCTCCGTGCACCAAGGGACCATCTCCTTTTTTGCTCCTGGGCGGAGGGAGATGGGTAGTAATAATATGCCCTGGAATACTGGAACCTCTGGCCATCATGCCCGAAGGTGTTTACTGTATTTGGATACAATTGTTGTGGAACTGCTGCCATAAGTTAACGAGAATTTCCATTTTCTCCAGATGACGTTTAAAATGAAAATTAGGGAGGGATATTATAACCCTTCACAAATATTGGTTTAATGCATATCAATGGAAGATCTCCTCGAGCCTTTCGTTGATCAATGACAATCTCTAGGGTTCATGCGTAATGAGTTGTTACCATTAAAGATTACTAATTCCATATTTAGAAAAAAGTGCGAAGGTGACAGTGATGGTGAAGAGCGATTACGAATTAGAGATTTTGTAAAGGTATCAACCGGCCAAAGCACAAAAGAGATTGTATCATGTTTGAAATGAATACATGGAAAGGATAACACTCTTCTCCGCAAATCTTGGTTTAATTTGTATTAATGACAAATATTCTCTGGCCTTCCAGACATTAATGACAATCTTAATGGTTCCTGCACAATGAACTACTAACATCAAAGATTTATAATTGCATACCTAGAAAGAAGTACAAAGGTAGCAAGGATGGTTAAGAGAGACTAAGAATTGTACATTTCGTCCACCCGCCAACCCGCGAAATAGATTCCAAGAAATGCCCAAGTATGGAAAGCGGTCAGGAGGTTTTCAAAAATAGGGTTACAAGATATACCCAGGAAACGTGAGGGGCCGATGGTCAAGTTGTATGTCACAATGACGGATTCCGGCCATCAATTTGTATATCGCGAAATTTCGGGTGTTGTTTGTACGTAGCGGAACAGTGGAAGCACAATGTTGAGAAAGCCTAGCCAGGAACCGACAATGGTAATAATGGCCATGTATGCAATGGACAAGTTGTTGGTCAGACTCGTGATATAAAAGCATTAGACATACTTGGAATATGAAATATTGAGGGGCTTGAAAATAGGGCCACAAGCTGTACTCAAGAGACGTGAGGGCCCGATGGTCAAATTGTATCTATCTCAATTGTTGAATGCAAAATGCATAAGGAAAAATTGTTTGCTAATTTGTAGATCGTGAAAGTTCGGGTGCTATTTCCAGGTGGCGAAACAATGGAAATGCAATGTTGAACTCGTCTATCCAGGAACCCGCGATTCAAAAAGTTTTTTCAATATGAAACGGCGAAGCGGTCGGTCGGGCTGGTGATATAAAAGTAACAGTGGAAATCTGAAGACGTGAATCCACCAACTCTCGCACCTAGACATTTTTCGAAAAATGAGAAAGTAACCAAAAAGGGAAAGCAGAGGGAAAAAAAAAGGGGATGACAATTTTCGGAAGAGGGAATTGGTGGAAGAAAGCCCCATTGATGGTCTTAATAGTAACTATGAAGTGCATTAAACATGTGAATAGGTTCTTCAATCAAGGAATAAATATAGTGAGCCATGCTTATAGTTTCGAGGATCTATTTGTATAAGAGAAGCATCGAAAAGCTACAAGAAAATCAATTTTGGGATTTTTAAGTAAATTTATTGTACTGTTAAGTATAATAAATTTTAATTTTAATTTTAATGTCCTCTTGTTGATATGATAGTTCCATTGGAATTCGCATAATATATATTCTTTTATTTCAAATTATTCCAGGAGATTAATTTTACTAAGTTCATCGATCAAGGAAAAGTGCTAAAAACGAGATAAAGGGGAATTTGTTTGCTAATTTGTAGATCATGGAAGTTTGGGTGTTGTTTGTAGGCGACGGAACAATGGAAACACAATGTTGAACTTGCCTATCAAGGAACCCGTGACCAATTTTTTTTTTTCAATATGAAATGGGGAAGCGATCGGTTGGGCTGGTGATATAAAAGTAAGTGGAAATCTAAAGATGTGAATCCGCCAACTCCCGCACCTAGACATTTTTTGAAAAACAAGTAAGTAACCAGAAATGGAAGGTAGAGTGAAAAAAGAAAGGGGATGACAATTTTCGGAAGCGAGAATTGTTGTAAGAAATCCCATTGATGGTATTAACAGAAACTATGAAGTGCATTAAACATGTGAACAGGTTCTTCAATCAATGAATAGATATAGCGATCCATTCTTACACTTTCCAGGATCTGTTTGTATAAGAGAATCATCAAAAAACTACAAGAAAATCAATTTTGGGATGTGTAAGTAAAGTTATTGTACTGTCAGCTTCACCACAAGTATAACAACGAAAAATTTGAATTTCAATGTCCTCTCGTTGATATGATAGTTCCATTGGACTTCACACAATATATATTATTTTATTTCAAATTATTCCAGGAGATTAATTTTGCTAAGTTCATCGATCAAGGAAAAGTGATAAAAATGAGATAAAGGGGAATTTGTTTGTTGATTTGTAGATCGCGGAAGTCTGAGTGTTGTTTGCAGGCGACGGAACAATGGAAACACAATGTTGAACCCGCCTATCCAGGAACCCACAATCTAAAAAGTTTGTTCAATATGAAACAGGGAAGTGTTCGGTCGGGCTGGTGATATAAAAGTAATTTGAAATCTGAACATGTGAATCCGCCAACTTCCACACCTAGACATTTTCCGAAAAATGAGTAAGTAACCAGAAAGGGAAAGCAGAGGGAAAAAAAGAAAGGGGATGGCAATTTTTGGAAGCGAGAATTGGTGTAAGAAATCCCCATTGATGGTCTTAACAGTAACTATGAAGCGTATTAAACATGTGGACAGGTTCTTCAATCAAGAAATATATACAATGAGCCATGCTTATAGTTTTTAGGATCTGTTTGTATAAGAGAAGCATCGAAAATATACAAGAAAATCAATTTTGGGATGTCTAAGTAAAGTTATTGTACTTCCATCTTCATCGCAAGTATAACAACGAAAAATTTCAATTTCAATTTCCTCTCGTTGATATGATAGTTCAATTGGACTTTGCATAGTATATATTGTTTTATTTCAAATTATTCCAGGAGATTAATTTTGCTAAGTTCATCAATCAAGGAAAAGTGTTAAAATGAGCCACATACTACATTTGCGTCACAGAGCTTATACTAAAGGCCAAAGCATGTCCTCTATAGTCTTTAATATCGTAGAAAAACTGCAAATATTCTGAATGTATTATTAATTTTCTAGAACGAAGCATACAACCAAGAACCAAGTAAACACCAAATGTATTGAAAGTTGAGGCAGAAGGCAATGCATGAACACAGAAGGCCTCAAGCAAGATCTCACAAGGTTCCATACAGAAGTACGCATTGACCTTTGCATCAAACAATTTGATATATAAAAAAAACACATCGTGAAATTGGCTTTCTCTTACATCTGGTATATGTTCCCACGATAAACTAATCGGGGCCATGGGATATGAACAAAAGTCTGCCAAATATAAGACAACAAAAAACCAATGGATCTTTTCCATTGTACGCTAGCTATAACCAAGCCTCAAAATGGGGGACAAGAAAGTTTTCGATTACTATTTTACCAATAAGCAAGATCACTATGGACATTTTCTTCTGATAGTGCCATGGTCTATCACTACCAGTTTTAACAATGCCAAATTTCCAATATTATTGGAAATTCTTGATGATTCTGCCTAGAGGAGCAATCTATTTTGATGGTTCAAAGGATGGGCCTGAGTTATTTACAATGGGATACTTTTTATGGGGTTTTCTCTCATGCTTCCCATTTCTGGACTGAACAATCTTATGCGCGTGTACATCACCAACAACCACACCTGCCTGTATGAATTCCAATTCCTGAACTCCCCAATCTCTATAGCAAGATCTGAAAATCTCAAGCTCATGTTTCAATCCATGCTAAGTCCTTTTTTTTCAATTAGGCATCGAGAAAATGCAGATATCATACCATAAATGTATAGTTGGAGACCAATTTTTATTTTATTTGGGCACCCTAAAAAAATGCATAAATCTTGTCATGGCTATATAGTTGGAAAACAGTTGTCCAACTTGGGCACCCAAAAAACATGTAGACTCCTCCATCAAAGCCACAACCAACCACCATTTTTTTTTATTTGTACACCGAAACAAATATGCAAAATTCTTATTGGGAGATGCAAAAAAACATCAAAATAACAACATCGATTGCATTTGTAATTAGATTCTCCTTGTTGTTTCAAGTGCACAAGAAAAGACAAAATATCTGGATAGAGAATTTTACAACTATAGATGTAAACTCCGAAGAACTCGAGTTCGAAAAACATTCATCTGGGTGTTGAAGAAAAATTACAGACATACATGAGATAATTTTGTTTCCTGCCAAAGCTTGGTATGATTTTTTTTTTTTTAGTCGATATGCAATATCACATTGTCCTCATTTAAGGTAAATTTACTATGTATATGAAAGTCGCACAACATGTAGACATTGTTTGCCTTTTTCTGTAGGTATGCTTCATATGACAATTCTACTAACCGAGGAAGCACACCTTGTAACACAGGTTGTCGAATTGTACAATGCATGGTTTTGTTGCCCACGATTCGGATGGCAACATTGAGGCAATGGCTATATATGTATGGACATTTTTTACTGCATCACAAAAAATCAATCGTATCATCACTTATGAAAGTAGAAGTAGAAGCATGAGAGTTTCATTTCGCACATACAGGCTCAAAGGGGGTCGAGTATGCATTCGTTGCAACCAAAACACCTTCAACCTGGAAACGTGATCATAGAAGTTAATATATTGAACAATATAATATACAACTACACCCAAAAAAAAAAAAAAAAACTACAGAAATTTGGTGAAGGCTATTTGTATGAGAAAAGTGAGGATGAAACTATAGATGTATACACACAACAGTTGTAGAGATAGTTAATTTCTTGAGATCATGTACTATGTATGCTCACAATTCTGTTATAAATGTTGCTTGGGTTGTGTGAAAGATCCTTTCTTTAACATCTCTTTTCTTTGTTATATTTTTGAACAGAATAAGTGGAAATTTCCCTTTATGCAATTGTTGTTCCATTGATGAAAAAAAATTTGAATAGGTATCGAACAATTGCAACTGCAACATGGAATAGTGCAATATTTGTGTAACTTAACTAAGCTACATGGACATGCGAAAGAAAAGGAAAAAACTGGATATGGAGAACGGTAACATTTCCTTGTCGTTGTTTGACTCTCCATCTTTTATATGGAGAATGTGTTGTGAGCCAAGTTTTCTCATGAGTGTGACAACTGTGCCAATGCTTCTGATTGGGTAAATGTCGTTGCTTTGTGCAAATTGGTTGATAGTTGTGTACGAGACGAAACGATATTATGAACAAATAGAGGGAATTTTTTCCACAATACTTGTTTCATTGAGTGATATAATCTGATCACAATCACCATGGTCATATACTGTTTTGGGAAATATATTAAAATTTGTAATGGATATCCCATTACCTGGCAATATCTTTTCTGCATGTTTCTGGACAAGTTGTGTAGGAATAGTTAGTGTGACTGTCATTAGGGCCTCCTTGTATGTCATGTCAGCATGCATAATGGATCTATTTTTGTTTGGCTTGTCCAAGTAGGTTCTATAGATGACCATTATGTCCCCGATGAACACTTGTCCAATTCGGCAACTGTTCAAGCAATTTATTGATAATATTTTGGGTGTTACAAGTTTAGACCTGGTGACAATTTTTGAACGGGAAAAGTAATGTGAATGGTAGTGTGTATTATTTTATTTTTTTCTTTATTTATTGGCATAAATGTACAAGTAGATGGACAACTTGGATGAACTATGGAGCCAAATTTTTGCAACCAGACCTCTTAGTCTACAGAACCTGCTCTATGTTCGACGTCTCACTTTCACTTGTTGACACTTCTTGTGAGTATCAAAGTATGTGTTTCAGATGACATCAACATATTCACCTGACATAGATGAATAAATATCTGAGGATACTTTTTTGGTAAACATACGAGGAACATAATGTATGCATATTAATCTTTGGCCTTGTTGGTCTGTTGATGTTTGGGATGATTGACTGCTCATGACCATGTCACTGGTCCAACTTTTTCTGATCCAAGCATGTGTAGATGAACATCAGAAGGACTAAAAAATCATATGCATTGTATATTGTCCATAATTGTTCTTAATGTCACATGCAGGGTCGAAGGAGATGGAATATGAAATAGGTTGTCAAGGGATACTCAGGAAACATGAGGACCCGAGGGTCAATTTGTATGCCTCATACTTTTTGACTAAAAAAATGTGTAACAGTAAATAGGGCATGATAGCAGGGCACGACGACCAATCTATATATTGAGGAACCTATGAAGCCATAGGCACAATCTTGAACCTGCTAGCTCGACACCCGCAATTGACAAAGTGGATAAGTATGGAATAAGGTAGAAGCATGACCATAAATGTGAACCCGTGAGTCCACCAACCTGCGCACCAAGGCATTTTCGGAAAGACGACTAAGAAGAGCAATCATAAAGAAAAAGGGATAATAGAAAATGGAAAAATTAGAAATGGGGAGGGCACAAAGGCCCATTGTTGACAAATAATTGTTTTCTAGTCCAATATTATATGCCCCCACCTGTTTTGTATGTTTAATTTACTATCACAGTTGGTATACCTTTTCGAATATTGTACCATAGATCCCTCTGCTATTGCATATAAGAATTCATCTTCCTGTCCAACCAATTTGTTTCTTCCAATGTAGCAACACTGAATATACAGTGGACATGAAGGAAAGTTAGTATGAAGAAAGACACGTAAAATAAAGAAATATGGTTCTATTTATTTCAATGTAGCAACAAAGAGAATACGATTCACTTGAGAATAAGCAAAAAGATACGTAGTATATACATACAGTAAAAAAGGTGCAAAGAAGTAGAACAAGTAGAAAAAATACACAGACAATAAATGAAATACTAAACAATGGAATATGAAATAAGAGTACAGGTATGCACCTCTGCAAATCCTCGTCTACATTCGTGCCAAAGAGTCCATCATCCTCTCCAACCACTCTGTTTGGTTAAATGTAGCAATGTAGGAAAATACAATGGACATGAAGGAAGTTAGTATGCAGGAAGACATGTAATGAAGATAAGTTATTATGTAGGAAGGTATGCAATATCTACATACAATAAACTAGGTGAACACATATAAAGACAATAAATGAAATACAAAACAACGGAATATGAAATAACAGTACAAGCATGTACCTTTCTATCTCCTCTTCCACCGCTGCAGTTAAGACTCCTTCATTTTCTCCAGCTATTCTGTTTGTTTGAATGTGGGAATGCAAAAAATACAATGAATGTGAATGGAAGTCAGTATGCAACGAAGAACAAGTAATATGTACATACAGTAAATGAGAATTGACGAATATAATAAAATATAGTCAGAAATATGAATCTTTGCTTTTCTCCATCCATGGTTGTAAATATATAAAGTTTTTCCCTACCCAAAATGTATTACAAGCCACAAAATATTAAGAAATCGCATGGCCATAGCTAAATGATTTTGGTTTTCTATGGAAAAGTATCCAGATATGCTTCCAAACATGGAAATATAATTTTTAGTATCTTTGGTGTACATATCATATCTCAAGTACAAGACAAATTGTATCATGGTCACACCAGGTTGTGTAGAGGATAAAGAAGTTGTATTGTCATATGGGCACATTTCACCATATATGGTTAATAAGTGTGTTTTGCACATGTTTTATTTTAACAAAAAAACAATGGATACTGCAATTGCATATGTAGTTGTCCAATTATTTCTCATGCCACTATTTTGTAGCATGTAAAAAAAAAAAGATCCAACTGTGAATGTAGGACCCCACAAAGTAAAAAAAAAAAAAAAATAGATCCAACTGTGAATGCGGGACCCCAACCTTGAAAAGTTGAACCAAACAAGAACAAGAAGCAATCGATGAACCAACGAAGAATAAGCACCCATCGAACCAGTAAACAATGTATGTAGATTCAACGATGACAAAATTGCATTCCAAGCCTAGAAGAAGTATGAAACATACAATGTCTATTCAACTGGCGATGGACAACAATATTGTCCAAATTCACTGCAACATTGTATGGAAAATTTCAAGGAAAAATGTACTTCGAGAATCCTATTTAGGTAAACATTTAAGACTGTCATGATGTCTAAGGGCCTCGTGGTATGCAAACATTTAAGTTTCCAGGCCTGTTTCAGGACCTCACGCCATGTAAACATTTAAGTTGGTAGGCCTATTCAAGCACCTCAAAAAAAGTGTCAATGATCTAAACCATCGGTATGCAAACATTTCAATACAAATACAAATGACTAATAATAATAGGACAAATACATTAATAAAAAACAACATCCATGCTCAGAACTTTCGTTTGTAAACATTTCAGTAAAAATGTAATAAAAGTTAAAAAGGAGCGTCTAAGCTCAAAACTTTGGATATCTACACATTTACAACATTGGGAACAATGAAGCTGGCAATAAGGCCTCAAATATATTCTCCAATGACACAATGACATATATATATATATATATATATATATATATATATATATACTCTCTATCTTTCTTCTATAGTACTAACCAATATAGATGATCACGAAGAGTTATAGTCAAGGATAGATTAATATGAAGTCAATGAATCATCAATCGCTATAGTCCCTTTATGCCTATGGAAGGGACTAATAAATAGAAAAACTCAAAGAAATTTAATCCAATATATATAATACTGTTTTTACTTCTATAGTACTAACAATATAGATGATGCGAAAAGTTATAGTCAAAGGATAGATTAATATGAAGTCAATGAATTATCGATCGCTATAGTCCCTCTGTGCCTTCAGAAGGGACTAATAAATGTAGAAAAAACTCCCAAGAAATTTAATCCAATATAATACCATTATTAAAGATTTAAATAGGAATTGAAGCTAGGCTACAATACTTTCATAAATAAACCAATACCATCTAAAAACACAACTTGTGTTTTCCTAGAAAAAAAATTGAAACTTAAGTTAAAGTTAAAAACTCTTATGGTTAAATAGCCAATATATTTTCTAAAAAACACTTTAGATTGCTTTTACCAATTTGACCTACTTCAAATATGGAACTTGAAAATCATTGTTACAACTTGAGTGGGTCTAATGGTTAGAAACATTTGTTTCCTCATGAAAGGTCACACGTTCAAATCTAGAAGGGGTAGGGTATGTATACCACTGTAAACTTTATGAGGATGACCCTTGTTTAACTAAGAAAGAAAATATGTAGATTCAAATTGATTCCAAAGTTTTTCAAAACTTAGTTACCGACTTCTAATTATGGAAAAATAATTTCATTTTAAATTTATTAATTATAACTTTATTATAATCCATTTCAATAAAAAAAAAACAATATTTTTCTTACACCTTTTTATCTTTTCTTGCATATATTTCTATTATCCCATTATTAAAAAAAATGTACATTCAACTTAATATTTATTCATAACTCGAGTTTAGAAATCATACTTCAATACTCATATATGCAAAGAATTTTAGTTAGCAAGAGGGTAAAATGTATACCTTAAACGCAACGACTTTCCAAGCATGTCTATGGAAAAAGAGAATGGGGATTGTATAGTTTTAGTTAGCAAGAGGGTAAAATGTATACCTTAAAGGCAACGACTTTCCAAGAATGTCTATGGAAAAAGAGAAAAGCATGTGTATGCAAAAAGAGAACGGGGATTGTATGGTTTTAGTTAGCAAGAGGGTAAAATGTATACCTTAAAGGCAACAACTTTCCAAGCATGTCTATGCAAAAAGAGAATAGGGATTGTATGGTTTAGAAGGGCATAGAATGTCTCTCTACAATCTCTCCTTCTTGACTCGTTTTTAGTAGTATTTTGAATGGAAAGTTACACATCTCTTTTATAAAAAAAAACACAAAAACACAAGGGAATCATAAGGAAAGAGTTCTACGCTATGTATAAATGACATTATTAACATAAGCATTGAATATTAGTCAATTTTTTAATTGTTAAGAGGAAATTGTCCGGAAAACTGTATAATGGAGTAGGTAGATATGATTTACTTTTCACATGAATTCACTTTATTTATGTAATGAATCAATAGAAAGAGTCATACTTTAAGAAAAGCATATGTATAGATGACATTATTAACATAAGGATTGTATATTAGTTTATTTTTAATTGTTAAGAGGAAATTGTCATGAAAAACTGTATAATGGAGTAGGTAGATATGATTTACTTTGCACATGAATTCACTTTATTTATGTTATATCATGGATGTATAGGGAAACAAATTTATGGTTTAAAAAATTCGTAGTTTATTTATGTGATATCATCAAGTTAGGTTTAGTTTGGTGGGTTAGTTTGAGTGATTAATTTTATCTTAAAGGATTAGCTTAAGTAGTCGATTTTACCTTAAATACCATCCTATAAATAAGAGGGAAAATAATAGGAAGTTTTTAATAATTTTCCACTAACAACTTCAGATAGAGGAAGATGAAAATCCAAGTGTATCATGAGGAAGTAATTAAGATAGAAATCCCAAAATATATTAGGCGGAAGTAAATAAAGTAAAAAACCATAAAGATTAATATTGTTGAAGTATAATGTAATCATAATGTAATCATTCCTTCATAGTAGAAATTACATGCTCCAAGAAACAATGACATTTCATTTTTCTTGAGGTCTCTTATTAACTATGTTAATAAGGGTCTGACATTTCATTTTTCTTGAGGTCTCTTATTAACTATGTTAATAAGGGTCGTTTATTAGATGAATTCAATTCAATTCATATACTCAAACCATAATGACATATTGAAAGTTATTATAATAAGGGAAATAGTTGCAAAAAAACCAATCCTTGTCTCATTGAAACAATTAAGAGTGTTGTTAGTTAATAGTTTTCATAAAAAAAAACATGTCATTTTTTGTCAAGTCCTTTCTCTAAATTCCCACTTTAGTAATTATGAAGGCAGACTAATCAATTGGCATATCTGAGTGATAACAATTGGCATATCTCATATCTGAGGAATAGCATTACTTGATCTAAGATTTTCAATATTTTACATTTTAGTAGAGCGTGCAGGTGCTATGCTTCTCCAAATCTCTTTTATGTTGATTTGTGGGAATATGTGTGTTCTTGTTGTGTAGTCTGTTGTATAATCTTGTATTGTATTGTATTGATAGAAGATAGATGTTAAATTCATACTTTAAATTAAGTGTATCATGTTTATCAATTCAGATGCATCTATTAAGGTATATGCATATAACGTTGGAAGGTATTTGCATCTTTGCTTCTCTCGACCTTGTAAGGGTTTAAATGTTTAAGGATAGGTTTTAAAGCGAGATTTATTAGATGTTATTAAGGTTATACAGTGATATTATAAGATAAAATAAATAAAGATGAATATCTTCGAGGACGCCAAAGGCACTCAATTTTTTGATCTAACGGAGGACACAAAGGATATGAAGACTTTAGCGAAAGATCATGCCCGTAAGTATTCAATTTTTTTATTTGTTGTCAAAATGTTAGAATTCAATTTTTTTGAATTTGTTGTTAAAATGTTAGAAAGTTTATTTAATGACCTTTAGATCTTGAGATTTGAATTGATTTCTCAGTTTTTTAAATTTCTATAAGAAATAATTCCACGTAAAATTCTATTTCAAACACTTAATTTCTTGGGTAAACAATTCTTTCTTTGAAAACAATAAAATAACAACACATGAAGCAACTATGACAATCCTTTTGTCCCACATCACATTTCATCCTTTACTATTTCTATTTTCATTTATTTGCATTGTTAACAAATTACATTGATTAATTAATCCAAGCTACAATGAAAGGCGAGCTCAAGAGAATTGTAAAAGAAAAAAATCCTTAACACAGATCTGGTATACAACATAATCTCAAAATCCTCAAGGAAAGTGCTTAAAATTGTAGGTAAAATTATATTTCAAACCCTTAATTTCTTGGTCAAACATTTCCTTCAATGAAAAAAAAAAAAAAAAAAAAAATTTAAGCTTTCCTCAACCAAAATGTTTAAAATTGTAGGTAAAATTCTATTTCAAACCCTTAATTTCTTGGGCAAACATTTCCTTCTTTGAAAAAAATATAAATAATAATACCTTAAGCTTCCCAATTAAGTGCTTGTGGTGTATTAGTACATAAACACTATGCTCCTCCCCAACAAAGAGGACCATCCAACCATTTCTCTACCCTTTAATTGTGCCTTTCCAGTGAAAAGCCTCAAGTCCAAGAGTTAGTATCATTTTACCATCAAAATCCTACACCAACCAAGCATTCATTAGTTGCTCGTCAATTCAATAAATAAATATCATTTTTTTTAAATGGCAACATACCTATAGATTCTCCTTTTGCAGTGTTTGTACTTCAACATAGAACTTGAATGTGAAATCTCTGGTGGTAATATTGAACAAATATGATACAAAGATAGGGCGAATTATGCAAGAATATAGCCCTTGACTGTGATTCTATATAGATCATAGTCTTCTAATGACCTATTAGATCCTTGTCATGAAAATAACACAAATACTAAATCAACAATGAGAGAAGCTTCAAAAGTATGTGGTTTCATCCATCTTCATCTTCTAAAATGATTGAAGATTGTCAGTTAAATCATATCTACTTGCACAAACTTTCAAGTTTAAATCAAATCATATCAACTTGTACCAACTTTCAAGTTTAAATCACTCAAATTCAGAGAAAATCAAATCAGATAGAGTATGGTTGATATACTTCAATAGCCATTTTCCTTTTATATCAACCACATTGTTTTTGGGATGTGTTAGTTACGATGTTGCTTGAGGACATGTTATTCTCAATTAAATCTAGCTTAATTATGGTTTTACGGAGAATTGCACACAACAAAGGAAAGCAAGAGAACTCCTCGCATCATCGGAACATCCAAACATCGATGCATAAACTTTGCAAATTGGATTTTCAGGATGTATTGCAGCAACAATAATATCACAAGAAAACAACTAGATATCACAGGTGAGACAAGAACAATGATAATTGCAAGTGCAATCCTCACACTAGATGCACACAAAGGAAAATAAGTACTAGGGTTTTCTAGAGGCCTATGTACAACGAGCAGGGGAAAGAAGAATCAACGCAACAAATCTAGACTCAAGAAAGTGGAAGTAGAAGAATGTTAATCGTAGGTTGAAATTATGGTAGTGGGAAAAGGAAATTAGTCTCTGTTGTAGTGGGAAAGGGAAATGGCCAGGTGGGTGGAGGGTGTATGCAACATATTTTGTAAAATCCCTAGCCGTTGTAATACCCATGTTTCCACTAGCTTGTAAATATAACTATAACTTGCCAAAAGACTATGGAAGACTGAATATGTGTGAATGTTTGATTTGATGAACCTTTTTCTTATAAAAGGTAATGTATGTATTTTTGTTATTAATTAAAAATGGATAGTGTTTCTTAAATGATGAAGGAGGTTTTCCAAGGTAGACCATGATTCTATGAGAGAGATGGTGAGGGGAACCATAAATGATTGATATGACCCCCACCAGACTAATACCTTACTGGATTTAATTACTTAGACCCAGAACTTTCCTCTGAGTCAGAAATGAATTACTAGTCAGGATGGTAGTTGGGAAGCCTTCTCGAGAGTTAATGATGAGATGGGAAGAGTACCCATCTACAAGGCTTCCTGACCTAACCATGATATGGGGATTCAGACCCATGCAATCTTATTGAGGAAGGAAATAAAGGAAGGGAATCGTGGGTAGAGGAGGTTCAATGAGGAAGATGAGTCAAGGGGATAATCTCCCAAATAGAGGAGAGCACTTGCAACTCCGTGGTTCAAAGGAGAACTGAGAAATAAATTTGTTATGGGTGCAAGAAGCTACTGGCATCATTTTCAGTCGATGATGATGAATGGGGATGCAGAGAAGATGAGTGACTATGGAAGTACTCGTTGCAGACCCCCTTGCTTGGTAGAGAGAAAATCATTTTACCAAGTTCCTATGGTACGAGAAGAGTAACCTTCGTCCCTGAATGTCGTTGAACAAGAAGAAAGAGTCTCTCTGTAATGGTCCCAACCATGAACCCCATGGTCGGTCCAACATTACTACGCAGAAAAACACTACTGTAACATATTATGCATTCTTATGAAATACAATTGTTTAATTACAGTTAAACACAGTGTAATCACATTAATACCGTTAGCATACATAATCCATGACATTAACAATAATTCACGAATAAAGCGGAATACATGTAAACATTGCTAGAATCACAGACATGCATATTTAATTGAAATTATACGCATGTATATACTTATCTTTTAGACTCGATGTAATTCACCAACTACGTGTAGACCTCCCACGAACCTCCCAGCTTTAGAGCTCGCTGCTCATCACTCTCAGCAGTAGGTCACCGCCGAGATGGGACTAATCTCCATCGGGTAGGGATTCCTAGGCTAGGCAGGGAATACAGGAAGACACACAGTCACAGGAGAAGGATTCACTCCCAGGAGCCACTTATGCCCACTGCCCACAGACTCTCATTCCCCACATGTCTATCCCACCCTAGGAGTATACACCTTCACTGTCACCAAGACAGTCCATTAGCTGCTAACCTCCCTTCCCTTGGGCTTCAACAACAGAGCAGATTGGAAGTCTCCAAGCTCTGTGGCAGCTACAGGACTCCTTCCAGGATTTCTCACTTCCTTCGTGCACTCTCTCACCTAGAGAGAGTCACTCACAGACTGGGTAACCTGCCTCTTCAACAACAATCACCTCCCTCACACTGGCCAACAAGCCACATGTAGTCTAGCACTACGTGGCCAAAACAGTCAATTAGGAAAATGGGTATGGGCACCCGAAACGAAAATGATCAGTGCTAAATCATAGCGTGGCTCTACGATTATATGATGTGTTAAGCTTTCCAGCAAGCAACATAGGATGCACGGCTCAGAAATTACAGAACATTCAGTTCTCCCAACCAACAATAAGGAACAGACTCACCTCTCTAGTTTCAAAGATGCGTAAGGTGTACAGAGGTTCAATCACAGAGGACAAACGCATACAGATGGAGGATGGAGGAATTGGAAGGTCGAACCCCGGATTTAGGTGATGGTTGGAGGAATTCCCACCCAAATCCTATGCAATAGTCGATGGAATGGAAAGAGAACCCCCAACATGGCTCATTTCCTAGGTTAAATTGCATGCGCCTGGGTCGACACATGTTGCCCATGAAGCTGCATGCATCCCCCCCCAAGAAATTAGGACAAAACATAGATTTCACATGGCTTTTGGGATAATATTAAAATATTATTCCTGAGGACTTAAGCCCATAGGCTCCACACTTAGCCTCTCTTTCCAACCTTCCAGCCCCAAATCCCTTACCCATGTTTTTCGGAAGCTTATTCCCCCATCACTCATTCATCGTGGTTGGTCCACACGCAGAGATGTTTTGTATTAATACTGTGCATAATTACATGTACAAAAATCAGGCTCCTGGCCTTCAACACTTAGGTGCCTTGGCCTAATAACACATAATCCCACTAGCTTATATAACTTGGCTCACCAGCCTTATAAACTTGAATTACAGTTCATAAACAAGCTTTATACTTCATATACATGATTTACAACAGGGCTCGGCCTTGGGGACATTACAATCCCCTCCCCTTATTTTTGCACTATCCTGAGTGCAACTTTACACTGCATCTGCAAGCTTTTCAAAATTTGCAAAAAGATGCAGGTACTCTGCCCACATAACATCTTCATGCTCCCATGTGGCATCCTCAGGACCGTACCAGGTCCAATGGACCTTTACAAGCCCTATGGATCGATTCCGGAGCTGTTTGTTTTTCCTGTCCAATATGCGCATAGGATGCACTTTCAAGACACCTTCTTGCTCCACCTGGATCACATTCCAATCAATTAC
>SNQJ01S0004469.1:22587-49655 GCA_010110895.2 Picea sitchensis
TCCATCCCAATTAGGTAGTCATAAGAGCCTAATGGAAAAATGTTCAAATCGGCCTTCGTTCTTAGTCCATTCATGTCTATAGGATAGGACTTGACCAACTCCGTGACTTTCCTCTTGGTTCCTATAGCTAGTTGCACTAACCAAAACTTTTCATGTTTGCTTCTTATCAAATGCAAACTTTCTACCACTCTAGGTTCTATATAACTATGGCTAGCCCCTGAATCAACTAAAATAGTAAATGGTTGGTTTTTTATCATACCTTCTACTTCAATCATGTGTGACTGATACTCAACTTGCTTGTTGTCCAAGGCTGCGTAGATCCTTGAAATTCTACTGCCCATGTCCTCCACTGTTTCAGCCTCCTAAACATTGTGGAGAACTCTTACTTTATATTTATGTGGGGGAAATCCCTGTACCTATGGTTTTCTTTACAACCCCAACATTCCATAGGTGGCAGCCTTGACATTTTCCAACCCACTTCAACCTTCCTGGGCTCTCTAAGAGACAACTGTCCTTGAGGACTATTTCTGAAAAAGGGTGGTTTATTTCTCTTCTGCCTCTGTTCTTTCTTGAACTTTTTCTGGTCAGCCCAAGCCTTATGAAAGGTAGGCTTTTCTCTTTGTTGTTCAAATAAGCACTTCGATCTTCTTATCATTTCTTCCATAGTATTTGGGTCATCATACTGAATCTTATCCCCAATAGGAGGCGGTAATCCACTCAGGTACCTTTGAATCTTGACAGACTCATCCCTGGTGAACGAAACATACTTCAATAATTCCAAAAACTTTCATTCATACTCATCAATGGTCTAGTTATCCAGCTTGAGTTCAAAGAACTCTTTCATCTTTCTGTCATAATATATTTTAGTTAAGTATTTCCTCTCGAAATACCTCTTGAATTATTTCCATGTGATATCCCTTTCCCTGATGTGTTGCACTTGCACAAGTTGATCCCACCACATGGATGCCTTTCCCTTCAATTGATACATGGAAATCCTGCCCTCTGCATGAGAGGAATAATTATGCAGTTGAAAGTATTTCCTCATACCAAGCAACCAAGTTTCGACATCTTCCTCCTTCTTATGTTCTCCATCGAATGTTGGAGGCTTGATCTTGTTCATTTCCCCTTTCAATTCATCCATCCTAGATCTCATGTGATTTCTGGTAGGAGATAGGCTTGAACTACTATGTGCTTCCCTACTGGAATGCTTTGGGGAGTGACAATGATGTCTGCTGACACTCCTTGATCTTATTTTCCTCTCAGGGGTCCTGCGACTCTCTGTCTTGCTTGAGTCACTTTCCTTTTCCAATTTCTTTTCTATTCTTTCAAGACTCTTCAACATCCTTAAGTTGAATTTACCCTGCTTATCCCTGAATTTCATGAGTTTTCGGCTATCAACTCGGTGAGCCTAGGCATCTTTCTGTAATCTTTCAATGATTTTCATTATATGTCCTTCCTTATCCATCTCTTTTCCTTTCCCATTAGAGTTTGATCCTTCGACTCCCAAATTGACATTCCTTCCTTCTCTTTAGTTCTCTGAATTGGAGGCAATCTGCACCTCTTCCATTCTCTTCTCTCAATGAAAACCCTATTCAGTTCTGGCACTTGCTAAGCTTCTACAAACACATGTGCAAACAACATTCAAAACCATTCTGACTTAAGAAAACACTTCGACTTCACAAATTTTCTGAGTTCTGCTTGGCTCTATAATTTTCGAGTGATAGCTCCCTCTTTCTTATTCCCTACCCTTGTAACCAAAGTTCATGACCAAATGCTAGACTACTAGGTGCTACTAAGGATTTTGACCTTCGAAGAGTTTAAGGTACACACATCTATCTCCCGAAGTTTCGATTTATCGAATTCGCGTAAATCAGGTGGATCGACGGTCCACGTTTACCCAACATCCAACGGTTAAAAATCCACTATGGTTCCTTTGTCTTTGAAGATTTCAGGACTTCGAGACTTCGGGTTTCAGGATTTTAGTAACTGGGAGCTCGAAATGTAGTGACCCAAGCCACTGGTCACTCCATTCCTCGAACTCCGATACACGAGTTCTTGTACAAGATCCAACGATCCACTCCTAATAAAACAAGCACTTGCTCAACTTGGCATACAGTTGGTGCTATGTTAGCACCTACAACACCATCCTCAAATGTTGTTCGTGTTCTTCTTCGGTCTTGGAATACACCAGAATGTCATCCGGGAAGTGGATGACAAACTTGTCTAGATAGTCCCTGAATACTCCATTCATCAAGCTCATAAAAACAGCGGGTGCATTTGACAGTCCAAACGGCACCACTGTGAACTCGTAATGACCATACCTTGTTCTAAAGGTGGTCTTGTTGATGTCTTCATCTTTTATTCTTACTTGGTGATATCCCGATCTTAGATCTATTTTTGAAAATATCTTTGCATCCTTCAACTGATCGAAGAGATCATCAANCTCATAAAAACAGCGGGTGCATTTGACAGTCCAAACGGCACCACTGTGAACTCGTAATGACCATACCTTGTTCTAAAGGTGGTCTTGTTGATGTCTTCATCTTTTATTCTTACTTGGTGATATCCCGATCTTAGATCTATTTTCAAAAAGATCTTTGCATCCTTCAACTGATCGAAGAGATCATTAATCCTCGGCAGAGGATACTTGTTCTTCACCGTTACTTTGTTCAATTGATGCACAATCTCAGTGTTCCATCCTTCTTCTTTACGAATAGGACTAGGGCACCCCAAGGTGAAATTCTTGGGTGTATATACCCCCTCTTCATAAGTTCTTCAAGATGCAGCTGCAACTCTTTCAGTTCTGGCGCACTCATCCTGTACGAAGCCTTTGACACTGGAGTTGCTCCAGGCATCAAGTTCATAGAGAAATTGATATCCCTTTTCGGAGGTAGTCCAGGTACTTCCTGGAATACATCTTCAAACTCTTTAAGTACCTCATGATCCTCAATACTTAACACCTTATCCTTAGGCATTTCCCCCACATGGGCTGCAAATAATTGACATCCTTTTTTGTAGCACTTCTTCAGCTGCATTGCTGAGATTTCTCTAACAGTAACAGCTCTAGGAATTCCTTGGAGGACTCTCTGATTCCCTTCTTCATATAAGCAAGTGAATGCCTTGTTCTGACAGTCCAAGATGGCATGGTGTTGGTCCAACATGTCCATCCCAATTAGACAGTCATAAGGGCCTAACGATAGAGTGTTCAAATCAGCCTTCGTGCTTAGTCCATTCATGTCTACAGGATAGGACTTGACCAACTCCGTGACTTTCCTGTTGGTTCCTATAGCTAGCTACACTAACCAAAACTTTTCATGTTTGCTTCTTATCAAATGCAAACTTTCTACCACTCTAGGGTCTATATAACAATTGCTATCCCTTGAATCAACTAAAATAGTAAATGGTTGTTTTTTTATCATACCTTCTACTTGAATCATGTGCGATTGATACTCAGCTTGCTTGTTGTCCAAGACTGCGTAGATCCTTGAAATTCTACTGCCCATGTCCTCCACTGTTTCAGCCTGCTGAACATTGTGGAGAACTCTTACTTTATCATTTTTGTGGGGGCAATCCCTGTACCTATGGTTTTCTTTACAAGCCCAACATTCCATAGGTGGCGGCCTTGACATTTTCCAACCCACTTCAACCTTCCTGGGCTCTCTAAGGGATAGCTGTCCTTGAGGACTATTTCTGAAAAAGGGTGGTTTATTTCCCTTATGCCTCTGTTCTTTCTTGAACTTTTTCTGGTCATCCCAAGCCTTCTGAAAGGTAGGATTTTCTCTTTGTTGTTCAAATAAGCACTTCGCTCTTCTTATCGTTTCTTCCATAGTCTTTGGGTCATCATACTGAATCTTATCCCCAATAGGAGGCAGTAATCCACTCAGGTACCTCTGAATCTTGACAGACTCGTCTTTGATGAACGAAACATACTTTAGTAATTCCAAAAACTTTCATTCATACTCATCAATGGTCTGGTTGTCAAGCTTGAGTTCAAAGAACTCTTTCATCTTTCTATCATAATATCTTTTACTTAAGTATTTCCTCACGAAATGCCCCTTGAATTCTTTCCATGTGATGTCCCTTTCCTTGATGTGTTGCACCTACACAAGTTGATCCCACCACATGGATGCCTTTCCCTTAAATTGATACATGGAAATCCTACCCTTTGCATGAGAGGAATAATTATGTAGTTGAAAGTATTTCCTCATACCAAGAAACCAAGTTTTGGCATCTTCCTCCTTCTTATGTTCTCCATTGAATGTTGGAGGCTTGATCTTGTTCATTTCCCCTTTCAATTCATCCATCCTAGATCTCATGTGATTTCTGGTAGGAGATGGGCTTGAACTACTATGTGCTTCCCTACTGGAATGATTTGGAGAGTGACAATGATGTCTCCTGACACTCCTTGATCTTCTTTTCCTCTCAGGGGCCCTGTGACTCTCTGTCTTGCTTGAGTCACTTTCCTTTTCCAATTTCTTTTCTATTGTTTCTAGACTCTTCAACATCCTTAAGTTGAATTCACCCAGCTTATCCCTGACTTTCATGAGTTTTCGGCTATCATCTCGGCGAGCCTGGGCATCTTTCTGCAATCTTTCAATGATTTTCATCATATGTCCTTCCTTATCCATCTCTTTTCCTTGCCCATTAGAGTTTGATCCTTCGACTCCCAAGTTGACATTCCTTCCTTCTCTTTAGTTATCTGAATTGGAGGCAATCCACACCTCTTCCATTCTCTTCTCTCAATGAAAACCCTATTCAGTTCTTTCACTTGCTAAGCTTCTGCAAACACACATGCAGACAACATTCAAAACCATTCTGATTTAAGAAAACACTTCGACTTCACAAATTTTCCGAGTTCTGCTTGGCTTTGTAATTTTCGGGTGATAGCTCCCTCTTTCTTAGCCCCTGCCCTCGTAACCAAAGGTCGTGACCAAATGCTAGACTACTAGGTGCTACTTAGGCTTTTGACCTTCGAAGAGTTTAAGGTACACACATCTATCTCCCGGAGTTTCGATTTACCGAATTCGCGTAAATCGGGTGCATCGACGGTCCACATTTACCCAACATCCAACGGTTAAAAATCCACTATGGTTCCTCTGTCTTTGAATATTTTGGGACTTCGGGACTTCGTGTTTTAGGGTTTTTGTAACCGGGAGCTCGAAATGCAGTGACCCAAACCACTGGTCACTCCATTCCCTGAACTCTGATAGATGAGTTCTTGTACAAGATCCAACGATCCTCGATGATTTGGATCCAACGATCCAGATCTTTTCGAATTTTCGTGAAATGGGAGTTACGGATGCAGCGACTCCAAATCTCTTTTCACTTCAATCCCTGAATTTTGATATGGGAATTCATGTATGAGATCAACGATTGTGAGCCTCCCCTAATCCGACGGTCCAGATCTCTCCTAAGCTTAAACCTGTCAAATCTCTTCAGCCCTAAATTCCTCGCTAGTTGGATGGATCCGACGGCTCATGGGATTTTGGCACTTCTTCCTAGAAGCGCTCCACCATTAGATTCTACCCTTGCTAATCTCTTTCGCGATTCATGACTTGGAGTGACGAAGAATTTGACCTGTGCTCCAAGTTCACGATCCCTGAATTCACGAAATGATCCAACAGATCAAACCAACCACGATCAACGACCCACATTTATTCTGGATCCTAGGGTGGCAAGTTTCTCCATCCACTAACCACCTTGCAACTTCTGGCTATCTTACGATCCTCACGAGTTTGCGAGTTCTCCACAGAGAATTCTGAACGTTCAACTCTTCTTCTCAATTACTTCTAGCCAATTACTTGGTACCCTCCTTATGAACTTTCATCTACTTGATCCAACGGTCCTGATTCCCCACGATATGATGACTCGGATCTCATTGGCATTTCACGTATTGGGATTTTCTGTGTCACGAGGTTGAAATATTTTCCACCTTCGTCCTCCCTATTCCTGAAATGTTGATTTCTTCCTGGAAAATTAACGGTCCAGATCTCTCTTAGATCGACGGTTATGATACAATCGTGAATTTGCATTTCGTGAATTCTCACAAAATCACCCTTAGACCATTTCAAGTCATGAGTTAGAGAAAGGATGATCGCTCTCCATGCATCCTTTTCGATGGACGATCCTCACAAATTCAGCATTTCACGTATCGCGATTTCCACACTCCTGTGCAACTCCAAAGGGTTTTAAACCTTGTGCACATTCTCTATATTTGACGGTTATGAGGGTTCTTCTTTCATCCCGAACAGATTCTATGGCTCCAACACTTCTGATGTGGAGTTCTCTCTCTCCCTGTGGCCATATACCACACCGGCTGCAGTTTTATAATACCGCTACACCTACTGAGCTTTGTAACATAGTCAAGTAGTCCGTTGACACTGAGAAACATTCTAAGGTCTGAAATTAGTCCTCTAGACACAATTTCTTCTCAAAACCTTGGTCCAAAGACCACTTATCCAGCCCATCCAAGCTCAACGTTGAAACTAGGCTCTGATACCATACTGTAACGTTCCGGACCATCAACCCCATGGTCGGACCAACATTACTACCTGGAAAAACACTACTATAACATATTATGCATTCTTGTGAAATACAATTGCTCAGTTACAATTAAACACAGCATAAGCACATTAATACTGTTAGCATACATAATCCACGGCATTAACAATAATTCACGAATACAACGGAATACATGTGAACATTGCTAGAATCACAGACATGCATATTTAATTGAAATTTTATGCATGTATATACTTATCTTTTAGACTCGATGTAATTCACCAATTACGTGTAGACCTCCCATGAACGTCCCAGGCTTAGATCGTGCAACTCATCACTCTCAGGAGTACGTCACCCCCGAGCTAGGACTAAGCTCCACCAGGTAGGGATTCCTAGGCTAGGAAGGGAATATAGGAAGACACACAGTCACAGGAGAAGGATTCTCTCCCAGGAGTCACTTATGCCCACTGCTCACAGACTCTCATTCCCCACATGTCTATCCCACCCTAGGAGTATACACCTTCACTGTCACCAAGACAGTCCATCGGCTGTTAACCTCCCTTCCCTTGGGCTTCGGCAACAGACTGGACCGGAAGTCTCCGAGCTCTGTGGCAGCTACAGGACTCCTTCCAGGAGTTCTCACTTCCTCTGTGCAATCTCTCACCTGGAGAGAGTTTCTCACAGACTGGGTAACCTACCTCTTCAACAACAATCACCTCCCTCACACTGGCCATCAAGCCACACGTAGTCCAGCACTGCATGGCCACAACAGTCAATTGGGAAAATGTCTATGGACACCCGAGACAGAAATGATCAGCACTAAAGCATAGCGCGACTCTGTGATTACAGGATGCATTAATATTTCCGGCAAGCAACATAGGATGCATGGCTCAGCAATTACAGAACATTCAGTTCTCCCAACCAAAAATAAGGAACAGACTCACCTCTCTGGTTTCAGAGATGCATGAGGTGTATAGAGGTTCAATCACAGAGGTCAAATGCGTACAGATGGAGGATGGAGGAATTGGAAGGTCGAACCCTGGATTCAGGTGATGGTTGGAGGAATGCCCACCCAACTCCTATGCAACAGTCGACGGAATGGAAAGAGAACCCCCAACACGGCTCATTTCCTGGGTTAAATCACATGCACCTGGGTTGACACATGTCACCCATGAAGCTGCATGCATCCCTCCCCAAGAACTTAGGACAAAACATAGATTTCACATGGCTTTTGGGATAATATTAAAATATTATTTCTAAGGACTTAAGCCCCTAGGATCCACACTTAGCCTCTCTTTCCAACCTTCTAGCCCCCAATCTCTTACCCAGGTTTTATGGAAGCTTAGTCCCCCATCACTCATTCATCGTGGTTGGTCCACACGCAAAGATGTTTTGTATTAATACTGTGCATAATTACATGTACAAAAATCAGGCTCTTGGCCTTCAACAATTAGGCTCCCTGGCCTAATAACACATAAGCCCACTAGCTTATATAACTTGCCTCACCAGCCTTATAAACTTGAATTACAATTCATAAACAAGCTTTATACTTCATAGACATGATTTATAATAGGGGTCAGCCTTGGGGACATTACACTCTCTTAGAGCATCATTGTTTAGCGAGGGGGTGGCCACCGGTAAATCCATTCAGGAGTGGTTGTGCCTATGATTGGGTGGAAACATGAACCCTTATCAGTAGTTTCTTCACGATTTTGGTTTATGATAAGTATTTTCATACTCTTTGTACTAGAATGGAAGTGATGG
Organism: Picea sitchensis; assembly: GCA_010110895.2. Classification (NCBI taxonomy): domain Eukaryota; kingdom Viridiplantae; phylum Streptophyta; class Pinopsida; order Pinales; family Pinaceae; genus Picea; species Picea sitchensis. Next base: position 30,853 of record SNQJ01S0004469.1, read on the forward strand.
TTGAATGTTTGTGTTTATGGTTAAATTTTATAGTCTTTGATAAATCATTAGAAATTCTTATTATTCTTCTGTAAACTTATGTAATTACATAGTTCTTGTTTGCCTCTACTTAGAAATAGGAGAACTATTAGACATGGATATTTAAAAGAATTTAAGAACAAATCTATGATTTGTGTACTTGTTGAGAAACCCTTAGGGAATGTTCCCAAGGAATTATTTCATAAACAAGGAGTCAGGGTATACTTCACTAGAACACCTCAGTCATATCGACCTCTCAATTCACCCTTCACAGATCACTAAGTTTGAAATCTATGGAAGGAGGGTGCCTCCTTCAAACCCTTCACCTGTGTGACCGAGGGATCATGTCCATGGTTCTAACCAAATCGCGGCTAAGAGTTGAGCATGTAGCCTTGAGGCCTATCAAGGAATCCATATGACCAGGACCTTGGAACCCTTCGCTAGGCTCGAGAGGAGCTAAGATTTTTTGTCTTTGAAACTCTGGGTGTTCAGAGCTGCGGAACGCTATGCCCTTAGAACCTACAAAACAAACCGAAGACAACCTGCTAGTTCGGTTACCAACAAGGTTGACTAACATCTAGTAGTTTCCCTACCGGTGATTGTGGCGTCTGTCCCACCATTAAACCCTAACTCACTTACCGATTGCGAAGTAACACGATCTGTAGACTCAAGGATATTTGGCAGCCTCGTTGGTTGTTGGATCTACCCCGAGGTCAATATGGCATTGACCACTTCAGAAGAACAAAGGTGTCATAGCACCAAATTCCCTAAAATTCAGAGTTGGAAGTTAATGTGAGTTGTGGATCTCGGGAGTCTATTGAGAAACCCTCCCAATCGTTTGATCAACCAGTGAAAATATTGCCATATAGCACTTCAGCGAAGTCCTACTTTGGGAGAATGGAGTTGTCATAATGAAAAAACTCTTGAATGTTGAAGTTGGGAATTAACAAGAAACATAGATCTAGGGATGCTTCGGGACCTTCCCTGGCCATTAGATCTATGCCAAGGTCAACCTGAAATTGACCACTCTGGGAGAAAGGGGGCGATAAGCGAGCGGAACCCCCGAACGTCAAACTCACGAAGTGAAACAATCCATAGATCTAAGGACGTTGTGGGACTGTTCCTGACCGTCGGATATAGACAGTGGTCAGCCTGATGTTGACCACTCCGAGAGCAAAGAGGAATTTACCCGGTGGATCCCTCGAACGAGAAAGTTACAAAGCACCGACAGATATAGATCTTTGGATACTCATGGGCATATCTCAACTATGAGATCTAAGGGGTGTTGGAAGGTTGTCATTACAGAGTGATGTGGCACACTGACATAACTCGAGGTGAGGTGGACCCACGTTCGATGTGTCATGTGTCACCTTGATTCGTGCTTTTCGCATACCCTATGTTCCCATGAGAACATGACATGTGTCACCCACTGATGGGGCCACGTATTATCTCTTCCTTGTCGTGTGTCACCCCCTAGCACATATTCTCTTAGCCTATTAGTAGGTGGAGTACTCGGGACCCACCTATCCTTTTCTTCATATTTAATATTCCATCACGTGTAAGGGTGGACCCTTCGGGATTCTGGGACTTTAGAACTCAAGAGGTTTGGGGTGTACTTACTTAGATAAGCTGAAAGGGACAAAGGTTGGAGCCATGTTGCAATATTTTAGGCTCCTTTGAGAGTTCAATATTTTGGGACTTCGGAGGATATTCATGTAGAACGAAAAGGGGAGTTCAACGCTGAAGCATTGAACCTCAAATTTCCCTTAATCTTATGTGTTATACATGGATGAAGCTCCATCATTGGATTGGACGGTGGATGGAATTCCATCATAGGTGTAGGAATGTTGGGGAATCTCCGAGACTTCGGGGAACTTGGGATGGTACGAATGAGATGGGCCTATGTGGGCACCATGTGGCCCTTGACTAATAACGACCGAAGATATTTTGAAATGTGTATCTCCTAATCTAGAGCTCAGATTTGAGCAGGGTAGTAGTTGTTAGACAATTATTGATGAGTAGAAGGGAATGAAGACCCTGGGGAAAGGATTCAAGATGATTAAGGAAAGAGAAATTTTGATTAGCCATCCCTAAGAAGGGTACATAGGGGTTGGGTGTGTTAAAAATTTGTATCAGAGAAGGAAACAATGCTTGGCCTACTTGGGCTCATGAACGAGTCACATAAAAATCTTATGAGAGAACCTCTAAGGGTAACACCCTATCTTACCCCATTCCTAATATTCTTATTTAAACGCCTACTGAAGAGAGGAATGAAACTTTCTGTTGTTGTTATATGTTTTGAAAAATCTGAATTGTGTGTTGTTCATAAACTAGTATATGAGTAACTAACAACAAATGTTTTATCAACACTCAAGAAGTCAGTGGATAGTAGGAAAACTATAGTGTAAGGGATGGTGACACACCATGAGTTTGGGGAAAGATCCCACAACAGAGAAGAGGAATCCTATGAGAGTAGGGCGGTGGAAACCCCTCCAGTTTTGGATGAAACTATAAGAAGCCTCATGGCATAATTATAGAGTTGTAAGGATGAAAATGAAAGGATTATAAAAGAGAAGGAAAATTAAACTGAAATTAACGCAGTCCTACTGCAAAGCTTATCAGATATAAAAATAAGTTGCAACATGGACCAACAGCCAATCATGTGGAAATACATAATACTAAGAAAAATCAAAGTCCACCTAAGATACGAAAGCATGGTCTTGAAAGTCGCCACACAAGGAGAAGCACCTCAAAGAAGGCCCAACATGGAGCCAAGAGACACTCATCGGAAGAATCCTCTGGTGAGGAAACTGACAACTCCAAGGAATATTCTATTAGCAAAACTATTTCACATTCCCAGAGGAAAAGAAATAAGAGGAAACATTCCAAGAGCCATGACCCTGAAGAGTTTAAGAAATCCAAACCACCCACTTTCGATGGAGAAATTAAGAATGGGGAAGAAGAAGAAGTTTGGTTGCTTGGACTGAAGAAGTATTTCAGAGTCCATGACAAATCTGAACACTTAAAGGCTCGAATAGCCATTTTCATTCTGAATGGAAAGGCCTCCATTTCGTGGGAGGACCTTAGGAATGTGAAAGGAATCCATGAGAAGGACTTGTCATGGAAATAAATTGAGAAATACTTCAAGAATAAGGATGTCTCAGAGAAATACTTTGATGGGAAGACCAAGGATTTCTATGAATTCAAGTTAGGACAACTCACAATATATGAATATATCAACACATTTCTTGAGTTGATAAGGTATGTTCCCTACATAAAGGATGAAAAAGTAAATATGCAATAATTTATTAGTGGATTACCTCAGTCCTTCTGGGACATAATTGAGTTTGATGAGCCAAAGACTTTAGAAGACACTATCTGGAGGGAAAGGTATTTCTATGAGAAATTCAATAATAAGACAGAACCTCATGAGGAGTGGAAGAAGAAAAGTAATTAAGGATTCAAGAATAATGGGTTCAAATCCTCATGATTTAAGAACCATAGGAAAATTTCTAGGACGAGCCTTCCTACTAAAAGTGTATACCAGCAAAATTTTCCATCTCATAGTGGTAATAAACCCTTTGGAGCAGCCTCAGGTAAGACTGATAACACAAAGAAAGAACCCTTGAAATGTTGGGGTTGTGGAGAACAACATTTGTTGAGGGATTGTCCACATAGGAAACAAAACAATAGGAGGGTCTACAACATCGAGGAAACTACCACAGTCAATGATGTGGCTAGAGGCATGCCACAAATTTATGTAGCCTTGGATAATAGACAAGATGGCCACCAAGCTTCAGTGGTGGAGATGGAAGGTATGATTGCCAACCATGTAGTTTCCAATTTTATTGACCTTGGTTCTAATCTGAGTTAAACTATTGAGAAATGTAAATTGCAACAAGTTAAACATGTTAAATCATGGCTAGTACAACTAGCCACTAGAACCAAAAGAAAATTAAAAGAGGTCATACTATCATGCCAATTCATTATAAATGGATTACCCACCCAAGAAACCCTAAACATGCTCCCTTTAGGATCTTATGACCTGTTGATTGACATGGACTAGTTGGTTTCCCATAAAACCAAGTTTGACTGTTATAATAAAACTTTGGAGTGTGAAGATGAAGAAAGGAGAAAGATAACAGGCTACAAGGGATTCAAAAGCCTATCTGAGTGAGAAAAATATCATCCCTTCAAGTGAAGAAGTATTGCAGAAAAATATGTCCTTTGTATGAAATACAAGTGTTGAACTCTATTGAGAACAATAAACCAATCCTAGAGGCCCATTCCATATTAAGAGAATATCAATATGTGTTTCCAGAAGAGGTACTAGGTCTACCTCCAAGAAGAGACATTGACTTTTCAATAGAACTTGCACTAGGATCAATTCCAATGTATAGAACACCCTATAGAATGAGTACACTAAAGCTGGTTGACCTCAGACTACAGCTAAAGGAGATGATGGACAAAGGCTACATTCAGCCTAGTGTGTCTTCATGGGGAGCTCCAACCTTGTTTGTGAAAAATAAGGATGGAACACTCAGGTTGTGCATAGACTATAGACAACTCAATAAGATGACCATTAAGAATAAGTATCCCTTGCCAAGGCTAGAGGACTTGCTTGACCAATTAAGGGCTGCTACAATATTCTCCAAGATTGACTTGAAGTCTGGATACCATCGGGTCCAAATTAAGGATGAAGACATCCACAAAACAACCTTTAGGACAAGATATGGTCATTATGAATTTGTGGTGGTGCCATTTGGCCTTACCAATGCACCAACCACTTTTATGTGCTTAATTAATAATGTACTCAATAAGTTCTTGGAAAAATTTGTGTTGGTTTACATTGATGATATCATAATCTATTCTAAAAATAGGTAAGATCATGAAAAACATCTCAAGCTAGTGCTTCAAGTGCTAAGAGAACATCTGCTCTATGCTAAGTTTAGTAAGTGAGACTTTTTCCAGAAACAAGTCCATTACTTATTCCATGTTACTTTTGAAGAAGAAGTGGCAGTTGATCCTGACAAGATCAAATCCATTATGGATTGGCCTACCCTGATGGATGTATCTTATATCAGATCCTTTATGGGCCTAGAAAAATACTATAGGAGGTTCATGAAGGGTTTCTCCAAGATCAGTTGCCCAACCATCTCCCTTCAGAAAAAAGGGGGTTAAATTCATTTGGACATCACAATGTGAAGAGAAATTCCAAGAGTTGAAATGCCTCCTAAACAATGCACTTGTTTTGAATATTGCAGACCCAAACTATGACTTCCTTGTGTGTACAAATGCCTGCAAGGTAGGGCTGGGAGTAATTATTATGCAATAACGACATGCAATTTGCTACGAATTCAGAAAATTGAATGAGCATGAAGTCAATTATGTGACCCACAATATAGAATTGGTTTCCATAGTACGTGCTTTAAAATTGTGGATAAATTACCTCCTAGGTAGAATATTTGTGCTTGTGACAGACCATAATGGATTGAGATATTCGTTTGATCAACCAAAAATCAATGCTAGATAAGATAGATAGATGACTCTCCTTAGTGAGTTTGATTTTGAAATAAAACATATCAAAGGAAAATAAAATAGGGTGGTTGATTCCCTTAGCAGAAGTATGAAAGTGATTCACTTGGCATCTATAATCACATGTCAAATAGATGTCAAGGAGAGAGTCAAAAGTGCACAAGAAAAAGATGCATTTTTCAAGACTGTGAAATCATACTTAGAGCAAGATCCCACATGGTTGAAGTATGAGGGTTATCAATTGTTGAATGATGGCCTGCTAACTTACAAAGGTAGGTTGTATATTCCAAATTGTGATGAATTGAAGAGGTTCATAATGGATGAACTACACAAAATACCATATACTGGTCATCATAGTTATCAGAAGATGATCACAATGACTAGGAAACTATTATATTGTCCCAGAATGAAAAAGGACATAGCTTATTACTTAGATAAGTGTCTAGAATGTTAGCAGGTTAAGGCAGAGCATCGACATCCAACAGGGATGTTGCAGCCCTTACCAATCCCAGAATGGAAATGGGAAACCATTTCCATGGATTTCATCACAGGGTTACCAATATCAACCAAACATAATGATGCCATCATGGTAGTTGTGGACAAACTGAGCAAGGCTACTCACTTCATTCTCGTCAAGTCAACTTGCAAGGAAATAGATATTTCTATTATTTTCATGAAAGAAATATTTAGACTACATGGCATGCCTAAAGAAATTATATCCGATCGAGATACAAAATTTACCTCAAACTTTTGGAAATCTCTATTTGTTGGTTTTGAAACTAAATTTCTATTTAGTACAACCTATCACCCTCAAAATGGTGTACATACATAGATGGTAAACCAAGTGTTAGAGGACATACTAAGGATGCATGTGATGCATCATCCCAAGAAGTGGGAAGACTACCTACCACTGGTAGAATTAGCCTACAACAATGGCTATCAAGATTCATTGAGGATGAGCCCTAGAATTAGTCATTTGAGTGATGAATACAAAAGGCTTATTCCCTATCCCAGAATTTAGACATTTGAGTGATTAGAAGAAAAAATGTATGCCATTTATCACAATTTTAGTGATCAATAGAAAGAGAACATTCCATTTCTCACAATTTGAGTGATGAGGAGAAAGAGAACATAAGCTTTCTCACAATTTACGCATTTAATGATGATGAGAAATAGCACCTATCCTTTTATCACAAATTAGGAATTCAAGTGATGAGGATAAAGACCACCTTCCCTTTCTTGCAATGTAGGATTTCGAGTGATGAGGAGAGAAGCCACCTCCCCTTTCTCACAATTTAGGCTTTTAGGTGACGACGAGTAAGTGCACTTGCCATTTCTCATATTTTAGGAATTCAAGTGATGAGGAGAAAGATCACTTACTATTTCTTTCAATTTAGGCATTTGAGGGATGATGAGAAAGAGAACCCACCCTTTCACACACCTATGTCGGAATGCAGAGAAAGAGCATCAAAACATTCTAATAGTCTAGACCCACTTGGGAAAACTAACGAATTGAGATTTTTGATATGGTTCGAATGAATTCTAGTAATGAGGAGAAAGAGCACTTTTCCTTTATCACAATTTAGGTCTTTAAGTGATAAGGAGAAAAGCCAGCTGCATTTCTTAGAATTTATGATTTTAGGTAATGAGGAGAAACACCATCTCCCCTTTCTTGGAATATATGAATCGAGGTGATGAGCAGAAGGAAAAAAAAATTATTTCTTATATTCTAGGCATTCAAGTGATTAGGAGAAAGAGAACATGCCCTTTTCACAATTTAAGCATTTGAGGGAATTTGAGGGATGATTTGAAAGAGCACCCACCTTTTCACTTATTTGATTACAAATGAATAGAAAGAGCATCAACCCTTTCTCAAAGTCTAGACTCACTTAGTAACACTAATGAATCTATATGGTAGATTTGGTTCAAAGGAAGAGAATGTAATTAGTATTTCTAAATTCAATTGCAACTGTCATATGGATGATGATGATGACTATTTTTGAGACTTTGCATTCCTGGTAGATGAACTTTTTTACAAATTATACATTGGAGTGATGATGAGAAAGAAAACACACATTTTCTTACAATTTAGACATTGAAGTGATGAGGAGAATGAGCATTTGATTTATCTCACAATTTAGTCTTTTCAGCGATGAGGAGAAGTAACACGTGCTCTATAATTTATACATTTTAGGGATGAGAAGAAATAGCACATGATCTTTCTCATAGTTTGAATGATGAGGAGAAAGTGCACACGGCCTTTATCACAATTTAGGAATTCAAGTGATTAGGAGAAAGAACACAATAGGTTTTCTTTTAATTTTGGCTTCGAGGTGATGAGAAAAAATACCACATGCCCTTTTTTGAAACTTAGGATTTTGGGTGATGAGAAGAAAGGGAACTTTCCCTTTCTTTGATTTTATGCATTTGAATGATAAGGAGAGCGAGAACCCACTCTTTCTCACGATCTAGGCATTCAAAGGATGATGAAAAAGAGCACTCATCCTTTCTCACACTCAAGTAATTAGGGATGAACATACAACACAACCCACTTTTCTCACAGTCTAAACTTACTTACAAACACTCATGAATTGATATAGTAAATTTGGTTCAAATGAAGATAGTTTAATTAGTCTTTTATAAATTCAATTGAAACTATAATATGGATGAGGGTGATCATGGTTGATCCTTTGTCTTCTTAGCATACCATTTAAAAAAATTCAACATTGCAATGATAAGGAGAAAGAACATGCTTCTTAGTCTTATAACATCATGTAGTTTGTTTCTTGAAACGTTTTTCCCTAGGAGATTTCCATGTAATTTGTAGCATTTCCTTGTTCTTGTACCGATGCATATATACTTTGATGTGCATATGTAGCATTTTATATGTGTAATATAAGGTATTCATAATGTAAATCTACATGTAGTAAATACAATGGATCTAGGATTATCTTATATACAAGTTCCCATACTTCAACTGTGTTAAATCATGATTATGACGGTACATAATTGGATTCATTTATAAAGGTTGTTGTTCGAGAGAAAAAAACAGATTTATATATGTGTTATCTATTCTATTTAAGACAAGAGGATACCCATTATATATAACAATGGGAAGAGGCCTAACATTAGTAAATTATACTATATCATAGCGTGGAAAACAAGGATGTCTACGTAACTTTACAACAAACAATAGTTGGTTGTATTGTGAAAATGGAAAAGAATGTTAACAATAATACTAACATAATCTAAATAAACAAAATGAGGAAACATTCAAAAGCATTGATTTCAATAAATGAATGTCTTGATATCGAACAATTATGCATTTTATGTATTTGTTATTTTGAGTGTGTGATGAATGGGTTGTGCTTCATTGATAGAATATAAATATATATGAAAAATAATTTGCTATGTAAATACAATTAACATGCATTTGTTGTTTGCTATTTTATTTTGAATTTGATTTTGTATTTAGAAATATGATTTAGCATTTTTGAAATCCAATTTGAACTTTCGGAATCCAATTTTATATTTTTAGAATCTAATTTTAACACGTTTGAACTCATATTTACACTTTGGAAACACCAAATTTTTAAATTATCTCTAAAAAGATTTAGAATGGGATAAATCTAAACTTGATGAAATGAACAATATATAGAGGAACAATGATAAAAATAATCCATAAATGTAAATTTATGAAAGCAATGTTGAAGCTTCAAAGCATTTACCTCCATATATCAACTCTCCATGTGACATACGTGTAATAATCAATTAAATATAATGAGAGGAATTGATGAGATTAATAAGTTTCAAGGAAATTGAGAGTGATGTACACAATCTTGAATGAGACTACGACAAAGTTTGCCAACATGAATACAAGAAAATGGAAAGTTGTAATTGTAAAGTTCGAGAGTCACTCCTTCACATAATTAAACCTTATTATGCTAGCTTTGGATATCTCAAATTAATAAAAAGTAGGGTTATGTATTTTGCAGAGGTCTCGTAATCCCTCATCACACATCATTACCATGGCCAATGGACTTGGGGAGAAAAGTAATGTCATTTCTTTGTGCAACATATTTTAACATCTGGTGCTTTGAATTTTGATATCATGGTATGCATCGACATAGACATTACATGCATGTCATAAGTAGATAATGGACTTTGGGGAGATAAGTAATGACATTGGTATGTGCAACATATTTTAACATATGATGCTTTGAATTTTAATATTAGGGTATGCATCCACATACACATAACATGCATGTGATAAGTAGAGAGGGCTTTGAATGGGTGTAATGGGTGTTAAAGACTTGTCATCCATGGCACAAGTAGAGGGGAGATAGTCATTGAAGAAAATAATGATTAGTCACAAGTAAAATGATTAGGATAATGAGTTAATTATTTGCCCCTTTTCATTTTGTCTTCTCTAAAATCTAGTGATCTAAGCTTTGTTGAAATTCACTATCAAATCTATTGAAATTGTAGATTCTCACAACACAAATGAATTCAATAGCTTTGAGATCTTTTACTACAAATTGATAATAGATTATGAAACTTAAATCCAATATATAGTATTTTATCCGAAAAAAAAGGGGGATGTTTCTTTATCCTACTTTTTTTGGATTTAATATGACACTACAATTTCGTTAAACAATTTTCTTTTTTCATTGGATTCATCAATTTAACCTCAATGGAAAATGTTGTCTCTCATTACCTTACTTCTTATCGATCTAATGTGTGCAATTTCAAATAAGTAAAATTTTTTCAGGATTCCCTTGATTGACCTCACTTAGTTTTTGCAAAAATGTTCACCAATTACCTTACTTCTTATAAATCTGATATCTACAACAATGTTGATAGGATTAGCCAGTTAATTCATCATCTTTGTAGATTTTGCATGCACAATTTCATTAAAAAAAGGTTTTACGACTCATAAAGATTAATTTGATTGCCCCTTATTTTTGAGTGAAAAAAAAAGATCCAAAATGTTGATTCCTTAATAAAGACTACATAAATGACAAAACAATGTGTCATGAAATATTTTTTATAGCTCCCATAGCCCATGTGCCATAGAGACATGCAATATGCATTTTGAATGTTATATCATGAGAGATAGAGTAATTTATCCACTGAACAAGATCTAGATTTGTTCAACATTTGCTAGGGGAAGATGCTATTTTCCATGAGTTCACTTGTTCAACATTTACTAGGGAAAGACTATATCTCCCATGATGTCACTTGTCTACTTCGTAGGTTAACTTTAATCAAGGATGATTTTAGGGGTTAAATTTCGCTCATGGGCTAATTTTCCATAGTTTTTCCAAAAATGAGATTCGTTATTTTAAAAATGATTCGCCCAAATTCTATAGGATAAAATTATTTTACCTTAAAAATAGCCAAAATTTTATAAAAACTATATAAAACACTTATAAATTTGAATATTTTTACAAAAATATCGCCAAACATTTATAGTTGACATATGAAGGATTAGTAAGATTCGCCAAGGTTTCTACATTTTAAAATAAATTTCCATCCTTAAAATCATCCTTGACTTTAACTAAGAATCATAGGAAGATATTAGAGATACCTAACATGGATTGAATTTGGCAAAGCTTATACTATAGATAAACTTTGTACCTATATTATGGTGTTTAAGTTATGATGTTAGATGAGATTGCATTTTTACTTTCAACAATATAACTTAAAGCATCTTACAATAAGTACAATAACACCCCTTAAGGCACCTTACAATAAGTACAATCACACCCCTTAAAACACATTAAGGTATGCACTTTATACAGGGTGTATAAGTTTTGTCAATCTCTGAAAATCTGACTAGATTCAGACCCTTTTTTTTACCTAAAAAAGAAATCTGTTTACTCCCGAATTAACCTACTCCTTAAACTTACCTTATGATGACAACATGACTATGTAGTTAAGGATTTCCTTTGGTGACAACATGACTATGTAATTAAGGATTCCCTCCATAACACAATAAAGATAAAAATGCACTTTAATTGTGCAACCATCCCATGCCGGTACATGACATACTTAGCGATTAACGATTCGTGTATTTAAATATAAAACAAAACTATTGATTCGTGTATTTAAATATAAAACAAAACTATTATTTTGTGTACTGTTTATAGACTTTCTGTACTACTCGAAAGTAGTACTAGCTTATCCACAATCATTTATGGCCATTCATTTGAAGCTGGCACCTATATTTGGTACTCTCAGTTTTGTTATGGAGAGAATGGCCGAGAAAGAAGGCGGTTTCTATGCATATCGTTAACTTTACAGTCAATCATCTGTTTGCCAATGGTCCTTTTACTCTATTTTTCTTCTTCTCAATCATAAATTAACTCAGCAGATTTTGGCTCTCTAGCAAAGACTGCCAATATGACTCAGCAGGAATTGCAGGAGATAGCTTCGTCCGTTGTGCGTTGTGATGTTCCTGGACGAGCTTCCTAAGATCTCAATTCGGAGCTCGCCCGCCTTCAAATGCCTATATTGGCCGAATATATATCTTCAGTGTTGGCATCTCCGGAAGTTCGTCCACGAACATCGCAAGAGACGAAACTAGCTCCTGCAATTCTTGCTCAGTCATATTGGTAACCTTTGCTAGAGAGGCGTGGATCAGCACTGCAAAAGTTTCACACAGAGAACCAGCCCAACCCAGCCCAGTATTATTGAGTGCAGCGTTGACGATAACAAAAATTGCCCACAAAATATCTCTCTGTCTAAGTGGAGTGCTGTGTATACCGTTAACTTTGCAATCTGTTTGTCCATGGCTCCATGTAATACAAATTCCTCTCTACATTAACTGAACATTTTGGCCGCCAGTACAGGATTGTACTTAACAGATTAGGGATTTGGTTCTGTGTCTGAAACATTCATGGTGCTTTTTAATGGTTGTGTTGTATTTCAGGCATGAAGTTTTTGTTGGGTATTTTGAACAGATGGAGATACAGTTCCTTTCTGTGGTGTTTTGGACTTGAAGACCAGTGCTGCATCTACGCTATTATTATGCGTTTTCTCTGTATTCGTCTCCTAATAGATGCACCATTATTATGTATTTTTTTTGTATTGGTCTCCTGAAATGTATCCCACGCTTGAAATGAATTGTTCTCGTACGGATTTTCTCGAATTGTATCGGTAAAAGGTTCCTTCGGAATGGAATTGAAAAGATCAGATTTCTGCATTTTGTGACCGTTAAGTGTTAGAGATAAGGCTTACAACTGTAGTAATTGTGAGTTTCTAGGTTAACTATGACTGTTGTAACTGTGAGTTTCAACTATTATTGTTGTAACTGTGAGTTTCTAGGTTTACTATTTTTAGCTAATCAGATTCACTTGAGTCAGTGATCTACATGCTATATATGTCACCTCCATTTATCTGTGTAATATATTTTATTATTGTGTGTTAATCTTGTGCAATGACTTCTCTCTCAATTTCTAAATTTAAGTTGAATGATGAAAGACATTGTCCATCACATTCATTACAAATTATTTGTTATCACTGTTAACCTTGAATATAGTTTGCATTTCTTTTCAATTCTTCTTCTCTTTTGAATTGCACACATATTCAATCATGCGACAAAGAGGTGGCAGTTCCTATGGCTGATATGTCACCACTCAAGTTAAAACGTTATTACTAATAATATATTCTGTTAAAATAGTTAATTCATATTTATCTTGTGTGTTAATATCTAATCATATAAGTTTGTTATTATATTGGTTATTGTGAAGTAGATAATGTCTCTAGTGAATAGTCTCTTTGAATGGTTTTAGGAGATGGTTGGATGGAAACTAAATTCACTCAATTAGTGTGGTTGAGAGATTTTCTCAACATTATGATTATGATAAGGAAATATGCCTTACTTTCAGCAAAACTTTCTTATATTTATATGTTAACAGTTATATTGATATAAAAAAACAATCCACACAATTAGTTTTGTTGTGGTATTTATTTTTCTTATTTTTGATATATTTTAATCATAATAATATTAAATTTATCCTTATGTGTATCTATTAAAAAGAATAATATATTTTAATCATAGTTAATCTTTAGTTTATTTTTATGTGTATTTATCATATGGTAGTAGGGATTTTGATACTTCTCCTTGGGCAAGAGGCTAAATTCTAAGTGTGAAAGTATCTAGCCTCATGTATGGGATTGAGATTAGATGTTATTAAAAGTCACAGGATTAATTGGAAGTACTCTTATTGATGACCGTAACGATCTAAGACATAGAGGCATTCGATAGATAGTGAAAGTTTACTCGACTATAGACCACCAATGGATCATTTCAATGGGCATGGTTTTCCTTGAATAATGGTGATGAGTCAACAAAAATTTGTTGATAGAAACTAGTGATGATTGTCCCTACTACCGATTAACAATTGAGTTATGATAGGTTTCTCCATCTTTAAAAGAAAAATAAAAGAAAGAAGGATTTTGATAATGAAAATTGTAAACATTTTCATAACTGTATTTTGAAAAAGGTTTGCATCTCAAACTATTTAATTTTTCTCAAGTTTTAATAGATACTATAATAAAATAAATCTAAACAAGATACCAACTCTTCATTTTGACAATCCAAGTTAGACCCCTTCACATTTTATTTTTGAATTTGTTTGAATTGCATTTTAACTAATATTTAGATAAGTGTTGGCATGACAATCATCATCAATTATTCTCTGCATCCACTTAAGAAAACAACATTGAATCCCTTCTCGATCTAATAAATCTACTTCATGTCCCCTCTTTCTCATTCTAGAATGACTTATGTGCTTGAGAATCAATAACAAAGGAGATTCCCTATGATATCATAGTCACCATGGTTCCTCCACTATTGTAGGCACTAGAGTAGTTGTGTTCGTTGAAGGAATAGACACTAAGCCATATTCAAAAGTCTTAATTGGATACACAGTCTATACTCGTTTAGCTCTAAGTCTTTCCACCAAAAGGGCTTCAAAGTTTTTCCTTTTGGAGTTGGAAGAGTCTTTTCCTGATGTCGCCATCTGACCATTTTCAAAGAACATTGTGTCTTCAAAATATTGTGTTCATAGTCTAGAGGGTGGTTATAGCTTATGTCGTTGCTTTCCAGGAAAATGTGGTTAGGATTACCTTTGCTTGAATCTACATAAATGCATATTATGAATTTACTAATAAAACAAAAGGCATTAGTTTTCAAAGCTAAAAAAATTAAATGTAAAGAAAAAACTACCAAAAAAATAGTCAATTTAAGCCAATATAATATCATTATTAAAGATTTAAATAGGAATTGAAGCTAGGCTACAATACTTTCATAAATAAAGAAATACCATCTAAAAACACAACTTAGTGTTTTCTTTAAAAAAAAATGAAACTTAAATTAAAGTTAAAAAATCTTATGGTTAAATAGCCAATATATTTTCTAAAAAACACATTAGATTGTTTTTAATAATTTGACCTACTTCAAATATGGAACTTGACGATCATTGTTACAGTCTCAATGGGCCTAACAGTTAGGAACATGTGTTTCCTCCTGAGAGGTCACAAGTTCAAATTTAGAGGAAGTAGCGTATGTATACCTCCTTAAACTTTATCAAGATGACCCTTGTTTAACTAAAAAAGAAAATATATAAATTCAAATTGATTCCAAATTTTTTCAAAAAATGACTCTTTTTAACTAAAAAAGAAAATATGTAGATTCAAATTGATTCCAAATTTTTTCAAAACTTTGTTACCCACTTCTAGTTATGAAAAAAAAAATCATTTTAAATTTATTAATTATAATTTTATTATAATCCATTTCAATAAAAAAAAATATTTTCCTTATACCCTTTTATCTTTTCTTACATATATTTCTATTATCCCATTGTTAAAAGATGTACATTCAACTTAATATTTCTCAATAACTCGAGTTTAGAAATCGTACTTCAATACTCATATATGGAAAGAATTTTAGTTACCAAGAGGGTAAAATGTATACGTTAAAGGCAACGACTTTCCAAGCATGTCTATGCAAAAAGAGAATGGGGATTGTATGGTTTAGAAGGGCAGAGAATGTGTCTCTACAATCTCTCCTTCTTGATTCGGTTTTTAGTAGTATTTGAATGGAAAGTTACGCATCTCTTTTATTAAAAAAAAACACAAATGGATCATTATAAAGAGTTAAGAGTTATACTTTAATAAAAACTTAAAACATATGTATAGATGACATTATTAACAGGATTGGATATTAGTTTATTTTTTAAGGATTGGATATTAGTCTATTTTTAATGGTTAAGAAGAAATTTCCATGGAAAACTTTATAATGGAGTAGGTAGATATGATTTATTTTCCACATGAATTCATTTTATTTATGTAATATCATTGATGTGTAAGTAAACAAATTTATGGTTTAGAAAAAATATAATTTATTTATGTGACATCATCAAGTTAGGTTTAGTTTGGTGGGTTAGTTTGAGTGGTTAAGTTTAGCTTAAAGGGTTAGCTTAAGTAGTTGAGTGTTGTGAATTACAAATAGGAGGTTATGGGTCAAATTCTCAGGTTAGTGACACGCCAATTTATTCATAAATAATTAAATTATGAAGTCACAATTTCAAACACTAACAACTTCAGATGGAGAGGTGTGAAGAACATGGAAATCCTAATGTACCATGAGGAAGTAATTAAGGTAGAAATCCCAAAATGTATTACGCTGAAGTAAATAAAGTAAAAATCCATAAAAATTAATATTGTTGAAGTATAATGCAATCATTCTTTCATAGTAGAAATGACATGCTCCATGGATGATTTTAGGGGTTAAATTTCGCTCATGGACTAATTTTCCATGGCTTTTCCAAAAACGAGATTTGCTATTTTAAAAATGATTTGCCCAAATTCTATAGGATAAAATGATTTTCCCTTAAAAATCACCAAAATTTTATAAAACCTATATAAAATCCTTAGAAATTTGAATATTTTTACAAAAATATCACCAAACATTTATAGTTGGCATATGAACTATAAGTAAGATTTGCAAGGTTTCTACGTTTTAAAATAAATTTCCATCCTTAAAATCATCCCTCGCATGCTCCAATAAAAAATGACATTTCATTCTTCTTCATGCCTTTTATTAACTTTATTAATAAGGGTCATTTAATAGATGAATTCGAGCAAGCTCACATATATGTGAACCTGCTTACATAATTCATGTACTCAATCTATGATGAGATATTGAAAATTATTATAATAAGGAAAATAGTTGCAAAGCAGCGAATCCTTATCTCATTGAAAAAGTTAAAAGTCTTGTTAATTAGTAGTTTTGATTAAAAAAAACATGTCATTATATGTCAATTCCTTTCTATAAACTCCCACCTCAGTAATTATGAAAGCATAGTAATCAATTGGCATATCTGAATAATAACAATTGGCATATCTCATATATGAGTAATAACAGTACTTGACCGAATATTCTGAATATTTTACGTTTTAGTATAGCGTGCGGGTGCTCTGCTTCTCCAAATCTCTTTTATGTTGATTTGTGGGAATATGTGTGTTCTCGTTGTGGATACTATTGTATAATATTTTATTGTATTGACAGAAGGTAGATGTTAAATTCATGCTTTAAACTATGTGTATCATGCTTATCAATTCAGATGCATCTATTCAAGTATACGCATATAACGTTGACATATATTTGCAGCTGAGTTTCTCTCGACCTTGTTTAATTATTGATTTATTTGTTTCTATCATTAAAAAAACCGCAACCAAATAACAAGAAATGTTGCTCTCAATTACTTAGTGCTACAAGCCACAAACTTGTCCATCAGAAAATCTTTATGCACTGGATTTATCAAACTATTTTCCTTTTCATTTCGACTGTTCTCATAGAATTATAGCGGGGTTGAGCGTTTCTGGATGTTTTTAGTTTACATGTTTTTTTTTATCAGATCTTTCATTAAAAAGAATAATGACACGCCAATAATAGAGAGGCTTTTCGATGATCTTAAATATAAAAGTGACAAAATTCAAATAACATAAATTATTTATTTTTCCGTTAATAGATAAAAAAAACTTATTAAAAACAAAAATAAGTCTTTCTTTGAATGATTAAAATTTTAAAAAAAATTAACACTTGGGATGATTATATATCACATGAAAGAATTGGACGTGAAAGTTTAGACAACTCACAAGTTAGGAGAAAGGACAGTGAAGTCAGTCTCCATCAACTTGCATCTATTGTTCATACGTTTCTTTGAGATTCTTTCTTCCAAAGGCATTCTTGTCACCTTCATGAACACAGAATCCAATCATTCCAAAATGATAGAAGCCTGCAGTTGTCACAACGGAAATTCAATTTGTTTGAATTCAAACATTAGTTTTGCACGGGTTTCAGATGGTCTGCCGTCTGATTTTAACCGAGAGGCCAATTCTTCAGAATTTTATCAATGTGTAATGAAAGAAATGAGAGATTCTACAGAATATTTGACTGTGTTTTAGTGTAGCGTGCATGTGCTCTGCTTCTCCAAAGATATTTTATGTTGGTTTCTGCGAATAAGTGTGTTATCGTTGTGCAGTCTGTTGTAAAATATTTTATTGTATTGTATTGCCAGAAGATAAATTCTGCTACTTGTAAAGGTTTACGACATTCGATGTAGTTTTAAAGTTTTTTTCAGTTCTGTATTTTTGTATCCGATGGGATCCAGGAATTTGATATTTATTTAGGGCATATTTCGTACCTTAAGTTTCCCAATTAAGTGGTTGTGGTCTATTAGTACATAAACACTATGCTCCTCCCCAACAACGAGGACCATCCAATCATTTATCTACCCTTTAACAGTGCCTTTCCAGTGAAAAGCCTCCAGTCCAAGCGTTAGTATCATTCTACCATCAAAATCCTACACCGACCAAGCATTCATTAGCTGCTCATCAATTCAATAAATAAATATCAATTTTTTAAAATGACAACATACTTATAGATTCTCCTTTTGCAGTGTTTGTACCCCAACACAGAACTTGAATGTGAAGGCTCTGGTGGTAACATTGAACAAATACAATACAAAGATAGGATCAAATTGTAACACACCCACTATCATAATTTTAAAAATTTTGGGGTTAATCTCCCACAAATGGGAATTCTCCAGAAACCTGCATTAGCGAAGTGCCAATCCCTAGTTCAATTTCGGGATTCGGGGTTTCTAGTGTCAAAACTTATTCGCACTTTGGTTGCCTCAGCCCCACTTGGCTAAGCCTTTGATTCACACGACTGGTTC